>JBCFYV010009882.1:29206029-29353888 GCA_039000515.1 Timema cristinae
AACCGTGAAACCGGCTGCTAGAACGTGTCTGACGGTCGTAAACAGATACACTGTACTCCCACACTTCGTGTACTACATCAACGGTTTAGCTTTTCTCAACGGCTTTCCGGATCTCGTCAATCACCCAGACGCAGGTCAACCAGCGATCTTTTTTGTCGTTGTGCTGACACGCAACTTGTTTCATCTCCTCCCCGCATTTCCTGAATAAGATGAACATTAACTTGTCGTGCATCCATGTAGGCAATACGGGCATGAATTAATCCCTCGGAGGTGTCACTGTAACTTTGGCTATGTCTTCTACTTGATCTATAGACGGACAATTTGGCTCCAAGTGGATTTTTGGGTGGCCGACAGGGTAATTTTTATACTTACAAACGTAAGGATACAACGAACACACATCCAAGTACTTGATCTTCTCAAGATCTGCTTCGTGGAAGAGCTTGATACAATTTGTACGCCCGCCAAAGAATGCATCCCTGGGGTTGATAGGCTCCTTGGTATACACCTCGTGCTGGAGTACAAATTGCTTCAAGTCCTTGTCTGTGCGTTTCATTGCATTAAACGTACACTCCAACATCTCTACAACCGTGTAGCTGGCGTTCTTAAAATTTTCTAAACAAGCCATGGTCGCTTCATAGCGCGTTTTCATGGTCTCGTAGCGGCTATTTTTGATAGGGGTGGTCCTGTCAGGGTAGAAGAGAGGAAACCTGTGCCAATAACAGCCCCAGAACTGAAAGACGTTGGTGTTATCTCCAGCTTTAACAACGCCGTCTACACGTTGCCCTAACACATATTCCTCGCGGCCATTACCCGCATGAAGGATAGAGACACCACGTTGATGGACCTCCCAGAAAAGCCATTGTACAGCAACGTGCGACTGTTGGTCTGCACACCGATAGCCACCGTTAGGGATAATACCAACGGTATTCTCCTTTTGATGACTTCGGCGGTAAACCAGTATGGCCGCTCCGGCTATCTTACACGCCTCTCTGAAAGGATCCACATTCGCTTTCTCCACGAGCATGTCTCTAAACTTCAGGCAGGCCTTTCGCAGGATCTCTACGTCTTTCACGTAATATAGTTCCAGTTCGCGGTTAAAATCAAAGACATAATTATCTTTGATCAACGTGTCATACCATTTCTCAAAGTGCTCCTTACCCTCTGCAGAAATCTCACCGACGCCGTAGTCCTCCTTTGGCGGCAATGGACACCTATATCCCACGTTTCCTTTTTTGTTGAAAAAATGGGGGAAATGTCCCTTGGCCAAAGACTCGTCCAAGCCGATAGTTTTTGTCAACTTGGACAACGACATGGGGAGAAAGTTCAGCGAGTCAATAAAGTGGAGTGGGCCGTAACGCATGGACATGATTTTCCCACCGTTCATTATTAGATCTGGAGTCCATTTTTTTACCTCTATCATGTACATTGAAATTAAATTCCCATCATAGGCTTTCGCATTATGGCCTAGGAGGGTGATGTCTCTAAATTTTGAAGCTTTAATCTGCTCGAGAAATCCGAAAAATTGAGCCATTGTGGCATCACCCCTGAATATGCGAGTCCTATCGCCCCCACATTCTGTGCTATGATGGTCATTTGAATCTATATGTACGCAGGCCTTGCAACACGTCTGCACGACACATAGGTTAGGTTCGTGCAAGTACGTGCCGGCCGCACCTTGAAGAGGCGTTTCTTGCTTGCATTCAAAATCATAGAATACAAACATGAAATTGCTCTTTTCCAGTGACGGCTTTGAATGGGGCTTGCTTCATTTAACAGAAATGACCAAGCGGACGATGTGTCTTGCATATTCTAAAAAAAG
The DNA here is from genome assembly GCA_039000515.1 of Timema cristinae. NCBI lineage: Eukaryota > Metazoa > Arthropoda > Insecta > Phasmatodea > Timematidae > Timema > Timema cristinae. Next base: position 29,207,849 of record JBCFYV010009882.1, read on the forward strand.
TCTCATAATACCTGTGTGAATAGTCTGCTCTTTCCAAACTGAAAAATTGCCCGCATACCTAGCAAACATTTTGACATCACAGACAGACCTGTGACCTCTGCAAAAACCGGTTCGTTTATGGTTATCAAAACACGTCTGGTTTGTGAACCAACGCCCGCAGTCTTTACAGACCACAGATCGGCCTTCACTGCAAACCGCTTTAGCGTAGCACTTTTTGCAAGCGGATTCTCAATTGTGCTCGTTCTTTGTGTTGAACCATTTATCACACTCTACCACAAATTGTCGTCAGGAGAGGTTCGTGTTGGACACAGACTTGTGACAGAAGCACCAATGTTCATTCTACCCCGACAGCCATAGCGCGAGGTTCTAATAAACTACAGCGCTCAATGAATAAAAACTCCAACACCTCTATCCGACCAATTAATTAATTAACACTAATCAATTAACAATCATTAATAATTAATCATCAAGAACCAACATGTTCAGGATTTGTAGGCGGTGGGGTCTGTAGGGGAGGGGGAAGAGGGGCAGAAGGAGTGAGGAGGGGCGGGAGAGGAGGGGGAAAACCAACAGACAATCAGAGAGCGAGGAGGTGGGGTCACGTGACCGAATCCAGCCAATCACAGACTGTGGTGACAGGTCAATACCACTACTATTAACTAAATTATGATTAAATTTTAATAATTACTATGGATAGTAGTAATAATTTTCATTCTCATTCGATACTCAAATTCAAATAAGGTAGATCTTGTAAAAATTAAATTATTCATATTCATGAAAATACAATAAGATTCATGCACGTAGCAGTACCGAGTACAAATTATATAATATAATAACTACTATTGACATGACAAATATAATTATAACAGTGAAAATATGAATCCACATCTTCAACCACCAAAATATGGCTGGTACACTTCAGTATGTTCATAAAGCATAGTTATAGATATATGAATTTTTACTATATTAACTTTTTCTAAATTGATTAGTACTATGTATTTAATACATTTATAGTTTCCTCAAAGAACCCAATAATGTGAAAGACTTGTGTTTGGAATCCACATGTATAGATGACGCTCATAAAAATTACGGGTAGTATATTTTAGTATCACTGTTCGGTAAATTAGAAAAATTTAAATATTTTAATAAATGAAAAGGAACAGACCCGAATAGCCAAAAGAGTCTAAACATTTTACATTTAAAATGGGGTCTGGGAAATGATCAAGTCTAGATATTTCCAAAAACTAATATTACTAACAACCTATCATTGTGGTGAAAAATTGAAATTTGAAGATAATTTACAGAGACCTTTTCAAAATTCTAAGCAAGTTTTAAAATTTGAACTTTCAAAATAGGTGAGTGAAATTTAAGGTAGGAATATTTTTTCCAAAACTTTTAGAAAAAAAAGCACCAAATGATATGAAAAAAATAAGAATTTCGCAGGCAACTAAAGAAGTATACACTTTTTTATTTTAAAATCTAATTTGGGTTGAGGGAGAGCTGGGGATTTCACAAAACATTAGAAAAAACCTTTCTAAATGTTGCATAAGATTTATATACTTGCAAGTAAATAACCTTAACGGATAACCGAATGATGTCTAAATAAATGTAATCTCAAATGTAAACCTGGGAAACGGAAGAGATAGAAGTGGATACAACTAATGTGGAACACTAATTTTGGTGTGCTTGAAAATTGAAATGTGGCAGGCACGTATAGATAGCCAAATAATTATTAAAATTTCAAAATGAAACCAAAAAGGGTTGGGTAACCGAGAATGGTTTAAGATCCATGCCAAAATTATTAGTAAAGAATTTCAAAACAGTGTTCCAGGAAATGGGTTAAATGTGCGGGGGAAAGCCTTCAAAATTCCTAAACTAATAGAAAAAAACTTTCTCGAGACAATTTATTTTTACAAGCAGATGAAAAAACCTAAAAAAAAACCTAACATGGAAAATCAAAGATAATCTTAAAATGTTGCGATTGCATAGCTAAGTATTCAAGTATAAGCTAGTGCCTATTAGCGACATAGTAATTAAAATAAACACTTTCTGGTGACATAACTCACTGAGCCATGATGCTATTTGACATAACATTATTCTGTTTATCTAACGGTCTATTATTGAATTTACACTTTTTGGTAAGACAACGCTCGTTTTCTAACATGTTTCTGTAGCAATATCTATTACATCATTTCACTTATTGCTTAGTCAAATATAGCGTTGTTAATGGTTTGCATTCGTTTGTGCTATTAGTTTGGTGGCTGGGTAAGATTTTGTCTAAGAGATATAATTTATTTTAATGTTTTGATTGCTATGATTTGTTTGGGTTTGCCAACGTTAGCTCGATTATACAAGGAGGATCTGTATAAATAAATGGTACGATACACCACACAGATTTTTTCTCACTTTTCTGTTAAAGTAGACATTTACTAAAATCTCGTGAGATTTGTGAAACGAAATAATAGATTTATACATTTTTGTAGAAACACTGCGCCAAAGATCATAAGTGAAATATTATACACTGTTACTTACTCTATTGCATTAGGAACTAGGAACACTGTTACAGAAAAAGTGAGAAACGTGAAAAGCATCTTTATTTACCTAAATGCGTAAGAATCAAATTCATTTTCAAAGATGATAATTTAAATATATATAAAATATATTTTCTTATAGCTCAGATATTATTGGTTTTATAAAAATCTATTTCAAATAAGAGATTTTTAACTTTAATAGTACAACAACTTTGCAATGATCAGTTGATTCTTATCTAAAATAATTAAGGATAAATGATGAAAATTGGATAATTTCCCTAATTTAAAGTACCCTCAAAGTCATTTTTATGAGAAAATGAGAATTTCCATCTTGTTAATAACAATAAATAGCGTCAAGATATAAAATTTAATGAAAATCGTGGGAGCGAATTTTGAGAATATCGATTTGTTTCTCCTTTTGCCCTTCAGTAAATTACCCTTAATTTTAGGGTTGGATATCTAATTACATAAAACCCTCTGGAGGACCTTTTGAAAACCCCAATACCAATCGGTAAAACAGTTTCGGCTATAGCCCAAGGTACAGACAGACAGACGACATTGCAAAAATAACTTTTTTGGTTTTCGGGGTTTATAAAACGTCTACATTAATTTTATCAAAATCTCAAGTTCAATTTTGTTGATGATTACAATACTTTCTCTCCGAGGTGTCGAGAGAAACTAAACAGTTTTAAGCTAGATACTGAACGTCCTAGCTTTATATAGTTTTTAAACGGCTTGCCCGTGCTAACAACGGGTCAAACTGCTAGTTTATGACCATAATAAAAATCTAGGTTATTTACAACACTTTAAATTGGACAATTATTATTGTATATTATTTTATATTAAATTACTATTCCGTACACAATCTAAGTTTGTAAGAAACCATTTCGAGATCTTCGGTACCTGCAGCTTCAGAATAGTTACATAATACAAATTAAAAAAGTAAAGTTATTATTTATACTTAGATGCTCGATTAATTTTAATGATGAGACTTCAATTTATATTTGTAGCGTGACATTTCTGTAATTTTTTTTTAGATTGGGTTCTGTGAGCTTGTGGAAGACAAGCTGATCCTGAAGAAAAAATCTATTATTTTCAATATCAGGGTCAGCTACGCATTACAGAGCGCAGACTTTCTTACTTTGTCATCTTTTCCAAAAAATGGTGCTGTGTGGAGAAAATTGAGTGTGATGATGACTTTTGACAGCAAAAAATGTGTGAAAATTTTTTTGGTAACACATTATTCAAATATTTGGTCTTGGGGTAAAGTGCTTTCCTCAATTACCAATGTGCGTGGGTTCAAACCCAGTCAAGGTCAATGGATATTTCTTGGCTATAAAAATCCGTAGCAAAACTCCTTTTGAAAGGGAAGTAAGGCCGTGAGTCCCATGTTGATTGTGGCATGTAAAAGATCCATGGGAAGTTTATGAAAACACCTTTCCACTAACATTGATATGCTCTTTCTTTCGCGCTATTTAATAGAAATTCAGTGATAAAGAGAAACGGTAAAACCACACATTCTTAACGTTCCTAATACATTTGTTTTCTACCACAACTAGTACGAAGGTCTGAGTGCATTATATATCCAGTTGGATTGGAGGCATTTCAAACCAACCCTCGGGTTTATGACAAATTAAAAATTATTTTTATGGCTCGGAATAAATAAATAATATATCATATCTATATTAATTTATATTTTTATGCTAATTAAATATTAACAAAAAAAGTCCTATTACTGTAACTTTTTAATAAATTTAACTTCCTTTCAAATATTTTGTCTATCTACTTTTTTCTCTTCTTTATTCTAGGTTTTACAAGGAAAGCCTATTGCCTGAAACTGTCACTCCAAATATAGATTCCGGCTGAGAAAAAAAAATATAGCAGAGAAATTCTCTTGGAAAAGCACTCGTGTCAATAATGAAAAACTTTGAAGCAATTTATTTTACGAAAAGTTAAAACTTCAAAGCCTAGACTATATTTTTTTTTTAAACCTTGTTGTATTTTGAGCAGGCCCCTGTTCCCCTTTCTCCCCAAACCTCACTCTGCAGATTAAAAAATAAAAAATTGCAATAAGAAAAATAAGTTGTAGTAACAAAAATAGTATTTGTATATTAATAAAACATATATGTATGATAATTTTAAAGATATATCTTTGAAATACTTTATTTGTTCAGTATTAACTCAAAATCTCGTTTATTTTTGTGTGGACTCAAGGGTTAAATTTTTCATAAAAAGTTATATCCGAGTGTTTCTCTTTATTAAAAGGATGCTTGTCTCTATGAATAAAACAGATTAGTTACTCACGGGAACCTGTTCTTGTGTAACTCTGATATTAACCTCGATTCTTTTTAATACGAAAAATTTAGATAAATATTAATTATTAAAATTAATGTAATTAGCAATATAATAGCTAATTATCTATAAATACAAATCTTGTTTATAATCATTTTAAATAAAAACACTTTATCTAATAATTATTCCACACACATACACCTACTTGAAGCTGGATCTTAGAACCAAAAGGCTGACCAATATTACTCCTGTAGCCGTTGGACAAGCTTTTGCCGACGGTACTTTACATTGTTTACATTTTTAGCCAGAACAATAATGTAGCCCATTTCTAATTGAGACTAAATAAACAAAGGAAAGAGGAAGGGAAAGTCAATTTGCATTAGGCGCACTAGTTCCGTCTATTAAAATTATTGTAATCATTGTCAGCCAAAAATGTGTTTTTAAATAATTTTAATTTCTAATATTTAAGGGGCTTGCATAGGGGAGCCAAGACAGTGTCACTCAAGTGTTCAGCTCTTTCACGATTTTGATTAAACTATTAGTAGTATCGAGGTTTGGTCTTCACTGGGATGAATACAAAACTTTATTCTATGTTACTATAATAAAGAGAGATGTCAACATAGTTTAAAATATGAAATTTTGCCCTTAGAGAAGTCATAATAAGGGATATTTGAGTTGATCGTTAAAGACCTAAATCCGAGGGAAACTAGAGGGCAATACTCTAGGAACATAGAATGGAGATTTGTGAATCGAATTATATAATTTATTAGGGGGGTCACAACACAAAATTTATTGGTATCATTATTAAGCTGAGAGGTAGCAACTGGTAGCATTTCCCTGTACGCTAACGCCATCACTAGGCAAAGGACCAGTCAAGCTTTGCTACGAACGTAGGAGGTAGTAGTGGAAATGAAAGAATGGCAGACGAGCAGGCTAATCCTTCTCTCGCTTCCTCTTGCCGTTCGTACTTCCACTCGGCTCATCACCTTCGGTAGAATATTGCAGGTCGTGGCACGCTTAGTTGAAAAATACGTACATTGACCACATTTTATTAAGTGGAAGCTAAAAAAATTAGCGTTAGTATGGACGAAGAAAAAACAACTGTGGACCATAGAAGAGGGAAAAAAAGAAGATTATACCTCACAGCCCATCGAAAGAAAAGAAATTGGAATAAGGGGAAGAAACTATGGATTGGTGATTCTGGGTGACTATTTTTTAAGTTTATATAGCAATAGTGAATTGGTCAAAAATGACACTGGCCTATTTATATTCATGTATTTATCATACACTTTTTAAATACACAACCTAACTTAGGTAACTATGTGATCTGTACATCACATTCAGAAAAATTGCCTCGATATTCACTATTCAGATAAAAGGACGTATCCATCTAGAAATAGAAATTTTATTTTATAGCACACCCTGAATCAGCTTCACGAATCTCCACCAAGGTGCATTAACGGTAGTTTTTTAAATGTGAAATTCACTTTGGTTTTATAATTATCTACACGCTAATGTGAGAGCACTTTTTTGTATCAAATACTTTCTCTTCCTCACCCCTAGTAAATTATTTTTTATACTGTTGTTTTAATTTTTTTTAATAGTTCCTCCGTCCGTCCGTCCCCCCCCCTCCCCCCCTCAAAGTAACAAAGGCTTATTTTTAAACCAAAACTGTGTTATTAAAAATTCATAAATTTAATTTAAGAATAATATTTGTTCCCATGACTTCATAATAATAAAATAGAGTACTGGAATATTTGTTTTAATTTTTTTGGTTAAATGGTTAGTTTAAAAAAAATACAAGTTTTATGTGACAATAATTAATACTTGAACATGCTTTACAAAATTAAATCCTGTATTATTTTGCATGCAAATAATATGTCCTAGCAATAAAATATTCAGATAATTACACTTTTCGCCTGAGATTTTTGAGTCACATGCTGAAATACTAATTATGCAAAATGTAAGGCAAAGCATAGCGGTTTCTTATATTTAACCAATATTATATAACTCCACAATTATATTCAATTTACAGAAAATACTCACTGGTTATAGGAAAATAACTATTTAATAAATGCATGTTATAAATTTCTGTGATTTTGGTGAATGATCAATGACCAAAACACAAAACATCATGGCGGGATAGTAAATTCGGCTTTATGTTTTTTCTACTGTCAGAAATGTTCAAATATACCGTTTATAGGCTTTTGATGTTGTAGTTTTATAAAAAAAAAGTTTCTTAAAACGTGATCTTATTTATCTACAGAGTATGCTTTGTAAAGGCAAGTGACTTAAATACTAACAGAGGTGGTAACAGTTCATCGAGCGAGCAAAAACCTAATATTCAAGAACAGATAGAAACTATGGATTGCAATTCTATGTCTCCTTCTTCTGAAGAAAGGTGAGTTTCTAAATAATGTTATGGTGTGGTCTATAATCAGCTGGTGACCTGGTGGTCTAGAGGTAAGGTGCTGGACTTCAGTGCTGGAGGTCCGGGGTTCAATCCTTGGTCCTGGCACAGATTTATCTGATTACCAAACCCTTCCTTCACCTCTGACAAGACATCTTGTGAATGTGGGGAATGCCAGGCCTCCGCCGTGGTTCGGATTCCACGTTAAACTGTAGGTCCTCCATTTCATCTCGCAATCACCCTACCATTACACATTAGCGTAAGTGCGTATTACGCGAACGGGTTGTAAGACGCGGTGCTATTAATAATAATAATATAATCAGCTCTCTGTCGACTTGCAATAAATTTTATTGCTTGAAAATCTTGAGTATAAAAACTTTATAATAAATATTAAAGTGCTAAAAAGTTGTACATATATATAACCAAATTAATAGTTCCTAAGACGAAAGGACCACAGCATCCTTACTAAAACAAATTTATTTTATATAGGCCTACCAATAGTTGTTTACATTTTGATTTTATGAATATTCATCGTGATATAATCCCCTCTCCACTTTCGGGCACACCTACCAGCATCTTATCTGATACTATTCGGTATCCTCACAGCAGCGTACAAATTAATATATTCACACATTCAATAATTAGTAGGCCTAGCAGTAGCACCTTTACAGAAGATTTGATGGCCATTTCCTCCGGCGATTAGTCGAAGACATCATTGTATTCACAACTGTAAATATTAGATTTCATAATTCACTTTAGTGTTTTAATTTATTTAGTGAACAAGTTAAGGTGGGCTGGAAGAGGACGCGAGAAAAATTAAGTGTTTTTTGCAGTTTTCACAACAAACATTTTTAAATCAAATGCTTCATTAGAGACATATAGTTTAATTTTCTATACATGGCAATATCAACAGCTGTTCTTGAATATCTGCTATGAGCATAGCATCATTTAATGAGAAACATTTTAAACGAGGAGAAAAAGTTTTCACAAAATTCTAGGACAATCATGAAAGAAATTTAACAACTGTTGATATCACCTTGTAAAGAAAATTAAACTCTATGTTTGTACTGGAGCAATATTTGATTTAATTTGCTGAAAAAAATGGTTTGCTACGAAAACTGCAAAAAAAAAACACCTAGTTTTCCTGGCATCCCCTTTGATCCCACCCTAAGTACAGTTAATAGGAGTGCCACATTCATAGAAGAAGGGTATAAAGTCTGAAACTAGCTATGATATCTATAGTTATAACTATGTGTTTTATGTATTTTGAACTGGTACAGAGGTATCAACTATAATCTGGCATACTTGGAACCCGTCCCTGCCATGACAGAACCATGTTATGAGGTTCATGGTGAAGCCGCTACAGAAAGAGGAGATTTAGATCAATTGTAAGTCGAAGCAAAATGTTTATCTTAATATTTTAGACAACACTTTTGGGTAAGAGTGGAATTCACATTTATATGAAAAAAATAAGTAAAACATGAGTGAAAAGGACTCCAAATAGTAGAAAGAAATACACGCCCACACACTGTGATTTTATGGCTGGCTACCTATTAAAAAATCGCGTTGAAAGACGTGTCATTAGTTTGGGCTTGTCTTCATTTGAAGTAACTATACGGTTGGGATGAAATATATATTATTTTTATTTCGCCCTTCCAGGCTATTCTTATTTAACTACACTTCTAGGACAAGAATGAGGAAAGTATAATTTTGAGCAAATGCTACAACATTGGTATGGATGGGGAGTGTGAAATAATATACTATATAATATAAGCTACAGGCCAGATATTGAGGAAGAATACATTAATACCTAATTAATCTTGCTTTCAAGATCAGGGATGGAGTTTAACGTATAGAAATCATTACTTACTACGAATTAATTTCCATAACAAAAAACGTTTTAGAGGTCATCGTTAGATCTCAAACTAGCGTTGAAACAAGCAATTTTACCAAGTTGATTTAATTTTTTTTTATTAAAGAGTTTATTTACTCATACATGGTATTAATATTGTGTGTGCTTATTGCGAGATAAAAAATTGCCAATTTATTCCTCATATCTCCCCAATTTTACAAATTAATTGATTTGCTGTAGGTCAAAACTAAACTGGTTTATTAAATATATGATATTACATTGTGCGAGAATGAGAATTTAAAAAAAAATGAAAGTCATAAAATGTATGTTAATAGTCTTCCTGAAATATTTTCTTTATATTATGTATGACCCGCCTCGGTGGCGTAGTTGGCTAACGCGCTAGTCTTGTTAAGCTCGACTGCTGAGGACGGGGAGATCGAGGTTCGAATCTCGGTTGGGTGAACTGGGGTAGTTTTTCCTAAATGGTTTTCCACTCTCCCTCCACGCAAATGCGGGTTCACTTCCTCTAATTCAACCTTCCCAATACATTATCGTAATTAGTACTTAAAGGGTGCTAAATAATAATAATAATATATTATGTATGTATTTGATTTGCTCAAAATAACTTTAGTAAGAAAAACAAAATAGCAGTTTAATTTTAAATATAATAGTGTAAAATAGGTGTATGTATTTTAATGAAAAAATTAAAGAATGCACAAGACATAAATTCAACAAAAACTTTAGTCAATGATTTATTTATTACAAATTATTATTTTTACATCAATAATCTTTTTTTTTTCAGGAATACTACAATCGATACATTTCAAATAAGCCCCCCTCGACATTCAGATATGCCATCCTGTTGCTTAACTGATGGTGACACTATTGAAAGTATTCTCCCTCCACATTTAGAGTTGCCTAACCCCACATCTCTAGATAATACCATACATTTGACTAATGTTAATTCAGAAACAGAAGTTATAATGGATATTTTCCCGGGAGATGTGCCACAGACACCATTGTCTTCACAACAGTAAATATTACATTACACATTTTAGTGTTAACTTATTTTAGTGAACAATAAATTAATTTCAAATTTTGAATTAAATTGTTACCAAGCTACCCTGATTAAATATGATACATATTTAATAGGAGTGTCACCTAATAAAAATACAATTAGAAGCTGAAATACAATATCTAGAATTATGAATGTAATAAAATAAATGCTAATTAAATATCACAGGCTAAAATTAAGATTAGCACAATCATGGCCGTGGGAAGGTGATCAATTTAAATTAAGCCTAGTATTAAATTAGTTGAAAAATTATACATGTACACGGGAATTGATTCCGTGAGTGCTAAGCCAAAGGTCCGGGGTTCAATTTCCGTGCTAAAGCTATCAGTTAACATTTATGGTTATGGTTCCAGTTCCATTCCTTGCATTAAATACGTCAAGCTACAGTGCAACTTTGTTTTGTTTTTTCTTTCCAGGGACACAAATGTTTTAAAAACACCCTATATCATAGAAGGATGCAGAATAGTGACTTACAGTACTTTTTGGAATGTATTCAAGCACTAAAGCATAAAGGGTTCGACTGCACATTTTCAAATATGAATATTACAGGCGAAACAAGGAATGGCTTCTGCAGCACATTACACTTGCAGTGCAAGATGTGTGGGGTTCTCGAAACACTCCGTACTGAAAACCCCAACTCACCGATGAATGTTAATACCGCAAAGGTGGCGGGCATTATTAACACAGGCCAAGGTTTTTCTCAGATGGAAGAGTTGTCTGCAGCACTAGATATGCCTTGTATGGGCAATCTATGTACCAAAAGATACACCAAGAAGTAGGTGAACACCTAGGAAGCATTGCTTCTGATGATATGATGGCTGCCGCGCGTGAGGAAGCAGCATTGGCTGTCAAAGCCGGAAATATGGACAAAGATGGTCGACCAATGATAACTGTTGTTGCAGATGGAGCATGGTGCAAAAGATCTTATAAAAGCAAATACGACGCTCTCTCAGGAGTGGTAATATAACACATAGTATTGAGACGTAGAACTTTGTGTTGAGCTAGATATATTATTTAATATAATATAGTAATTACTAAATAAACTTTTAAAACTCAATTTTGTCTTTGCTTTTCAGTTTAAAGTATTTTAATGGTCCTGTAGTTAATATACCCTACACTAAATTTTGTTTATGATACTAGGCATGCATAGTTGGCTTCAAAACAAAAAAAGGTGATATACATGGGGGTTCGAAACTCCTATTGCTCTATTTGTGAAAGAGCATCTTCTCAAGAAAAACCTACTAAAGAGCACATATGCTATAAAAATTGGACACAATCTGCCACTGCAATGGAAGCTGACATCATAGTTGATGGGTTCAAGCAAAGTGTACCAATGTATGGAATCGTGTATGCTGAACTTATAGGTAACTTAACATAGCGCTTTAAACAATTAGTTAATATCGTAACATCAAAAAGTTTTAATTTATAATCCAGTTATTTCATTGGGAACCCAACAAAAATTAATATTAATAAATGATATTGCCTTACCAGTATGATATTGAATTAATAAGTGGATTTAATTATTTTTTTTAGGAGATGGAGACAGCAGTGTCATGAAACGTTTGAGCCTAGCCAAGCCGTATGGTCCTGATTTCGAGATAAAAAAGATTGAATGTGCAAATCATATTCTTCGCAACTATGTGAATAGGGCAAAGGAAATTGGGAAAAGAGGAAAGAGCCAACTAGGTACAATTCCTGGAATTATTAGGTCATCCATTCAACAAAGAGTTTTAAGAATGCGATATGCTGTAACTGAGGCAATAAAATATCGTCAAGTACAACCTTTACCTCATCATGAAAATGTCAAACAACTAAAGGAAGACATAAGTAATGGGCCAAGTCATGTTTTTGGTGATCATTCTCGGTGTGGGGAGCGAGGATATTTTTATCAGGGACCAAAAGAAGGTGAAACAAATTTAGTGCCAGAGTTGATAAAATATGGCTTATGGGAAGATATAGTTAGTGCTCGTAATTCCTTGGCATTCCATGCTCAGAGCCTAATCTTTAACGTTAGTAATAATATTGCAGAGTCATTTAATAGTGTAGTTGCCAAATTCATCGGCGGAAAGCGCATTAATTATGCTTTGAGGGGCTCTTATCAAGTTCGCTGTACAGCAGCAGTAACTTCCCACAACAAAGGTCCTACACTACACAGACTCCTGCACAAAAAGATGGCTATTGTCAGTCCTGGTGTAAACACTAAAAGGTTTGTCACACGAAAAGTTAAACGTCTAAATGCAAGGACCAAGCGGAAATTGCAGTACCCTCCCCTCAGAAAACCACAAAAGAAGTCTTCAGGTCCAGATGAGCACTATGGGGTTCTGGACATTCCGGCTAAAGCTGACCTCAATGAAGAAGACTATAATCTGAAGAAAGAACATTTTATTTGTAGTTTGCTTATGACAGAAGAGCAGAGGAAAGCCTTGATTGATGAAACGGTCGAACAAAGTTAGAATGAAGAATGTAGAAGACAGCGAAGGAAGCGAGTGACAGCTTCATGATTTGATAAAATTTGCAAAATGAGACAGACCACATCCAAGGCAAATCAAGTAAAGACTATGTTACATGGAACATTCTTTGTAAATTATAGGACTCGATATGGTGTTGAACATGGACCTATGGCAATAGAAGCTTTGGAAGAAGTGCTTGGAGTAAAAGTTGAAAGGGTGGGGTTGGTAGTCGACAGAAATATATCATTTATTGCAGCATCTTCCGATGGATTTATAGGTGATGATGCTATCGTCGAAATTAAGTCCCCTGCATCGGCGAAAGATTTTACACCAAATGAAGCCATAAAATGCAAAAAAATCAAGTTTTGCACATTACGAGGAAATGATATCCTTTTAAAAAAAAGAGATAGTTACTATTACCAAGTGCAAGGACAATTACACATAACTGAAAGACGGTGGTGTCACTTTGTTGTCTGGACAAGAAAAGGAATGTCCTTCACGAAAATTGAGAGGGATGACATCTTCTGGAAAAGTGAAATGGAGCCTCAATTAATTAGATTTTATATGGATAGTTTGCTTCAAGAGATACTTGACTCCAGATATGATCGAGGATTGCCAATAAGGGACACCTTTTAGAGAAAACCAATATTTAAAATGATGATCAGCCATCACAAAGAAAATATCTTAATTGGGTTGTGAATGGATGAAATTTTGTTTTACTCCTTGGTGGAGTTTAGATAAGAATATTAGATAGATAAGATAGATAAGACTATTTCCCTTCAGTTTGTTTTTCATCATATTTTGAACATTACTGACCATAATTTCCCTTCATTACTTAATAAACGTTAAATGAACATGAGAGGTCTTAATTTTGTGATGTACGCAATGGTGGATCTACATAAAATAGCACCTATGGCAAGCACTGGAATTGCGCCTCTGTCCAAACACCTGACACCTGTTTTTTAAACAACTTTACCACAATATCTGCTCAAAAATAAGACAAACTCATTAATTTTATATTTAACACATTATGGTAACATAAGAAAACTATGAATGTACCTTCCTTGTTTTTACTGACGCAAATTGATCTATGATGTCTTAAAGTCTGTTGTTTCTGTTTATTCTCTTTACACAATCAACAGAGCAAATCACACAATCAGCTTTGACCCATGAAGACTTTCAAATACGAAGGTATTAGTTTCAGATCTCACAGCTGACAATGGTTAGCAGTATCTGAATATCACTGTGAAGATTGTGGAAAATGCTCTCATCTGCATACTGAGCAATACATTCTGGAAGTTCTTCAAGTCTTGATATTTTCATGTTGGCCCGACTTGAAAAAACATGTGACAATCTAAAATGTCTTCATATAGTTGTTGTCCACCAACAACACAGCTATAAAATTTTCCTAAATGTTCGCACTTCTGGTTCGAATCTTTAATATCGTCAGCGTAACACAGTCCCTTGGCATCAATAAGAAAGTCAAAGAAAATCACTTCTTATTTCACTGGTTTCATTTCCATATCTTCTCAAGGTACTTGTTAACCGGCTTCATTGCTTCTATCCTTGCACTCCATCTGATTTTGGGCTCCGACTTCACAACCACAGGCGCAGCGTTTTTAATACCTTTCTTTGAGTGAGTGATTGTCGTAATTCACTAACAATGCCAGGCTGTTTGTCTCACTTATTCTTTGTTGAACACTACTCTTGTGTCAACCATCACAGCAGGGTTGTCATAAAACTGTGACTGAAACTCCTTTAGCTCCTTTTCGTCCTTTTTTTTTCCTTTTCTGTTAAAATTTTCTTTAATCATTAATAAAAATCAAAGCGACCTCAAACGTCATAAAACAAATGTGATTGTGTTGTTAGTAATTTTTTTAATATATTCTCAATTTTAGATAAAATTATTTATTTATTGATAAATAATTAGAAATGTGTTTAGTTTAAATATTATTTTACATTTAAAACAAAACAAAAAGTTGAAATACGCCCTTAGGACCTTTGCGCCCTAGGTTCGCTTTATCTCAACGGCCAAGTTCTGACATGATAATTAGTATGTGATCTTATATAGGCTATTTTCAGTATGAATCTCATGGATTTAGCTACAGTTTGTACAAAAACAAATATTTGACGTTCTATTTAGTAGTTTATATTATAACAACTAAAAATGATTTAAAATATAAAAGTATTTGGAATAAAAAAGTAAGATAAATTACAATAATTGAGTAAATAGAACCTATTTAGTGACGTGCCCCCGTTAAGTGGCGCCCAGGGCACTTGCAAAATCTGCCATACCGTAGGTCCACCACTGTATATAAGTGAAATGATTATGATTTTTCTTTATTTAGAGATATGTATGTAATGGGCATGATTTTAATTTGTTTAGTGATATATTGTGATAGTGTATTGCATAAAATTTTACTAAACTTTGTTGTAGGCATTTATGTGTGGTGAGCATTATTTTATTTTATTTTGTGGCATATGTGTAATGTACATAATTTTCTAAACTTTGTGTATGTGTAGTGAACATAATTTTTCTTTATGTTGTGATATAATAAATATATCATGTCAATTTATTTTATTATGTGATAAAACTATTTTTTTGAACATTATTTTTTAAGCGTTATGTATGTTTTTAGTGAACATTATTCTCCTAACTTTTGTGGTATACGTGTAATGAATAAGATTTTCCTTTATTTTGTAATTTAGGACTACATATAGTGAACATATTTTTTCTAAGCTTTGTGGTATACGTGTAGCTTTTCATACCCGAATACGATTTTGTGAGATGGTAAATAATTGTAAGGAAGTTGTACGGGAGCGTATGGGTTGTTACTGATATTGCAGGAATAATTCTACGCTAATAAACACAGGCAAAAAAATATTTAACAAAAGGGTCTTAAATTAAATACTGGATTTATGTTCTATAATTTTGACAATACGATTTATTCCTTATGTTTGTAACCACTTAACATTAGTTATGTTTTAACGAGTGTTTTATTCATAAGAATTATAAATTATGCCACGTAAAAAGTGAATTTATTTTGTAATCATGTTTATTTAAAAGGAGGTAATATTGACTAAGTGGGAAAGAAGTATTTCTGCAAGGTTATTATCATTGATTTCAGTATGCATATTACATATAACTTAGGGTTAGGGGCTGTAGCAGCATCAAATTCTCAGAAGAGGGCAGTAAGCTAAAAAAAAAAAAAAAGGTTTAGTATTACTGCCTTGAACCATACTGATAGTGAAGTCACATATAGTTAACATTACATTGATAACTTTCATCAGTTGTACACGTATAGTGGACATTGTTAACTTTCATCAGTTGTGCACTTATAGTGGACATTGTTAACTTTCATCATTTGTACACGTATATTGGACATTGTTGCCTTTCATCATTTGTACACGTATAATGGTCATTGTTAGCTTTCATCAGTTGTACACGTATAGTAGGCATTGTTACCTTTCATCAGTTGTACACGTATAGTGGACATTGTTAGCTTTCATCAGTTGTACTCGTATAATGGTCATTGTTAGTTTTCATCAGTTGTACACGTATAGTGGACATTGTTACCTTTCATCATTTGTACACGTATATTGGACATTGTTGCCTTTCATCTGGTGTACGCATATAGTGGATATTCCTTGCCTGAATTTAATTCTAGATTTATATTTACTTCAACTTTATTAGGTTGTAAAAATATATTGAACATTACTTCCCTTGTTTAGTCTCTCCACGTAGAGATTGAAACTAACAGATCTTACTCGATGGTAAATATAATATGAAAGCTAGTTTAATCACACAGCAACATATCAATCTAATATTTTATATAACTTATGTAAAAACTATATCCAAAAAGCTTATTGATAGCTATTGTAATATTTTTGTTGGTTTAGGAATAGGCCTATTTGGAAACATACAAACTAAGCTATAAATGTAAAAATTTAAATAAATCAAAACACAAACATAATATTTCGTGATTATTTTATGGGTATAACTAATAAGTCGTTGAAATGTCACGCTTACCTACACCATCTTATCTAATTTTACTATTTATAATGACAGGTTATAAAGTTGTCATATAATAGTTTTAACTACAACAACTAGAAATCAAAATATTGTACCACCAATAGCTAAACGTTCTATACAATACAAGTTTTCACCACCACTTAACCTTTAAAATGGGAAAAAAAGGTAATTGTTATGCTACTGCTACACATTTAGGTGCTGCTAGTTTTGCCTTTAAATAATGATGAATTCCCTAATAATATAATAATTACACCAAAGGGAAAGAAAGTGGAAATTATTAATCAAAGGTCTTATACCCTCATTTGTGTAAAGGAAGAGTGGAAAATAATTGAAGGCAAACAATTTCGGGCTCGCCCGAATTGCGCCAATTCTCTTAGCTCGGACCCGAATTGCGCCAAGAGATTAAAAGTGCCCCCCCAGACCGGACCCGAATTGCGCCAATACCCCCCTTCCCAAGACAGGACCCGAATTGCGCCAACTCTGAACATAAACCAATATTAATGCTATGTATGGAGGTAAGAAGGACACAAGTCAAAAAATATAAATCAAACAATATTATATCAAAGTGAAATTTCCGTTTTTAAAACATTGTCAATAATAGCTATATGTATGCTTAATAATAGTATAACAAACATAATATAAACAAGTCATACAAAGGAGTTTTGGAAGGACAAACACTTCACTAAGCTTAATCTGTCTATTCCTCCATTCCTAAACTGTTTAAGTTTTTTTCAATGAATGATTGTGTCAACTTAGACTTATTATCCGTCTTTTGCACATTACCTTCTCTTACACTGTTGATTCGAATGTACGTGTCAGTTTGGACCGATTTTAAATTTTGTACGACGACAAAAATGTTTGGGTGTGGAGAAGCACATGATGAATTAAATCTAGAATAGAAGCTCTCGCACGCATTTGTTGTCCTCCATAAGTCCGATGAGTCAGCTGCCCAAATGCGCGCCGGAAATGTCACTTGCTCCATCTCATCTATATATGTTTCAGTTAGGTAATCTGCGAAGCTCGTCAGTTTTGTATCAGCTGGCTGGATGCTGATCAGATCGCAGAAAGCGTCTTCTACTTCTTCGGGCCTTAAGTAAGTGAGCCCAAAACAGTAGTGGAGCCATTTCCCTCCATCCGAGCTTTCGTCTTTGTACGTGGCAGCCAAACGAGCTTTTGAATCTTTCTCCACCTAAAAGGAATCATAGTGGATGTTAATTATAAAAATATTAAAAGGAAGCAGGAAGGAAAATAGGAACGTAGCATTCTTTGAATCATAGTCTGATTTAATACAGATCATAAATATATTTTACAAAATAGCCTATCAGAGGCCGTAATCATATGTACAAAAATGTGACGACACCCACACAGACAGGAAAACATTTCACTTTTTTTGGCTGGCATATGTTTAAAATGGCCAAGAATAACAAATAAAAAGTAGGCCTACGACAGAATCGCAGATACTTTATCATAGCGTATATTCACTTTTTAATTAATGGGTCAGCTGAGACAATATTATTCGACGATTTGATAATTACACTTTTATGGATCTCTGAGTTAAAACCAAATAATAATGAATTTTATTTGGCTAATATTTTTAATTTGAGTGTTTTAAATTTATTTACCATATGTTTGTTTTATTTTACTAAGCGCACAAGTTGCTAATGGTTTTTGAAAACTAGTCACCAAAAAATATCCTTTTTTTTAGCACCACGTCTTACTGCCCGTTCGGGCTATAGCCTATGTACTAATTACTCTAATGGGTTA
The DNA here is from genome assembly GCA_039000515.1 of Timema cristinae. NCBI lineage: Eukaryota > Metazoa > Arthropoda > Insecta > Phasmatodea > Timematidae > Timema > Timema cristinae. The sequence goes on from JBCFYV010009882.1 coordinate 29,226,256, forward strand.
GGGATTGGGAAGGTTGAATTTATAGGAAGTGCATCCGCATTTGCGTGGAGAGAAAGTGGGGAAACCATTTAGGATCAAACCACCTCAGTGCACCCGGCTGGGTTCGAACCCCAACCTCCCCGGTCTCGAGGGCCAGTCTAGTGCGAGATTTGCGCCTTAGACCGTCCGGCCACCTGAGGGGGTAAAAAACTACCCTTGAAATAGTTTGTTTTACCCAAAACTAAGTAGGCCCCTCACAATGTTATTATTCATTATAAATGCACGCCGATTTTAAAAAAAAAAGTTAAAAATATTTTCAAAATATTTAGAGTTTTTGAAAACTAGTCATCTACCACCCTTAAAAGAACTTTGCCTCCTAAACCAAATAAACAGTATTAATTTTCATCTTAAATACACCCAAAATGTATTATTATTATTATTATTATTAGCACCGCGTCTTACTACCCGTTCGGGTTATACGCACTTACGCTAATGTGTAATGGTAGGGTGATTGTGAGATGAAATGGAGGACCTACAGTTTAACGTGGAATCCGAACCACGGTGGAGGCCTGGCATTCCACACATTCACAAGATGTCTTGTCAGAGGTGTAGGAAGGGTTTGGAAATCAGATAAATCTGTGCCGGGACCGAGGATTGAACCCCGGCCGCCAGCATAGAAGTCTGACACCTTACCCCTAGACCACCAGGACACCCTCCCAAAATGTAGCCTATGTTTAAATCAAAATGGTTAAAGATATTTTGGAGAAATTTTAAATTATTTTCAAATTAATCATTAGTAAACTGCCCATAGTTCAATTATTTTCTGAAGATCGATTATACAGTTCTATTCATCATTTAGAAAAAAATTCTCCAGATATACACTTTAAATAAAATAATTCAAGCCGATGATTGGGAGGTTGGGGATCGAATCCTGGTCGAGTGAACTGAAGGTGGTTTTTCCTAAATGATTTTCCACTCTCACTACATGCAAATTCGGATTCACTTTCTCTGCATTCTACCTATCTCATACCAAAGCCTATTAGCATAATTAGTACATAAGGAGGCCTATAACTCGAACAGGTAGTAAAACGCAGTTCTAAAAAATCTTCAAGAGTGAAAAATATAATAATCAAGTGACAAACTATATAACATTATTTATGTAAAGTTGTAAAATAAAATTGTTTTGCTTACTTACCATGCTTGCTCTAAATGAAATCGACAGCCTATTATCCTGGTTTGTGGAAAAGTCGACACTATGCACTCGTGAATTGCTTGCTCGAAATCAATCACAATGTATAAAGGTTGAAGGTAAAGTTATCTCTTCTCGCACTCCTCCTTTAGGATTCTCACAGCGTCAATGTAGATCTGCTTTTTCTTGTTTTTAAGTAGGCAAAAGACTAGAGGTATGTATGACCCTTCGAAATACCCATGTACAGTAAAAAGCTGAAGAAAATGTTTCGGTGCGTATTAAAGGTTCCATCCATTAACACAATTTCATTCTGGCACAAATACTCAAGATTCGAGTCACAAGAAAATGTCACGATCCCCTTCTCTTTTTCGTTTCTCAACAAAAAGTTTTCGTCTTGTATAGTTTTTATTTCAATTGAATCTATGGCAAATTGAATTTCTTCGGAAAATTTAGGCAACTTTGGCAGTGTTTTTAGTTTAGTGTAGTTGATGTTATTCCTGATACATTTAATGTCCTTGCGGGTCAATGTTTTTATAGATTTTTTCTGTGTCTGTACCTCTGTGTGGATTAACTTTGAAGGCCTTACTTCAATCTCATCAGCTTTCCTCTTAACTGCGTTGCTAATGGATCTTCTGTTCAACTCTTGATCTAGTAGTGGTTCGTGGTTGTGTTCGTTTTCAGTCCGCGAGAAAATGTTTCCACCATCAAGAGTAAATATTTTAGCCTTGCAGTCCTTTTTAGTGCATCTCCACCTCTCTTCCCTCATCAACTTTAATTGTTCACCTGTCGATACGTATAATTATAATAGACAATCAGAACTTTCCCTTTTTCACTATAAATCCTTTCCATATCAATAATTCTCGCTAATATTATCACAGTTCACACAAAACCCGAAAAAAAATAATTAAAAATACACCGGGACAGTCACAATTAATAAGTATTGGACAGATGGATGTCAATACTACTGTTACAAGTCTTGTTGGGGGCACTTAGGGCGTTTTTTACATTCCTTTACTAAGGGGAGGAAAGACATAACGTGGCGAGAGCTGTTTGCGATGGTCTTTGTTTGTATCATCCCCCCCACCTCCCTCACCCACTACCTGAACTTGACTTGGCGCAATTCGGGTCCGGGATTAGTAAACAGTTTTTAATCCCTTAATAACTGGCGCAATTCGGGTCTGCCCACAATTTCTTAGCACACGACTGGAATTTCAGCCCCAATCTACCATCACCTGTAAATTAGACTAGACGAGAGAGATTATTTTGTTCACGTCCCCACTGGAGAGGGCTATTATTTTTCTATTCATGGTTTTATAAGATGTTTAATCTAAATATTAAAAGAGTTCAAGCTACTGTCCGGCTGGGATTTACCCAAAGGGTCGAATGATCTAAAGCGTCATTCTAACAATAAAATTGGTTGCCAATAACATGGAAGTTAGGGTTAGAATTCCGGTCTGGTGTATCGAGAGGGATTTTGCTCTCAATGGTCGATTTCCACTCCCGCTCTTCGTTAATGCGGGTACAATTCCCTTAAAATTAAACTTTGCTATTCTATAACAAATTAGCGTATTAATTGGTGCACATGCAAATAATCCATAACAGGTAGTTAGATGGTTGTGGAAAATTAACCTAATGATTTCAATATTTAGATACAAATTTTAAAAATAAAGTTATAAGTACCTAATTAATCTATGTACATGAATGTAAGTACCTAATTATTTTATGTATATGAATGTAAACCACGATTTAATATACAAGAGCAGCATTACTAGCAACTTGAAATAGTAATGTTCTTATTTCTTTTAAACAACTCGCACTGTCTAAATTTGTAAGTAGATTGGTTGTGCATCAAGCCAGTGGGCTGTTGTGAAATATAAACCAAAAGAGTGGAAAAGCTGTCGCTTTTACTGGTGAATGAATCATCCCGGCCTTGAGTGACAAGTCTTTCGTCCTTCCTCTTTCACTAATCTGTTACGAACTCATCGAAAGAAAGATAGGTAAAGAGAAGAGGGGAATATTTTTTTTACTCCCAAAAGGCGACGAGGTATTTCTACCTGCCCATGTAGCACCCTTAAGGGGGCCGCCTCGGTACGTGAAATAGTATCAATCGTGTGAGGAGGCCTCGTCTTAAAATGAAATGCTATGTGCTGTTTTCTTGAACTACAGCGTCTGTCTCTGTCTAATCTTATCCTCTTTACACTTTCCCCACCACCCCATATCTACCAGATGATGTCAGGAGAGAAGCAACGGAAAGGAACCCTATCTCAAGGTCAAAAGGAAGAATGCGCGGCTGATCGCCCTACAGAGTCCACCCTTCAGCCTGTATGTTTATTTTGTGGTATTTTGCTAGCTTGAGATTCTCGTGAAGGGTTCACAAACGAGCACAATCAATTCTTGATTAGATGGTTTAACTTGTCTTGAAATTGTATAAACCGAACGGGTAGTAGGACGCGATGCTATTAAAAAAAAACAATTGTCTTGAACACACACTTTTATACATGTCACTTTATTTAGGGAAATGTGAATATTAACTATACAATAATTAATCACGTGTAGACCAAATTTATATCTTACCTCATTTAGTTGATAACAGTGGCGTCGGAACCGAGGAGTATAAGGAGTTCCATCACACGGCCCTATACACCCAACCCCTCTTAGATTTATTCTATCGGAGAAAAAGGTTTAGTAAATAATTATAAATAAGGTATAGTATACATAGATAATCGGTTAATTGGTCATGTGTAACCTATTTTACACTCTTAATTAATTTTAATTTTAGGTGCCTATTCAAGCTATTAGTAATTTCCTCTGATTATTCTAGCTGACAGGAAAAGAGGAAGGAAAGTTTTTGATTAAATGCACCCGTATTTGTTTAGATAAAGGGCTGTGGATAAACTATCTTAGTATATAAACTATGAACTTTCCCACGCAGGAGGACAAAATATTTATTAATATTGGATACCTTAGCAAGCTATTTTGCGTTCTACTTGGTTTATTTTAGGAGAGACTTCAATTCGATCTATAATACATACGGGTAATACGGATATATCGAAGTGAGTGCTCATAGAAATAAGAATATATAGAAAGAGGGCGTGGATAGGGGTGTTGGTTGAGGGGGGTTGAGTGTGGTTGTTTTAGAGCCCAAAAACAATTATAATGTATTTCTTCATCAACAAAGTGGGGGTAGTTAGAGATCTTTACTTGAGTTTACTATTGTTTAAACAGTAAACAAGATAGTTACATTATTTGGCAAATTAAAAATAAAATCGTAACTCCAAATAGTTTCTGAAAGCATCCAATTTACAAAAATATGACAGTGGAAGCACACTTCAAATATCTTCTAGACGGGGGATCCAAAGTACAGAAGTTACAAGTTAATAGTCAATCCAATCTATTACTTATATAAGATTCATACTTTGAACAAAACACTTCATGAGACTATACAGACTAGACAGCGTTAAATCCAGTTGGGTATGTCTCACACTCAGGTATTGATTCAAGGGTATTGGGAATAAGGGGATATAATTCCCCCCCCCCCCCCCTTTCAGCTATTTTTCAAAAATTTAATTGACGGATTGAAGGGTGCTGTGCTTCTCTGCAGAAATACGTCCAATGTGTTCGAACAAAACATACTTCACCTTGTTTAACCTGAACCCTGGCTTTCCCGCCCACTCCCCTCCTATTTCACTCCTCCTTTGAGTAATAAACAGTGTGTTATTAACTAATGATTTTATTTTCGTATTTTTACTAAAATATGGACACTTGAATTAGGCATCTTTATTTTTGACAGTTATTTTTTATGTTAATTTAAAAATTATAATCACAAAGGTAACAGTGGCTATATCTAGAAATTAAAGATGGCAACCAAATCCAAGATAACAGATATTTATAACCAATATAAGTTTAATCAGCAACTATTAGGTACAAAATATACATAAAATCACCATTTTGAGCTTTGGAAATTTTTTTTTTTTTCGGGAGTAAAAATACTACTGGGGCACGGACCAACACTTTATTGGTTCCTAAAGGTATTGCTTTTGTGGTGTAGGCCCCCCTCCCCCCCTTGAAAAAATCCTGGATCCACCACATATCTTTGCTTTGTATTTAATCTTTTATTTATCCTTCATGTTCTTCAGGAGAGGGGGGGGGGGGGGCGAAGGCTTGGACCCACTGGATCCCCTTGTGTGTACGCCCCTGCTCTAGAGGTATCTTATTTTTAAAATTTTCTAGAAGAGGGTCACTCCAACTTTATTTCAGACATAAATAATTTTAAAAAATCCAGGTGATAACTCCAAATTGATTCTAAAAACATCCGATTACCAAAAATGTCCAGGTGAGGATAATTTCAAATAGCATTTAAAGACATAAATTAACTTTTCAACTAAAGGCGAGGACCACTCCAAATGGCTTATAGAAGAATCTAAATTTAAAAAAAAATTTAAAAAATGGAGATGACTTCTCCAAATAGCATAAAAATAATTTGATTTTCCAAATTTGGGGAGGAGGATATTTACAAATAACTTTTAGGGACATCCAAGTTTCAAAAATTTATCTTGAAGAGGGGTAGAGTAAGGTAGGAGGTGAAGGGGGGAAGGCAACTTCTCAAAAAACTCCTTTTTTGCTTACGGCCCCCACCACCCCGTTTCTTCTCAAATAACGTTACGCCGCCACTGGTAGCAGACAATCCTTGCAACTGGTACAAAATGATGGTGCGTGCAGCCCTGAACTTTTTTTTAACTGACCTACTATTGTCAACCAGAGAAGCTACGGCGTAGAGGTTTACAAGGGTGAAAGTTGAGAAATTGAATTTTATAGCTAGATTTTCATAAATAAGGCATAGACTAGAATTTTTTTGATACAGTAGTGATAAATTTTTATTTAAATATATATATATATATATATGGTAGATCTTAAAAAGACTTTCCTAAAATTGTACTATAGACAGGGGTGGACTAAGGTGCAGGAGAAACAAGTGGACGCTCAGGGCAGTTGCCGTGGGCGAAATTTAGTAGCTTGCAATAATTACGGCAAATACTGTTTTTATAGTATTTATATATATTTTTACTTTCTCTCCATCTTACAGGTAGAGAAAGTATGGTGATCGTCAAAAAAATCTAACTCGAGATTTTGATTAATCTTGACGTTTCATGACTCCCTGAATCCGAAAAAATTGTTTTTGAATTCCGTCTGTCTGTCTATTTATACCTCCAATTAGAGCCTAAACTATTTTACCGACCGAGCTTAAACTTGGTATCTAGGGTTTTCATAGGGTTTCCCCGAGGCGTTTTTGGAATTGGACAACTACCCCTAAAATTAAGGGTATTTTACTGAAGGTAAACAAGAGAAAAATTTGATTTTCTCAAAATCGGCTCTAACGATTTTGATTAAATTTAATTTTTAAATATTAATGAATATTTCAAACAAAATAGCTACTCTCAATATATCGGCAAAATGACTTTAAGGGCTCCGGTCTGATGCGTAAATTATAATTTTTTATCATATCTCAAACTATTTGAGATATGAAATTACTTATCATTACAAATATGTATGTCTATTTATAATTCAAATATTTTATTGGAAACATATTTTTATAAAATCAATAACTTCCAAGCTATACGTAAATATATATATTATTTAACTTTTCGAAAACTAAAGTTTAAGTATTGCGAACGTAAAAAAAATCTAAACTGAAATGTTGATGGATGTCGACTTCTCATGACCCCCCGAACCCTAAAAAATATTCTTTGTAATGCCGTTTGTCTGTGTGTCTATTACAACATAAAATTAAGAGTAGTTTTGTAAAGGACGTAAAGAGGAAAAATAGGTTTTCTCAAAATCTGCTCTAACGATTTTGATTAAAATTCGTATCTAAGCGTTGATTAGGATTATAAATAAATTAGCTATTTTAATTTTCCCAGGAAAATGACTTTTAAGATTCTTTACAGAAGCGTTAATTTCCGTATCTCCGCAAATATTTGAGATACTAAATTCATTACATTATTATTATTATTATTATTAGCACCGCGTCTTACTACCCGTTCGGGTTATACGCACTTACGCTAATGTGTAATGGTAGGGTGATTGTGAGATGAAATGAAGGACCTACAGTTTAACGTGGAATCCGAACCACGGTGGCGACCTGGCATTCCACACATTCACAAGATGTCTTGTCAGAGGTGTAGGAAGGGTTTGGTAATCAGATAAATCTGTGCCGGGTAAATTCATTACAAAATTGTAGTACTATTAGAAATAAAAACTTTTATTTGACATATATTTTTTATAAAACCAACAGTTTCTGAGATATTGGCAAATATATCCTATTAATACAATTTTGTGAGCTATAGTTGTAAAGATATACTACTTAAGTTTTAACGCAATAATTATCCAATGCCATGGAGCAATTAAATATATGTAAGTCTTTCAAAAAGTGTAGGTTATATTTCCTTAAACCCCTTAGGAGAAATGTTTGTACAGCAATGATCTTGATCCATTTTAGGCTCAATAGTCAATATTTACATTTTTTACTGGAGAAAATTTATAAATGAAGAATTTAATAGCAATGCAATGGCATGAAGATGTTCAACACCTAATAAAATGTTAAAATTTTAACCGGAAATAGAAATTTTAATAGGAAGTGTAAACCCTTGCTGACTTAATATTAATCTTTTTTTATTGGTCCAAACATACAAATGAGGACATTAATTCCTTAAAAATAAAATTATAAAATTTAAAACCGTGACTCAAAAAATGTTTTACGTAAGTTTAGTGCAATTTATGCTTGGGTTTTTTAGAGTATATTATTTCGTTTCACATATATTTTAAGTTTTGAGTAAATATCGCCATTTTTAAACAATAGAGCGAGAAAGTCCGTGCGGGGTTTCGTACCATTTATTTGAATATGTTATGTTACTGTATATACAAATACATCATTGGATGTAATTCTTGTATTTTAAATTTTGTTGTGATACATAATTAATTTTAACAAATATCAAAACTTTATAGTTAGTTTCATGACTATTCATATAACCATTTTACAGTGTAATGGATGGTATGGTATTGTTTGTAACTTGATTAATTGTAGACGTCAACAAATACCTCAGGATTGATTTCATCATCACCACCATGATTGAGGGATGGGAGAATTATTATCTGCTTGTGACAATACCCTTAGTCTGCCCCTGACTATAAATATCTCCTTCACCGTAATCACCCCGGTTTATGGTAGTAGGCTAATAGTATTTGATATACGAAACCAATTGTTATTAGAAATATATTAGTAGGGCTAACAATTAGCAAAGAAAAGTCAACCCTAAGAACTTCCCCCCACACAAACATAGATCTTCTATGAGAGTGGTTCCCATCCTTGACCACTTCGCAGACTCCCTCGAGCCAATGATAATTGACCGTGAGCCCGTAACCTCCCCAGACAAACAGGGTGAAATAAAAAACTTACTATTCTACGTAACCAATTATATATATATATTGTCTGACAGTAATGGAAAAAATAGATTTTTAAGAAAATTGTGAATAGTGTATTTTTTTAATATAATGTGAAAATACAAATAAAAGATAACTTAAGAAAACTAGGGCTTATATCTACTTCACGGGCCCCCACAGGTGTCTTCGCAGACCCCTAGGTACCCGTGAACCCAGGTGGGGAACCTCTATCACATTCAATCTCCGAGTGTGGTGCATTTAGTAGACTTATGTCAGATATAAAATGTGGAGATTATTATTTAATTGGACAAGCAGTCATATTATTAGGGATCATGAAAACGAAATAACTAGCGTATGATGTCTAACAGCTTTATGCGCACACAAAAATGATTATAGTCTACGCTATAAAATTATTTAGAAACTCGCCTTTCTTCAGAAGAAGGAGACATAGATTTGCAATCTATAGTTTCTGTCTGTTTTTGCATATAAGGTTTTTGCTCACTCGATGAACTGTTACCACCTCTGTTAGTATGTAAGTCATTTGTCTTTACAAAGCATACTCTGTGGATAAATAAGGTCACTTTTTAAGAAAATGATTTTTCTATGAATACTATTAAACTTCAAAATCAAAAGCCTATAAAGGGTATATTTGAAAATTTCTGACAGAAAAACATAAAGCCAAATTTACAATTCCGGAATGATGTGTGTTTTGGTCATTGATCATCAATCATCAAAATCATAAAAAAAAATTACATACTTTTATTAAATGGTTATTTTTCTATAACCAGTAGATATATTCTGAAAAGTGAATATAATGGTGTTGTATAAAATTGGTTAAATCTAGGAAATCGCTATGCTTTGCCTTAGATTTTGCATAATTTGTATTTCAGCTAGTAGCTCAAAAATCTCAGACAAAAAGTGTAGTTACCTGAGCATTTTATTGCTAGGACATATATGCATGCAAAATAATACAGGATCTAATTTTGTCAAGCGTGTTCAAGTATTAATTATTGTAACATAACTTGTAATTTTGAAAAAATCTAACAATTTAATTTTAAAAATTTAAAACAAATATTCCAGTACCCTATTTTTATTATTATGTACACATGTGAAAAAAAAATTATACTTAAATTTAATTTCTTATGCATTCTTAATGACACACTTTTGGTTTTAAAATAATCCTTTGTTACTTTTTGAAAACAAAACTATAAATTAAATATTAAAACAACAGTAGAGAAAAAAAATATAATTTACTAGGGACGAGGAAGTATTTGATACGAAAAAGTGCTCTCACACTAGCCTGTATAAAACCAAAGTAAATTTCACATTTAAAAAAACTACCGCTCATGCACCTTGGTGGAGATTCGTGAAGATTATCTCAACATTTAAGGCACTAGGTGACCTGGTGGTCTAGGGATAAGGTGTCAGACTTCTGTGTTGGGGGTCCGGGGTTCAATCCTCGGTCCCGGCACAGATTTATCTGATTGCCAAACCCTTCCTTCACCTCTGACAAGACGTGTATTAATCACAACTTGTGAATGTAAGGAATGCCAGGCCCCCACCGTGGTTCGGATTCCACGTTAAACTGTAGGTCCTCCATTTCATCTCACAATCACCCTACCACTACACATTAGCTTAAGTGCGTATAACCCGAATGAGTACTAAGACACGGTGTTAATAATAATGTAAGGCACCAATCCTGAAACATTTGTCAATATTTAGTGCATGATTAGTGCTTTAAATCCTGCTGTCTCAAAATTAGTTCTTTATATACAACTTACTAAGAGGCGTACATTACTGGCTGAAGGAGACTAGCTTCACACAACCCCACCATGTAAAGCAATAATTCAGAAACACGTGTCAATACTTAGTATATAATCCTTGCTTTCAATCAATAGTGCTCAGTAATGATTAGAAATTTTAGGTTTACATTCAAAAAGTTGCTTGAATTTACAGTATATCACTAACTTCTATATCTTGATACGACCCTAATTGTTGCCATATTTACGGTCAAATAATACGGGCTTTGTTTAATATTGAAAAGGCAAATTCACACTTACTCATAAATTAAATATGTTGCTCAATATTTTTATATTGTAAAGCTGATTTTGGAACTTTTTCAGTTGAGACAACCAATCAGGCACTAAGCATTATAATAATTGCTTTAGATTTAACCTTCACGTATCAGAATAGAACTGAATTAATCTTTATTAAAATTAAATGTTATCTTGCGTGTAATAAAAATTTTGTTTTAATATATAGTTATACATATTTTAAGAAATTAAATTGTCCATTATCACTTTGTTGGTAATTAGTATACGTACTGTAAATATATACTTTCCCCTCTCATTTCTCTTCATGTAATGTTTTTTTTTACAGTCCAAGACATGGCCAAACAAATAAATGTTTTAAATCTAAGAAACAGAATTCAAATGATGGTTTTTTACTTCACGGGACTAACTTAGTTAAACTTCCGGACGGGATTTTAACCCCGTCCTCCTGAATATAGGAGCAACAAGGTAAAATTAAACTAACACGTAACCGTTGAACAGTGAACTAGCCTATTTTTATACTAATAAATCAGTATGTACTTACTTTGATCAATCAATAAAACGCTTCTTCCATCTTAATTTTTTGCGGTGAGCATATAGTCGAAGTCTAGTTTTTTTCCCTTTAAGGTAGCCCTTTTTGATTGTGTTATTGTTCAAAGTCAGAAGTTTTAGTTTATCGAAAAAAAATATAATTCTATGTTATTAATATATAATTATAATAGCTATCATAAGAAGGCAAGCATACACAACTGTTCGGAAACACAGGACTAGTTTGTAAACACATTTATTCATACATTTACAATAAAAGCTATAACAGATATTATTATTTTAAACCATTTTAAACACCTATTATTTAAAAATGTGCCTGCTCACTGTGTGTTGTCTCAACTCTAAACAAGGCGAAGGCAGACATCCAACTAAAAGAGCGCATGCGCAAGGAGTCAACTGCCTTTCCTTCTTTCTCCGGCTATTCTTTACTTCCAAAGCGTAGATGGGGGATATGGCTGCGCCACATGATGGCCGAATAGCGTTAGCTTTGACGCGTCAAAACAGCAAAAGGAATTAGCAATTATCTTTACATTTTCTGTTGTGACCTTATCAAAAAATGACTTAATTTGTTTCTGAAAGGTTGTATCTAGGATTATCTAGTAGTTACCCTCTTCTCAGAACTGTGACAATATATTTAAATGGCCATTGAAAATGAGCAAATTACGATATTTCATTCATTTTTTATATATATAGATTATCAAGATGTAAGGTTGAGAGTACTAGATAAGCATGTTCCCACCTTTTCTCTTCATTTTGGCTTAGGTTAAGTTTGGTAAAAATAAAACACTACCTAACCATGGCCTATTTCCTGAACGTCTGTAACGCATTCCAATGCTCAGGAAGGCGGCCCCCTTAATATATTCATGAATAAATTATCAATATCAATTATTATATATAGATATATATAAGTATGCATAATATATAAACTGAAGTTCGGCAGGTAGATAAATGTTTCTACAACAGTGTATAGTATTACATTCACATTTCACTTACCAATAGATTGGGAAAGATTGTTTCCATTTGTGATTCGTACTCTCAATTTGTTTCAATACACCTTGGTTGAATGCTGCTTGAGTAGAATAAATAATATTTAATATAATTTAGTTTATAGATTGCTATAATTTGTTTTGTAATGCCAATTGTAATGTACAAAGAAGCATTGTAAAACAGCCGGCAGACTAAGTTGAACATCATAATTCGATAGTTACTGTGCAGTTTACCAAGATAAAAATTATAATAGTTCTATTTGGTGAGAGCAATGGAGACACGCAAATTAATTGTTATTACCAGCAAATAGTTAATGCTTTATATTTCAATTTTGCTTCACTGTGGTATTGAATACTTGGGCATGTCAATTTAAAATACAATCTTAATACACATCATCCGGAATGATTAAGAATGCGAAAAATTGTTTAAAAATGATTTTCAACTACTTTTACTTTTATTTAGGGCTAATTAAATACCTAATTTAAAGCTAATTAAATTGGATGTTTAATTAGACGGAGTGACATTATTGTAGCATGTCATTTATATAATATGACATCTACAATTAAAATGTTATAAAGACAAATAAAACAAATTGTAAAATTTTACTTAATATAATTTATATTTTTATTGTCTTTAGGTTGAGTATACTCTAATTTCGATCGTAAGAAGAGTAAATGAGTCACAAACTTTAGTAAAACTACATTGATTTATTCATAATTCAAGTAGGTAATGTGATTTATATCTTTAACTTTCAATAGGTATTATAATTAGGGCTACCTTTAAAATAATAATTAATTGAAATGCCATCAACTTTGACCACCATTTTTTGTTATGTATTTATTTGTACTTTCTAAATCTGTTCTTCCTACAAGAATTAGAGTATACCTGGCCAAACGCTAACTATATAGTTATCACATTTCTTTTTATTTCATCCTATTCAGAAGAATGTTGGTGCATTTCCTATAAACAATCCTTATTAATTTTAAATTATTATAAGTAAAATCCTTGTATATAATGGTAATGTAAAAAAAAATATTTTTATCCAAAGTAATTTTAATTTGGTATATTATGAATTTCTATTAAAACGATTTAAAAGATTTACCTATATTTTAATTTATTGGACCTTTTATTTTAACGATTAACTTTCAATTAGAATTAGTTGTTATATTAATTAATACAGAATGTCAAGGTTTTAGGCCTACACCTTAATTATAAATACGGATTTAATATACTATTATTGATGATTAGTAATATACTATATTACACAAGTGTACAAAGTGAAAGAATGTTGAATGAGAACTACTACAGATATGTATCATTTTGAAATAGAACCCAAAACTGGTCTTCCAAACCTGAGCCAAGGAAATAAGTAGAAACCGACCCTCTACTTTCTTTGTGTCGGAATCTATTTTTGGAAAGAATATATACCTGCCAGTCAGTCAACCCTACAGGCGACGAAATGTCTAGATGTACAAAAGTTGAATTAACAGAGGGTTAAAGTTGAAGTTGAAGTGGAATTGATGTTCTCTACAAGCACGAAGCATAGCGGATTTGAAACAAAATATAATGTATGGGGGTTCCCCCTTAAACGTATTGCGCGCCTTTTCGAGGCTTTACTTCTTCAACGTTGGGATCGCTAGGTGCGGTCCCCAGTGACTATAACGCAATCTAGTGAGCATTTTCTAAACTACTCACTTTAATTCCAATTTACTAAACGGCAGATACAAAATATGAACTCCTTGAATCAACCATTCGGCTATCAGTGAGACAGCTTTAAGTAGTGACCTCCCCCATCTCTAACTCCCCCCCCCCCCCCCAAAGGTCACTAAGTACCCTAATCCTGCCACACAAATGAGTTTTCTCTGACTAAACATTACAAAGAAAGCTTCCTTTTTTTCATTCAAGGAACTGGTGGTCGACTGCAAATATAATAATTGTTAAACAAAGGACTGAGAAGCATTGAAGACTTTTAGAAACCCTAATTTATTTATGAAGTGGTTAGATATTTTTTAATATTGTTTTCACCAAGGTGAAGGCGAAAGTTCAGAAAGGTTAAAAAGTTTAAATTCTAATTCTAAAGTTGTTTTTAATGTGTGGTATATAATATCTTTATATAGAACCGCAATAAACAACCCCAGATATTGTGACCCTATCAAAACATAGCTTTATTTAAGAGAGGAAGGCCAGATAAAGATTTCGAACCCAATGCTTTAATCTTAGAAGAGCACATTTCCACGTAAAGCTTCATTTTTTTAAACGTTTAAACTCAGAATTCAAACTTTCTAACAAATCAGAAAAACCTTCTTATAATTTTCGCCAACATTTTGTTGAAAACTATGTTTAAAAACATCAACCCACTTCTTTAGAATCCAGGATTTCTAAAAGTCTGCACGCGTGTCAGTGTTTTCCCATGTAGCGCCCTCAACAACTTTGAATATCCTCAACTGGGATCATTTTTAAACACATCTTTGATAAATCACATTTTTTATTGAAAATAAGAAATTTATTGTTTTAAATCCATACATATAAGTGTTTTTAAAGCATTCTTTTTTGTTTTTCTCTAAAATGTATTAAACATAATTTTCTAAAAATGCTTTCATTCCAAGTTAGGTACCTCTGTTGATATTTATAGTAGGTACACTCTAGTGCCAGTACAGGGGCGACTCAAGGGCCGCGACAACATAAAGTAGCCTGGGTGTGATATGAAAATAATCCCCAAACATAACTACTTCAAACCTAACGTACTCTAGGCGTAATAATGGAGCTTCTAAGTATAAAACTAGTAAACCTTTTTATACCAACATGAAATTTCACGTATTAGTATAATTTTTTGGTGCAATTATAACGTAAACCGTTAAAATGACTAAACAATCTTAAAACAAAATTAGAATCCAAAGCTTTGAAATATTTAGGTTTCCCAAATGTGAATATAAGATCACATACTAGACGCTAATACTAAATTTAAAAAAACCAACCATATCCGAAGTTTGTCAAACCTAATCCGAAAATAATACATTACATTTAGGGGATTAGGGACAACTTTTAAAAAGTTTCTACTAGTTTTAAATAAGATGAGATACTCATATCAAAACAAAGTATTGAACTTAACAAGTTTTTCCGTTCTTCCCAATAATTAAACATACAAAACCTTAGCTAACATAGCCGAACTGAATCTAACAATCACTACTTACATTACTCAACCTAGACTTAGCTATATTATCTTATAATAGTATGAGTAATAAATTGTTAGGATATAGATAAACTAAATTCATGATAGCCATCTTTGCAACTAGAGTGTACAAATAAAAGATTGTAAAAAAGAACAAATAACAAAATGAGATACAGATTCTAAAGTTAGCAACTAGCCCACTTTATTTATTCACTATTGGAAGTTATTCTTTCCGGTTACGTTTCTGTTTAGCACCTGTAAGAGTCAAGGTTTGTTGTTAGTTATTTTCATTCCATGATATAAGTTATAACACTTATATAATAGCGAAATATAATTAAATATAATATTATAATGTATTTCAAATAAGCCTTTGTGAGCAAAATATATTATTTTAAATTTCAAAGCTTTATTTCCAATAAAGATACAACCTACGACTAATTAAACAATATAATGAATACATTTTTTCTGTGGTTGAGTTGTATGTAGGAATTAACAGGCTTAGAGGCTTAGCTCTATTTTCTAGTGTCTGATCCAGATTAATCCAGATTAATCTAAAATAAACTGTGCAAAGGGCATTATAAGACAGTTACAATATTTACTAAAACTATTTAACATTCATTAAAGAAGCTAAACACAACGTTTGATATAAAGTATCAATTACGATATAAACATAAAAATATAGTTACGATATTTCAAATAGTGACAGTCCAAAAAAAGTGTTAAAATTTTTCTGAAAACTAATACTATGTTATAACTATAATTATGTTCTTGGCATATACTTTTTTAAACTTGACGTGGTAGAGAAGTAAAGTCTGTTCACGGTAGGAATTGTTTTCTGAAAGGCCTTTTTCCCTACCAGAAATATATTATATAGTAGGATATTGGTGGTAAAAAGGACCTTTCAGAGAGAAATTCCTACCGTGAATGGGGTATAATATAATGTGTTATTTTAATAAGTTTCGTAGGTGACCTGGTGGTCTCGGGGTAAGGTGTCAGACTTCTATGCAGGCGACCGGGGTTCAACCCTCGGTCCCGGCAAATATTTATCTGATTTCCAAACCCTTCCTTCACCTCTGACAAGTTATCTTGTGAATGTGGGGAATGCCAGGCCTCCGCCGTGGTTCGGATTCCACGTTAAACTGTAGGTCCTCCATTTCATCTCATAATCACCCTACCATTACACATTAGCGTAAGAGCGTATAACCCGAACGGGTAGTAAGACGTGGTGCTAATAATAATAATAAGTTTCCTAGTAAGATGACGGTATTGTTTGGAAAACGGTAACTTTAAGAATTTATAAATTTTTGGATCTGAAAATTTCTTTATAAATTACATCAAGATTACTCAAAGTCAAAATAGTATCTTAACTTTTGAAAGGTGGCGGTCGCCAAACGTGAATGAGTGGTCATCCTACCATCTTTCTTACTTCTCTTACTCTCACAAAATAGGATTATAAATATGTTTAATGTATGTATGTATATATATATATAATGTATTTACGGCAATACTACAATTCAACCTAAACAGTATTTATATACATTAAAATTCGTAGGAATACCGTCTGAGGGGCCATTTTTATTACTTATAATAAGATTCTGGTTAGAAAAAGGCATTTCAGATGTCCAGTCCTACAAAAATCGAAGTATATATGTCCATTATATATATTTAATTTAAGAACCTTTTCAGGGGTGGGTTCAGAAGGGATGCGTAGTTCTCTTATGAAAAAAATTTAGTAGAAATAATAATATCATTAATAAAATCAATTACTGTATATCTATGTAAGAAAGCAAACGCTTAATTTAATGCACATGGCCGCCGAAGCGAAGTACAGTACTAGTTTTACCGTCACATAATGTCTTACTAACTAAATTTCAATTACTTGATTTTTTAATTTTTTGGGGTAATATTGTTAAATGATCCCCTGCTTTGTTCCTTGATAGTGCCCCATCCATCCTAACGAAAAGCCTGATCCCATTAGAGTGTCCACGCCCCACCCCCCTTCCCTTCCCATCCCTTCCACAATGGAAATGCTGGATATGCCCTTGAACAATTTAGAAGAAATAATTTAATTTAGAAACAAAAGGTGACCTGGTGGTCTAGGGGTAAGGTGTCGGACTTCTGTGCTGGGGGTCCGGGACTCAATCCTCGGTCCCGGCACAGATTTATCTGATTGCCAAACCCTTCCTTCACCTCTGACAAGACATCTTGTGAATGTGGGGAATGCCAGGTCTCCGCCGTGGTTCGGATTCCACGCTAAACTGTAGGTCCTTCATTTCATCTCACAATCACCCTACCATTACACATTAGCGTAAGTGCGTATAACCCGAACGGGTAGTAAGACGTGATAATAATAATAATAATAATAATAATAGAAACAAAACTGTTGTTGTGTGTTTTATGCCAGTGGAAAGAGGCTTTCCTTTATCTTTGTCTCCTTTGACTCTTAATTCTCTATTGATACACCATAGATACAGTATATTTAATAACAACACCTAAAGTATTGCATTTTTTTTGTTACACCTCCAAACAGATTAATAAGGTTTATTAATATTTAATCATATATATGGACATATTATAAACATGTTATGTTTATTTCTTACCAATTAAATTAAGTAACTAGATTTCTTGTAATTAAATGAGGTAGGATGAATACATGACTTGTAGTCTCCCCTTTCCTCTCAATATTTCTGACAAAATTTTCCATGCATTCAATCAGGCTATTCTATCATCGCTAGGTGCAACCTTTTTGAACGTGCGTCAGTAGAAGTGATTTTTGGATTTGGTCTCACCATAAAAATTGATAAAATTCTTACATAAAATGGATTCTGACCACCACCATCCTATCTGTAAGAAAACATAAGAAAATATTGACACCCCCACCACAACAATCCTTACGTAATTTATGGATAACCCTTAGCTTCTAAGCTCTGTTGGCAAACATATATTTTTTTAATTGAGGTCTCGGAGATTGGAAGTTGATTATTATGCTTCTTGATGTTTCTGTAAAATATGAATAATGAACAATATGTTTCTTTCATTTATGCCTCTTGGTGAAATGTGATGCTTTTTTTTTCATTGTGTTTCTACAAAGATGTATATTATCTAGTTTTACAAATATTACGAGCTTTAAGTAAATGTTTCCATTTTCAAACAAAGGAGATATAAAGTCCGTGTGATGTATCATACAATATATTTGTTGTGTTAAGCCTAGTTATTAGCCTTAATAATATGGACACAAGTTAATATTATACAACTTGTAGACTAGTTTGTAGTTTCGTCTTTATTAAAACATTATTTCTCACTTAATGGATAGCAAAAATGATATCATACAAGATTCATCTATTGAAAACATTTGAATTTACGTAAATGAGACATTATCGCTTAAAATTCGAAACTACAAGGCCAATTTTGACTGTAGAGACAATAAACAGGGTGGGGGAATTTGTGTTTTGATAGAAGAGCTTAATGGTTTCAAACCTGGAAACTTGAAATTTTTAGTAAAGGTTCATTTTTGGCTATTGACCAGAGATAGGAGCGAATTTTGCGAAATTAAACCTGTAAGGGATGAAAACGGGGAGTCTAAAGTTTTCAAAATTCACTGACCGTCCATCTTTTAGCTAGTGGACATAGAGCCTTGAAATTTAAAATGAATGTTTCTTTATAGAATTGGGTGAGAACATTTTCTACGGTTTTTCGAATTTCATCACCTAAATGAGTGTAAAGGGGCAAAAAAGGGGTGGTAAATTTTATGCCTTCCAATCAAGTTGAACTTTGATATCTGGGGGTTTATCGGGTCGTAGAATACTATTATGAAATTAATTTATATAAGGAATTTACACGATGAGTCCCGAGGTGCGTTGGAAAAAAGAGGGTGGGGTGTCAAGACTACCAACACTAATATAATTAACTACTTTCCAGGGTGGCAGAAGATTGAAATTTTGCAGACAACAAATGGAACCACTCCAAATAATTATAAAAGTATAAACATTTTTATTTTATAACTGGGACCCTGTAAAATAATGGAGGGGATATAAACAGACCTTTCATGCGTGCTAGAAAATCTAGATTTGACAGTCGGTTAGGAGGAAAACTTTAAATAACAATGTATACATTTTAAAAATTGAAATTTATAAATAATAGTTAGAAAAATAAGCTTTTAAATTACCAAAACTAGTATAAACAAATAATTCCCAGTGTGGTAGAAGATTGAAATTTGGAGGTAAAGTAAACGGACCAGCAAAATAACTATAAGTGTGTAATGTTTTAATTTTAAATGGAGCCCCGGGAAATATGGGGGAGGGGTTTATAAAGATAAAAAAAAACTTTAAGCTGTGATAGAATATTTTTATTTGTGAAGAAGGTAGAAGAACCTTTCAAAATAACCAAATCAATCTTAATATTTGAAATTTCTAAGTGGTAGTTGAAGAAAGAGTGAGGGAAGGGGCTATGATCAAAATTTCCAAAATTAATACATTCAACTACTTCTCCGTGTGGAAGAAAACTTAAATTCATAAGTATAGGGACCACTCTAAGTAAACATAAAAATATGAAAATTTTAAAATTAAATCTTATGAAATGGGGGAGGGAGAAGCTACAGCTATAAATAACTTTTGAGATGAGGTTAAAACTTAAAATTTGGAAGACAGGAAGTAATAAAACTCCAGATAACCAAATGAATATTAGAAATTAAAGTTTCTTAGAGTTGGTTGGAAAAAGTGGGTTGAGTGGCTAAAAACTTACAAAACTATTAGAAACAACCTCTTCTAATTGTGTTATAAAATTAAAATTCTGCATATAGTCAAAGATTCCACTCCAAATAACTATAAAAGTCCAAACATTTTAAAGTTTAAAATGGGAGTCCAGGAAATAAAGGGGAGTTTTTAAAACAAATGAGTATAGTAGAAAGGGTGACCTGGTGGTCTAGGGGTAAGGTGTCAGACTTCTATGCTGGCGGCCGGGGTTCAATCCTCGGTCCCGGCAAATATTTATCTGATTACCAAACCCTTCCTTCACCTCTGACAAGACATCTTGTGAATGTGGGGAATGCCAGGCCTCCACCGTGGTTCGGATTCCACGTTAAACTGTAGGTCCTTCATTTCATCTCACAATCACCCTACCATTACACATTAGCGTAAGTGCGTATAACCCGAATGGGTAGTAAGACGCGGTGCTAATAATAATAATAATAATAGTATAGTAGAAATTCTAAATTTGGCAAGTTGGTAGAAGTACGGCTTCAGATAACCAAAAAGTCTTAAATTTGAGATTTTGAATTGGGAGTTAGAGAAATGGAGATCGGGAGGCTAAGATTTTAAAAACCAGTGGATAAACTACTCCCCTCTGTGGTATAAAACAGGAATTCGTCAAATTAACTAAAAAATCTGGACATTTTAAATTTCAATATGACACTATAGGAAGGAGGGGAGCGGGGATAGTGTGTACAGGTAGGTGGTAGAAAATTTAAATTTGTCGGGAATGTAGAGGGATAATTTCAAATAACCACAAATACATTTTAAATATTAGTTATTTATAAGGAGGCTGGTGATATAGGGGGTCTCAAATTTTTAAAACATAAAGACTAAACTTCTTCTCAAAGTGTTAGATGATTGACTTTAGTCAGGCAGGTATAAGGACCAACTCCTAAATTCTTAAAATTTCAAAATGAAGTAGCGTAAAATACGGAGGGATGGTCTCCTTAAAATATTATCTAAGCTATATAAATACAGGTAGAACTTGAAATATCGCCATGTATTTTACTAGACCTTACCGGATAGCCGAATGACGTCTAAACAAAAGGAATTTCAAAATTGAAGCCCAGTAAATGGAAGCGCTTAAAATGTATACAACCAATATAAAATACTCTTTTCAATGTTGTTAGGTTTAAATTTGGTAGCACGTAAAATATCATATAAGATAACCAAATAAGTCTTAAAATTTTAAATTGAAATTGCGGGAATTAAGGAGAGTTTGGGGTTAGGAGCAATTTACTCAATTGCCATTTTTCCAAAACCAAATTTACTTTTATGAATTAAAGAAAATTTAAATTCGCAATTTTGGTAAAAGGAGAAGCCCAAATAACCATAAAAGTGAGAAATTTGGAAATCGAAAATTTACTTCTGGGAAATGGGAGGGGCCCCTAAAATTTCCTAAACTAATTAAAAATCTCGACATGGTGGAACACAAACTTAAAGTAAATGTATACACAAACTAAAGACTATCTTAAAGTGGATACATTATTATTATTACTATTATTGCAAATACATAGCTAAAATCGAAAGATAAATTAGCTCATATCTAGTAGCAACATAACAACTAAAATAAACCAATATTCAGGCGATATTACTT
This sequence comes from Timema cristinae, assembly GCA_039000515.1. Lineage (NCBI taxonomy): Eukaryota > Metazoa > Arthropoda > Insecta > Phasmatodea > Timematidae > Timema > Timema cristinae. The sequence continues at coordinate 29,247,962 of JBCFYV010009882.1, forward strand.
GGTGACCATGATTCTCCTTGGAAAAATCAAAAGCCTGTGCGAAACTTCAAAATTTCGAATCTAAATTCGAATCTTGCTAAGATTCGGATTCGATTCAAGCTTTCGAGTCATATTAATAGAGAAATTAGTAGTGGATTTGAAATTTCAAATCTAAGTAAATTTCAGATTCGGATTCGATGGGCTTAGTTTGAAATTCAAATCTTTTCATACTTAAGAATCATTTCAACTATCTATTATCTTATACAGCAAACCATTATAAAAAGATAATTTATTTCGCTTACAACCTTTAATAATATAGTTATAAGGCTTTGTTTACTTGTTTAACTTATTATTGAGCTCAAAATATTTTCAAAGACTCCTAAGGATATGTTATTCGGTTTGGATTTGAAACATTTTTAAAATAAAATTATTCGTTTCGGATTCGATATTTTATTTTTGATATGATATTCTATTTTAAAAAAAATCTAAGTGTGATATTCGATTCGGAATCGATTCGAGCTGGTTTTCCAAGTTTCGGATTCGACTCCAAATGGAAAATTATGGATTCGCACAGGCATAGAATCATGAGGATTCATATTTAATATGTTTCTGTAACATAGGCCATTTTTTAATTTAGGCTCTATGGTAAAATATAATGCTCTTTTTTCAAACATGTTTCTATGATCGTGATTAAGTAAAATTTGCTTTGGCAATGGAGCGTGACAACCACCCCGTGATTGCGTTCGTTTGTGCACTCAGTTTGTAGACTAGGTAATATTTTCTTTCTAAGATTTTTATTTTTATTTATTAATTGCATAACTGGTTTGTGATTGCCATGGTAACTCAGGAATGTGTATGGAGGAACTATCAAAATTATGACAGTTGAATGTTCATCAATAAAGCAAGAATAATATAAGAATCAAATAGCCGAAGCTATTATGTATGCATTTAGTGAGGGATCACTCCACACAGGTATCATATTCTGAAAATTGGGAAATCACACATTTGTAGACGACGATTTCCCTAAGTCCATCATAGACTCTCTGCCTTAAAAATGGGTGAAGAATGACCATGGGCACGGGACGAATCCTGGATAGCTCAGTGGTTTGAGCAATGACGTACTAATCCAAAGGTCCCGGATTCGATTCCCGTGTCCAGGTGTCATTTTTCAATTTTCAGAAAAAGAATAATTAATATATCTAAATATTTCTAAGCTTGATCTAATACATTATGAAATCAAAGTGGCCAGAATATTATGAAATATCTCAAGGTCTAAATTTGTTTGACACACATTTTAATCAAATTCTTATTAAATCTTATTTCTGTATTATTATCGCATTGGTGTTTTGATGATAGCAATCATAATTTTAGTTTCAAGCCTGTCTAAACTACATAAACATAACTTTTTTCTTCACATTTTAATTTTAATACAAAACACTTAATAATTATAGCTGTAATTAAAACCATATTTGGGAATAATTAAGAGTATTTTTTCATATACATATTGTCAACAATTTTACTCACTTTACTAAACTCTATTTTACTTTGATAAAAATATTTATTTTTTAAGAAAATTTACAATTATATTTTAGTAAAATAATCTTATACTGAAAGAGTTTTCAGTGTAATTTAAAACTATATATTTATTTCTATTCCCCTTTACTAAAAATAAGAGATTTAATTTTCCATACAAATACAAGAAAATATTGGAAGAGTATGTTAACTTCACAGAAAATATGCTATTTTTGTTGTGCAATCCTAAAAGCGCGTTTAGAGAGATAAGCTTTATTTTCAGACTTGATTTTACTATAAACTGATTTAAAACATATTTATTAAGTCTCATTGCACATCTGTATAAAATAATGCTGAATATAATCATTCCAGTGTTTAAATTAAGAAGGTATTACCAAATATCTACTCAGGAAACTCTTATTATTGTATTTTATATGCATTTAACTGTTGGTTTTTTTAGTTTATAAAGTAGCATGCTACTTGTATATTTTGTTTGAATTAATTTGACAACAAAATGTAAAAAATAAATGCAACTTTTACAACATAAGTATTTAATTTCAATGATATTTTGTGCATCGTGTCTTACTTCCAACTACAGCTAACCACGTATTTATTCCAATCAATTAGGAATGAGGAAGGTAAAATTCTTGGAATATGTACCCGTATTTGCTTTGTAGGGGAATATAAGCATATTAGGAAAAAACACTCTCAGTACACCAGATTGGGATTCGAACACCGATATCCTAGTTATTTTTAGTCAGGTCTAATAAAAAAGTTAATCCTCAAGAAATGTGACCACAGAAGTTGGTCACGAAATATTCTAATAATTCATTTACAAATGCATTTCCTAGACTGTGTGTCGCTAAAGTTTAAACACTGTAGAAGCTCTGACATTGTATATTTGGGTCCAACCATCTCCATTTTAAGAAAGGGGGGGGGGGGGGGGGGGGATGAGGCGAGGTAAGAGATTACCGCTACGTGAACTATTGTACTCAGAAAGACAGCAGCTCTTAGCTCTCAGCTTATCTTTCTCATGAGGAACATTTGAGTTATTTCAATTAATTCTCCCTTGGAAGCGCTGTTATAACTGGATATTTTAAATTATACCTGAATCGAGGGTCGCAACAAATCTCCCGTAAGGCTGTGTATCTGTTATTATCTTGTCTGTGCGCTTGGTCTACTATCTTAAGTGTTTAGCACTGAACGTGAAGTTTCTACTTTTAATACAAGTAATTTAAAATAAGTTTTAGATAAAAATGACAGTCATGCCCAAAAATGTATTTTAATTGGGGGAAGAAGGGGGTCCAGTGGTAAAGTTAATAAGAATTTTCTTAATATTAAGTCCCACTAAAAGCATTCTACACTGTTTTAAAACATAATTGTGGTTTTAATAAATATGAATTGTTCAAGACTCTGCTAAACAAATAACCAAGGCATTGAGGATAAATACAAAAATGCATTGCTAATAAGTAATAAAACTTTGTGTGGGTGGGGGGGTTGGGGAAGAGAGGTTTCACATCACCCCCCTGTCCTTCAGTAAGGCTCAGAAAATGGTAGAATTATATCAATCCAAACGGGATTAGACCTATATAAAAGGAAATATGTTATTTAGGGAACATGTTTTGAGAGAATTATAGCTGCTTGCATATTCATGTAATATTAAATTTGTATGTATTTGTACCGCCGTAGCTGTTAAAGGCCTGCCTGCTATCACACATGTGATGTTTGGGAAATGCAGGTGTGCCATGAAGCAGTGTCAACATGTAGAACTGTGACCTACTACTCGATCACATCGTTCAACTAACAAACATGTCAATAACATATCAAATAAAACACGCCATGCAAATCACCTTTTTGTGTATAGTCAGTATAGAGATTATTATATGACAGGCAAAAAAAAAATGAAAATAAAATCAGCCTTGAGAACACATCCCACCTATCTATAAATCACGTCATAAGCCTATTTCTAGACTCATGTTATATCTATGAGATCTTAATAAATAGACTTACTTCTGTCCAGTGACATCGTCATAGTATCAGGATTCCCACTAGCATCAGAAAAACCTTTTTTAAATATATAAATAGCTAAATTTCAAGTCGTGTTGTACTGTATACAATACGGTTTCCAAACTTAACTTGCTCGGAGTTGTTCGTACTAGATAGAGACTGCCACTTTCACTATCTACTCTCGGAGTCAAAGGAATGAGAGTCGTAAGAGGATTCAGCCAATGGGAGGCCAACACTGCCTCCCCTTCTCTCCCCACTCCATTCTCATGTAATTCCAGGTAAGCAAGTATTCATCGTCAGCATGTAGCGCGTTTGTGTTGCTCTCAGTCTCAGGTAGGGATGTTCGATTCATGGGCTTTGAATCGATTCTCTGGATCGATCTAGATCAAGAGGTTCAGTATCGATCCAGACAAAAGATCGAGTCCATTGAATCGATCTTCCAAAGATCGATCTAACGATTCATGTAAATATTATTATTATTATTAGCGCCGCGTCTTACTAACCGTTCGGACTATATGCACTTAACGCTAATGTGTAATGGTAGGGTGATTGTGAGATGAGATGAGTTTAACGTGGAATCCGAACCACGGTGGAGGCCTGGCATTCCCCACATTCACAAGATGTCTTGTTTCATGTAAATAAAGTTTGATTTATTTGAATACATTATCCAAAAGTGGCGCACCTAGAAGTTTACACCGAGGGGAGGGGTGCAGCAAACATGTCTTGGGGGGAGGGGATGGGTCGTAAAAATGTATCGAGGAGGGGGGGGGGGTAGTAAAGATGTATGATGACTTATTAAATGCCTCTGGAAGATATTTAAATCATTTTTGTGTTAACCACAGAAGGCAGGGATTTAAATAATGTGTGTTGGTTTACATTCAATGTACACCTTGTTTCTGTTATTTTTTTTCCAATTTGTAAATTGAGGTGAACTTGTGTGTATTGGTAAGCTTATTATAGAATTTTATTCACAATTAGGAGCACTTTAAATGTTTTACTCGAAGAGAAGAATCATTGGGGAACAATATTTATGTGAGGGGAAAGCGGTAGTTAGTAAAATTATGTATTAAAAAAATGTTTTTGCCCTTCAACTCCAAAAGCAGATTGAGGATCCAAAAGATTCTTAAGAAAATCAGGCTATATATTGGAGACAAAGTAGAACCTTAACCAGTAGACCTCAGAGAGGAGCGCACTTTATTCTTGCCTTAGTCACAGCGAATCAATCTTTCAGAAACTGTGAATTCAGCACACCTTATTTGTTTGAATTAATTGTTCGAGAACCAGTGATTGAACTAAAACTAAATACACTTGTTGGCATCCGTCTTGAGGCACCCTCACACCTTTTTGTGGGAGAGTGTGTCTCAAAACTTGGAAATCACTAGCTTAGTGGAAGTATAGATGGTAGATGTAAGCATTCTATAACTACTAAAACTCGAATTTTTCCTAGTACTAATAGTCAACAAAAACATTTCCTAAAACCAACCAAATTTAATTCCCCTGAATCGATTCGAAGTTTTGATTTCTTTCGATCTTTCAATTCGATCTTTTTGAAATCGTTAGAAAATGAATCGATACGCGAATCAGATCGAGGCCTTTGAATCGATCCAATAAATCGATTAATCGAGGGCAAATAATCGATTTTTGAAAAGATCGATCCAAGATCGAACATCCCTAGTCTCAGGTAAACTGAAACGCAGCACACTCAACAAGGCTTTCAAATTGTCAAAGTCCTTTTTAAGGAGAATTTTTATCCTTAAATAAAAATGCAATAAGATTGTGTTTAAAAGTTCACTAGCTGAAACGCAAATAATTGTGACATTTAAAAAATTATTTTGGCCATGGTTTGAAAAAAAAAAAATCCAGACCCAGTTCAAAATACTGCTTGTGGTATTTAACGTGCATTTTCAGAACTGACTGATTATATCCGCATAAGATTTATAAGCTAACTTAAATCTAGAAAAGACACTACACCCAGCCCCCCAGCCGTTAATTCATCACATTTCACCAATGATTAATATTTCAGCCATGTCTGGAATTGAACCCGGGACCGTATGTTGTTTAGGTACTTCTCTGACTAGACATGCTACCAACTAGGCTGAGGTGTCAGACATGTCCGAAAAAAAAAATGTTTAAGTAAGGCCGGGAACACACGATCGTTGTATCAACGGACGTTGTAATGGAAATTATTTTTGAATGACGTTATTACCTTGGTCACACAGAACGTTAGTATACGCAAAAAAAACAATAGAAAAGAAAAATGGACGATGTTGAAGCCACGGTTTTCGTTTATGCTGCATAAAAAAAAGAAGCAAAGAAAATGGTGGGTGCATCCCATAAACAGTGAAAGACTATTACAAGGTGCATTTTACACACTATATGGGCGTCTTAGGGATGATGAAGAAAAGTTTTTCAATTATTTTCGTATGTCCCAATCATCCTTTGATGAATTGTTTGGCAAAATAAAACAAAGGATTACGCATCAGAATACTAATATGAGACTTGCGATACCAGCGGAAGAGATGCTTGCTGTTACTTTAAGGTAATTAGGACCTTATTGTGACTAATAATCAAAATTTGGCTCCACTAGGTTCTGTCCCATTGAGGGTGTGCTAACACACACACATACACACACATTAGGAAATTATATAACTATATAATTAATTTATAAACATACTTTGTGGAACTTCTCTATTATTAGAAGGAAAATAAAGAAACATTTAATTTAGTTTATACTTATTTTTCTGACTAATTTATTAATAAAAATTAGGCATAGAAATTCCTTGTTTAGTGTTTATTATTATGTTTTAAATAGTATTTGATTAATAATCATTAAATGAGTCCATTGAAGAATTAGTGAGGTTCGTTGACGCACTTGATGGCGGATCATCACCAACAGGAGAAAACTGGGTGAAGTATGACGTTAATGGTGTTGCTAAGCGATGTTGATTTATATACTGTGGCTGTTTGCTGTTGTTGATGGCCTCTTGGTGCATTATGTTATGGGGAGGATAATATGGCGTTGCAACAGAAGAAATACTAGGGACAATGGTTTGTTTAGATCGTTTAATATGTTGTAATAGTTCCATAACTTTAATTCTGAAATGCAGTTTTTCATCCATTGTGAAGGTTTTTACTATCAGCAGTGTTGACTTGTAAAATGATAAATTCTCGTCATCCTCATCATCATTTGAACTTCTTTGCCGTGAATCAATAAAAGAAGCAAGTTTTTCTTCCAAATCAAATTTATTTTTATTTTTTTGTGGTGGCCATTTAAAATTGGTAACATTTTGTTTGTCAGAGCTTACATTATCATTTTTGATCTTATTGTACTCTACGTACACAGTACCTGTACGTTGGGCTTCAAAGTTTGTTGCTTCCTCTATTTCCACTTGAATACTGCTAGCAGTGGGTCGTGGTTCTTGGCATTTATTTAAAAATGCTAATTGTTCCCCATAGACATATTTTGTTACATTTTTTGAAGCAGAACCAGATTTTATATTTTCATTATGTCTTTTTACTACAGACATAATTGTCCCGAACAGCTCTCCACTTGTCAACGACTTCTTGCATTATAACAATAAAATAATGTGAATAAATAAAACAAAGTTATCTCTAATTATTAATAAGCAGGGTCAACAATAAAAACAAATTTAAAAAAAAATATTTTAATGAGATAAACAACATTTTTCTTAATAAATTAGTGGAGCCAAAAGATAAGGTTAGGTTTGGTTATGTTAGGTCATTTTATAACGTAGAATGTTTTTTATGTGGCTTATGTAGTAATTAACAATATTTATTTATTCTTTTGGATAAATGGTTTGCATACTAGACCCAGTAAACATTTTATCAATATTTTATTTATATTTTCATTGGTTTCAGATATTTGGGCAGCACAAACAACCTTAGAGATTTACACTATCAATATCGAATAGGACGATCCACTCTTAGCAAAATTATACACACTGTTTGTAAACAAATTTGGGAAGTATTGCATGAGGAATGCATACCAATACCTAGTAAATAAAAGTGGAAAGATATAGCAGATGGTTTTCAACAGAAAGCAAATTTTCCACATTGCCTAGGGGCTATTGTTGGCAAACACGTTAGAGTTATCAAACCTGGAGGAAGTGCATCCTTATATTTTAACTACAAACATTATTTCTCTGTGGTTTTACTGGCAGTTGTAGATTCTAACTACCGCTTCACATACGTTGACGTTGGATCTTTTGGAAAAGACTCGGATTCCACTATCTTTAGAAACTCCTCCTTATGGCAGGGATTGCAAAACAAATCTATTGATATCCCAACACCAAGTGTGATATCAGGAGTTTCTAGACCCTTGCCTTATGCATTCATAGGTGACGAAGCTTTTGGGCTGTCATCGAACATGCTTAGACCTTATGGAGGTAAATATCTACAAAGGGAGAAGCGGATATTTAACTACAGGCTGTCACGAGCTAGGAGATATGTGGAGTGCTCTTTTGGAATCTTAACCAATAAGTGGCGAATATTCCATAGACCTATTAACGTGGGTATTGAATTTGCCGTGGATATTGTGAAATGCTGTTGTGTGTTGCACAATTTTGTACGTGAACGTGATGGATACAGCTTCGAGGATACCCTAACAGTGAATGGAATTGATGTAATTGAGGTCATGGATGATCATCTACATGTTAATAGGTCTGCAAACATATTTAGGATGCCCTAACCAAATATTTTGTTAGTGATACTGGGTAAGTACCATGGCAAAACGAAAAAAATTGATATCTTTGTAATCATTTGAATAATTAAAACCCTTTGTAGCCATTGTAATAACTGAAACACTTTGTAATAAATGTCATAATTAAAACAATTATAAATAGTTTTATAAAATACACAACCCTACTTTTGAACCATAATTAGGATCTACCATCCAAAAGAGAGGGTTTAAACACTTCAAAAGGAAAATAAAAAAAAAACAATAACAATCGATAGAGTGGGCTGGGTGAGTGAACTTGTTATACCCGCTGGGTAAGCTAAATAACACCCAGCACACGCAATTTGAGATAGAAGGGGGCAAGTTCTCACGGAGACGCGGCAGTAGGCCTAAAGTCAGTTGGCCTAAAATTCATTTGGCCTAAAAGTCATTTGGCCTAAAAGTCAGATGGCCTAAAAGTCATTTGGCCTAAAAGTCAGATGGCCTAAAAGTCAGTTGGCCTAAAAGTCATTTGGCCTAAAGTCATTTGGCCTAAAAGTCATTTGGCCTAAAAGTCATTTGGCCTAAAGTCATTTGGCCTAAAGTCATTTGGCCTAAAAGTCATTTGGCCTAAAATATAATGTTAAAACCTTCGGGTATCTCCGTAAAATAAGCACTGTTAGTTTTTTCATCTGATTATAGATAGCACAAATGATGGTAGATGGTGTTAAGCTATTTCTAAAAACATAGACTTTATTTAAACACAGACTTACTCTATTTAATTACTCTATGGCATTAAAAACTAGAAATCTCATTGCTGCACTCACGAAAGTACGCCACCTATCCCTATCTTGAGCTGGTTCTATCCAATCTATCTCATTACATCCTATGTTTCTCAGGTCTATCCAAATGTTATCCTCCATCTGCGTCAAGGTCTTCCTAGTGAGTGGTCTTTTTTATTGGGTTTGCCATTCAATACCTTGAACACGGTTCTAAATACAAACATTCACGCTGCATGACCTGCCCACCATAACCTGCAAGATTTTATTACCCTATTAATATCTGGTGATGAGTACAGGGTTTGCAGCTCATCATTATGTAGCATCCTCCACTCCTTACTATCTTCATTTATTTTTGGATCAAATATCTTCCTAAGCACCGTGTTTTCGAACACCCTAAATTAATTTTTGGCATGTAAGAAAAGAGACCACGTTTCACACTCATAGAGAACAACCGGTAAAATTATGGTTCTGTATATTCAAAGTTTTACATTTCTTGACAGGTGAGACAACCTATACCTATGTGAGCAAGTATGTGAGTATCCATGGATGTTTTATAAGGACTAAAGGGGTCTGTGAGCAAAACGTTTAGGAATTACTGCACTAAAGCAATGTTAACTCACATACATGCAAAGAAAAAAATTGAGCTATCCTAAAGTTTAACTAACAATGACGAATGAAACAAGTTTCGTATACCTACACCAATGTCATAATTCCCTTAGTTAGCCGTGTCTCTATTCTATTCTATACTACTTATCAAACAAAGGGTCGGTCTGTAGTTAGAAACTCTGTGTGTATGTCGTTCTGTTGTCTAAGATCTTTGTAAAAGCTTAATTTATTTCGATGGAGTTTTTTTTAATGTGTAGGATATTTATACAGGTAGGTTTTTCCATATAATTCATACGTTGTCTTATCAGTGAGCTAAGCAGTGTCTAGCAGTGTCTAAAAACCGACTGTAGGTGTCGTTTTTTGCATCTTAAATTTGTATCAATTCAAATATATTAAATTTTAATGCATACATCTTTTTAAAACCCTTGGCAACAATGTGTTTCGAAAGAACAAGAAATGAATTGTAAATCTCCTTGGCAACGAGTATTTTGAAATATAAACAAACATGAATAATTCCTTACGTATAATTTGATAATCCGATTTACAGTAATAGAAATTCTGAGAAAACTACTGAACAGATTTTGACAAACGAACACTCAATTTAAAGGTTAGGTAAGGACTATAGTTGAGTACAGGATGCTGAGAGAGGAAGATGTGCTGCCTGCAGATGCAGCAAATGTTGTAATTCTTAGTGTGCGGCCAGCTAGACGTCAATTTTAGGCTCGCCTTTCTCTCCAGAGTCGCCACAGGTATGCCGGACCAGATATATTGCGGGATCTAAAATGTGATAACTATGGACTTTCTAAAGGTGAAATAAGATTATTGGGTGGTTAAGACCAAATTCACAAAGTGCAAACGAAGACAAACTTCTCAGGTGGAGCCTCCAAACAAACTAAATGCTGTTTACTATGTTACCAAAAATGTTGCCCCGGTGTAGATGCACCTCAACAATGCTGCCAATATGCTACCAACATTTATTTGATGTTTACCGCTCACTAACGGGAAACTGTCAACATGTCGCCAATATTTAGAACTGATTTTCACGTTTTTGTTGACGATTGTGCTATCACCACTTGTTTCCAACAATGTTGCTGCGGAGTGGACGCAGCTTACTTAGCTTATGTGGAACGGTGCAAAAAATAGACAAATTACGGCAAATGTTTATATGCTAAGCAATCCAATGATAGTAGGTTAGAAAGATCGTATTCTTTATTTTAATACTAAGCGCTGATTATTAATTGGCTGTTATAATAGCTCAGAGCCATCTTAGGTGGGGGACCAAAGCGGCCCTGGCTTCTCTTCAGAAGAAACCTCGTAGAAGAGTCAAAACTAAACATTAACTTAAAAATATTCACTAACTATCAAACAGTTGAAAAGAACGTATTTTTTAAGTTTAGAGAAAGCTACGTCCATACTTATTGGCAAGTCATAGAACGCAGGGTGGATTGAGAGATAAGGCCGCTGCCTCACAGCTAGAGATAAGAAGTACAAATTTTTACTCGTACTAAACTCATATTGTCTATAGCTTACTTATAGTCTACAGGTCCGCCCAGTGGATTAAGGGTTTATGGAAATGGAATTTCGAGGGCCCCCTTCACACACACAAATTAACTTAATATAGTGTTGAAATATTATGTTCATAAATCTAATGTAATTGTGTGCATGAATAAAATATAAAACCTTCCTTCAATAACTTCCTCCACAGTTTTATTTTCATCCTTATCAAGCATCATTTTTGCCCAAGCGTTAATTTAAAATCTAAAATATCTTTTGAACTTTTTAAAGTATGATGTTCACTTTTACGGAAAGACAAGTATTTGACATAAACACCGACAAGAAATCCGTGCGATGTAAAAATATCAAAATATTAGTATTTATCAATAAACTCCATCAAACTACCCGGAACTTACGAAAGGAGCACAACAAGCGTTGCTTCATAGAATCAACACTCTCTACATCTCCCTGGAACCGGGATGGCCGACCACCCTAGCAGCTAGAGGATGAGTTGCTCATCTTCAACTCCCGCCACCGCAGATCCAATACTACAAGGAGCAGCCCGGCTACCAGCAGTCACTCAGGGGACGCGGTGGCGGAAATACCGGACACAGGAAGTAAAGAAGAAATGGGTACACAGATATCTGAGAAGACTAGTGTCATATATGTTCTTGTAAACCATGTGTTACCTTTTGTTTAGTGAAGTTAGCCTAGGGTGGGCCCTCTTGTCATTGGTGGCTCTCCTTCCAGACCATCCCCTTTGTTTTCTGTGTTTAAAAATAACCTTTAAATCAATCTTAAATGCACGTGGATTGTGGATGCGGAAAACTCGTTTTCGTGAAATAGAAATATTTGTGTGGTTGGGGGCCTCGAGAAGTGAGACCCTGGGTAAAACTTCCCCATTTGCCCGCCCCCTCCCCCAACAGTCAGTGCTTAACACAGCCGTACTCTCTCAGCGGCCAAATCCGTCATTTAGAGAAAAATATATGCGTTGTTCTCTGGACTTAATAATAATAGTAATAATATAATTATTATTACCATTTTTATTATTATTATTATTATTATTATTATTATTATTGTTATTATTATTATTATTATTGTTATTATTATTATTATTATTATTATTATTATTATTATTATTATTATTATTATAACCAGAGCGGTTAGTAAGACGTGGTGCTAAATAATTACAATTCCACTAAGCTATGCTCTAGGGACCAGCACGATATTTTAGGGCATTTCCCCCATCCCTCGATCCCAAGACAGTTGTAGATAGTCAGTCAGTATGTTTGTGTGGACTTCTGAGTAAATCCACGCGCATGTGCATTTTAATTAGTTGGGACGCGCGGCTTGTTCCTTTGTGACTAGTGATGTGGGCTAAAGATTACTACAAGTGCTTTCCAATTAGTGTAGTGCAGGTGCTCCGAAAATGGGGGCGCACTTCCAGGAAATAATTTTAAAAATAAGTCAATAATTGAAAATATTTTCTATTATATTACGATCCCTTTTCCAAAGCCTTGATTAGTGATGTGTCTAACAATTTTTTTTATAGCTAGATAGTATTTATTAATGAATCGCATATATAATGATTAATTGAATCAATATTATAACTGTGATCAATAAAAAATTAAACATGTATATAATTTTTTTTTACTAAATATATATCCAAAATTAAAAACAATTAGACAACGTTTGAATTTCGTCAACAATGAGGTAACCTTTAAACACGAACTAAAATGGAATGAAATAGTTATAAAAACCCACTCACATATACAAAGACAATATAGAAAATTATTGTCTCGTTTGACTAGTCGACGAACATTTGACTGAAAATACTATAAGTAGAAATAGTTGTTATTGGAACCAAGATGTAGGACTTATTAGAAGCAAGTGAACCCTAGTGGGAAGTAGCGCTTGTAAGTATTTTCGTGTAGAGACGCGGGTTCAGACCAGGGGCAGGTCTACATGAACACTTCACATGTGCTTCGAGTCTTTCTAGTTTCTTGAATAGTTATGTATAAATTCATCTAGTATGAAGAGTATTGCGCCTTATACCGAACGGCCAACACTGTGGTTCATCCAAAAGAAGATTATGGTATGGTAAATTGTTGCTTTACATAAAATATATTTTCAAATATTCAACAGTATCAGCACTTGCAACAAAATCCAGCCTATTGATTCACCCTGCTGTAACGTTGTCTATTACAACATTGTTTATTTAAAACGTTGTCAATAGTCTCTGACTCTCGTTTTACTTAACGTTGTCCCCGACTGGCTACAGTGTTGTTTTTAACCCGATTAAATCAAGCGTCAAGTTTGAATCGTTTGACAAACGCCTGATAACCGCTCGCGCTATGCAAGAGTCATGCAGACCCCGTCACGAGGTGCATTAACTTGGAGAACCACTTTCAAATTTTGAATTTTTGTCTATGTCAACAGTTTGTTTTAGTTTTATACCGTTTTCTACCACAAACAAAAAGTTTTATACTCCCACCATTTTGAGTAATTAGCATATCAAAATTGCCACTCCAAATTAATGGGTTATTCGATCTTTATGATTTTGAACTTTTTTCAATAAAAACTTTTTGTAATAATTCTGTATCGCTTTGTAACATAAATTTGGTTTGCGTATGATATCTCGCCATATTAATCGAAATTTATAAAGTATAATGTAATTAATATACTACCTCAAAAGCGGATCCAAATCATTTTCATAGGGAGGAATGGGGGTGTCATAATTATAAATTACATAGTTACTTAGAATACTAGAGTTCTGTTTAAAGCCATTTAATAGTTTCTCATTCATATTTGAGCTTATGTATTTTTAAACAGTGGCTCTCCTCTTATATTTTTTAAAATCAGCTAGTTTATATTATAAACTATTTAGAGTGGCCCTCCTTAAACAATTTTTAGTAAAATTGATGAGTACCCGTCATTTGGCCTAAAAGTCATTTAGCCTAAAAGTCATTTAGCCTAAAAGTCATTTGGCCTAAAGTCATTTGGCCTAAAGTTTAGGCCAAATGATTTTAGGCCAAATGACTTTAGGCTAACTGACTTTAGGCCAAATGACTTTTAGGCCAACTGACTTTTAGGCCAAATGACTTTTGTCAAACTTAATTAAATCAACTTTTGTATTCGAAATACATTTTAGGCCAAATGACTTTAGGCCAACTGACTTTTAGGCCAAATGACTTTAAATAAATGTTCGATGTCTAAGTTTTGTTCGGAAACATTCGCTATGATATATTGTGATGTTAATAGAGGGCAGCATGTGTCCTATTTAGTTAAATAGTATATACTATCGTTTATAAATACATGAGTCTTCTTTGGTGTAACTATTTACCAAGGTCTAAAGCAGAGGTTATCAAAGTGTGCTGCACAACCTCCAAAGACGAGCGCGATAATTGATAAAGGGGGGCGCAAGATGTAAAATGTATTTATATAAAACTGTTTTAATTCGAATGATTTTTAATTTTTACTAGGCTAATTTTCTAACAAAATGTAACAATATGCATAGGTATACATAATTACAATAAACCTACAAAATGTTTGTATTCAAATCATACAACACTGGATGGGGAGTGGAGGGTAGAGGGGTCGTGGCGCAACTTCCTCACTTGGATGTAAAGAATGTCACAGCATAGAATGTTTGAGAACCACTGCTCTAAGGAATACAGGTCTCACTGCACATTAGTTCCTGTGATCAGGTAAGAAGCTAGAGAGCGCTAGTATCTTTTCACAATAACACGCACTCCAGTTAACCAGTAGAAGAGTATGAATAACTAAGGTTTCAATTTATGGTTTTAACTTTTTAAGTACCGTAGTGATTAAAACTAAAGCACCCCAATCACCCTCTCTATATATGGTAGAAAGAGAATATACTTAATAAAGTACAACAAAAATAACTTATTTATAATAAACCTACTAACTACCATTTGTATTTGTTTACGATTGTAAAAGCACTTAAATTTGCTTTGTAATGTTTAATATTTGTAATTCTTTCGTTTACCCAGTACGGTTGAGTAATCTAACATTGGCGGCATGAAAACCTCGCCCATAAATGCTTTCTTTGTTGCTATCGCCGTATTGTTGTGATACAAAAAGAGGTTATGACGACTAACAATAAGCGTCTTTCAATAGCACATAGCGGTAGAGTGGAAAACTCTTAAAACACTTTTGTGGCCTCCCACCCATCCGGTATTCGAAGCCCAACCTTCCCATTACTAGCAAACTCGTATATACCCCAATTTTCTTACGATGTGGCTAACTCGACTTACACCGCCCGGTCTTGGGGAGCATCGGACAGCTCTGTTCAACAATGACTTAGAAAGGCTGTTGGAGAGGGAGGAGAAGGGTGCGTGACGGGGAGGTCCACTTGCAAATTTTGAATTTTTTTCGGTGACACAGTTTTGTACCGTTTTGTGCCAAAAACAAAAAGTTTTGTACCCTACCCCCAATCCCCCATTTTGAGTAGTTAGAATATCAAAGTGATCACTCAAAGTTAATTCTGGGGTAATACTTTTGAATTTAGGAGTTTTTATATGCAAACAATTTGCAGTAGTTTTTTTACCACAAATAAAAAGTTTTTTACCCCCATCCATTTTGGGTAATTATCACAACAACGTGGTCACTCAATTAGAATAAAAAATTAAAGTGAGAATCACTCCAAATAGCTTATAGGTGCATCCAAATTTGAAATATTTCTAGGCGAGAAACACTTTGTTATATGGCCTAGGCCTTAAAAAAATTTATTTATTTAAAATCAAGGCGGCGAAGACTACTCATAGCTTCTAGTGTGATCAATTTTACAAAAAAATCGTTGAAGGGGTGCCACTCTAAATGAGTAGCCCATATGCAAAACCCGTTAAATCCATAATTTGTCGAAATCGAGATAGCGGTATCCATGGATACTTTGGCTTTCCTTCTTTTAATTTAACGTGGTTTCATGTTCCAAAACCCACTATAAATGCCTTAAAAATGAAAGAGAAAAGTGGGACCATTGGCAAAACCTGTTAAATCGTTGTAGCCTACAGAATCAAAACCTGTTAAAATCATCCTCATGTTTACATTTGCAAAAGCCGTTATAATTGATTAAACCCACATGGCCACTTTGAGTAAACAAATGCAAAACAAGCTAATTTTTGTTCCGTTGACAGATGGACCTATTTTTATTTTATTTTCATTTAAAAATTAATATCATAGGTTAATTTTAAAGTTTAATGTTGACTACATTGCCTTTTTTAGAATTGACTTGAAAAATATCAGCTGTTGCTATAAAAATGTGAGGGAACATTACTTTTTCCTAGCCTAGGCTTGCAGTAGCTTTAATAATATAAAGTGTTCATTTTAATCGTGGTTTTCTATAGTATTTTAAATAATGGAAGAGCATGAAAACGAAAGAGTTGCAAATCCGAATGGTACAGTTATTATAGAAACACCTGCTGAAATGTCAAGAAAACGTAAACGACGTCCAGATGAGTGGAAGCGCAACGTTGCCAAGAAGGATAGGTAAGGTTATTAATGTATATTTCTCCCATCCTACTATCACACACACACACACACTCCTTAAAAGTATAAATTGCTAATATATGAAGAAGAACCCAAAAATATGATAACACTATAATAACAGACAATATAGGGCCTACAGCTCTTTTGCAAACACCTAACTTAAAGAAAGTGGCCGCCATCAATAGCTAACATAACTAAATCAATAGCCTTATCCCTATCTCATACTTTTACTGTTTATTAACCATTTTATTTAAATTCCCAATTATTTTATGTTACAGACACCGACCTAAAGGTTTTCCACCCATGCCAACATGTGTTCATGGACAAAATAGTATCTTCAAATGCAAGGAGCTGTCGATGCAGGATGTGAGAAAAATACACCAGCACTACTACAAAGACGCCAATTTACAATCAAAAAAGAATTTCACCCTCCAACATGTGACAGTGTCATCAGTGCAAAGAAATCGAGCTCAGCGGGGTGGATGTAATCCTCATAAAAGAATGGTAAGCACCAATTTTATTTTACCAAAACAGCGTGGAGGAGTAAAACGGAACATTAAAGTGTGCCGTGCTGCATTTCTAAGCATATTACAAGAAAGTAGAGACAGAGTGCAACGGCTGTGTAAAAAATATCTAGAAGAAGGTGTGACTCCACGTGAAAATCGTGGAGGTGCCCGTCAAGTTGAAAAATACAGTTTAAAAAGACAATCTGTCAAGGACTTCATCAAAACTTTTATACCCATAAAAAATCATTACTGTAGGGGGAAAATTAGAACCAGGCAGTACCTAAATAGTGATTTGTCTCGAAGAAAGATGTGGGAAATGTACCATGAAAAGCACCTGGAAGAGCAACTCAAGGTTGAATATGAATTTTTCAGAAATGTTTTCAATGACAATTTTAATATAAGTTTTAACGCACCGTATACAGATAAATGCTCAGCGTGTACTTGTCTAGAGAATAAAATTGCTGACGAGAAAAACAGAGAGAAAAAACAGGAACTGGAAGTAGAACTCAAAGTACACAAGAAAAGGGCTGATACATTTTATGAAAAGCTACGTGAGGGTAGTGACCATGAGACAGTTCTCAGCTATGATTGTCAGAAGAACTTGGTATTGCCGAAAATACCCGACCAGGAGGCTTATTACCGACGTCAATTATACTTATATAACTTTACCATTTGTGAGGGTATTTCAACAACTAATCAAAACAAAGAAAACACTTATTGCTATGTATGGACAGAAAATCAGTTTCCTAAAGGATCTGTGCAGATTGCATCCGCATTACATCACAGATTGTCTGGTTTAGATCTTGATGGAATCACCACAGTCCGTCTGTTTTCTGACGGCTGTGGTGGACAGAATAAAAATAAGACTGTTATATACATGCTTTCACACTGGTTGCTTCTAGAGGCTCCCCAACAAGTAAAGGAAGTTGTGATATGCTTCCTGATCGTGGGCCATTCTTTTATCCCGCCCGATCGGGTATTTGGCAATTTTGAACGACAGTTCAAGGCCAAAAGTGTAATTGTCAATCCTGAGGAATACCTACAAGTTTTTGAAAAGTTTTCAACTGTCCTTCACCTAGGTACAGATTGTAAAGTGAGCGATTGAAAACATGCCTCAGAAGAAGTATTGAAAAAGCCAGCTCAGTGGCATTTTCAATTTCAAAAAACCAAAAAGATTGTTCTTAAACGAAGTAAAACTTGTAAAACTATCCTGGTTCAGGGTGAACCATTTTATAATTTTGAAGTTGGTGAGGCTAAAACACTGTGCAAACAAGGAAAGACTTTTCGAAACACTCAGCTTATTGAGGTACAAAAAGGAGTGACTTTGAAGCCTGCTAAAATCACAGACGTTAAACGTCTTCTTATGCTTCACTTTGGTGAGGAGTGGTATGAATAACCAAGGCTTCAATTTTACAATAACGTTTTTGCTGAGCAAATAAACCCAGTTCCTTTGATGCTAGGAAATTTGGGAGAAGAAGAGATAGATTTTGAATTGACAGAAGATGATGCTCTTGAGGAGATTCGTTAATTTGGTTTGTGTTGGACTTTTACGCATTTTTTTCTTTCGAGGGTTGACCTTATAACAATGGAAACTAATATTCCTTCATTACCTATATTTTTCCTATATATTAATAAAGTCTTTTGTTCCAAGAAAAATCTTTTTTTATTTAAATTTGTATTCAAAACCCTTATTCCCATGGATATAACAGGTTTTGTACCTTGATTCTAAAAGCAAATGGCCACCAATACAGACTCAAAACATGTTATTTCCACTGTACAGATGCAAAACCTGTTAAATCCAAACTTTAAATTAAAATAATTACTTTTCTTTTAGCGTGATATTATACAGCTTTTGTTAGTTAAACAAAATCATTTTTCTTTAATTGTTGCTAAATTTTCTATAATTTATCATTGACAGGTTAGTTGTTATAAGTTTTTTGCGATTATCCGAAAATTCTTTCAGGTGGAGTTAACTGGTTTTGCATATGGGCTACTCAAATAGTTTATAATATAAACTAACTGATTTTAAAAATATAAGAGGAGAGTCACTGTTTAAAAAATACATAAGCTCAAATATGAATGAGAAACTATTAAATGGCTTTAAACAGAACTCTAGTATTCTAAGTAACTATGTAATTTATAATTATGACACCCCCATTCCTCATTAAAATGATTTGGATCCGCTTTTGAGGTAGTATATTAATTACATTATACTTTATAAATCTTGATTAAGCTGGCGAGATATCATACTCAAACCAAATTTATGTTACAAAGCGGTACAGAATTATTACAAAAAGTTTGTGTTGAAAAAAGTTCAAAATCATAAAGATGGAATTACCCTTTAATTTGGAGTGGCAATTTTGATATGCTAATTACTCAAAATGGTGGGAGTATAAAACTTTTTGTTTGTGGTAGAAAACGGTAGAAAACTAAAACAAACTGTTGACATAGACAAAACTTCAAAATTTGAAATTGGTTCTCCAAGTTAATGCACCTCGTGACGAGGTCTGCGTGACTCTTGCATAGCGCGAGCGGTTATCAGGCGTTTGTCAAACGATTCAAACTTGACGCTTGATTTAATTGGGTTAAAAACAACACTGTAGCCAGTCGGGGACAACGTTAACTAAAACGAGAGTCAGAGACTATTGACAGCGTTTTAAATAAACAATGTTGTAATAGGCAACGTTACAGCAGGATGAATCAATAGGCTGGATTTTGTTGCAAGTGCTGAGACTGTTGAATATTTGAAAATATATTTTATGTAAAGCAACAATTTAACATACTATAATCTTCTTTTGGATGAACCACAGTGTTGGCCGTTCGGTATAAGGTGCAATACTCTTCATACTAGATGAATTTATACATAACTATTCAAGAAACTAGAAATACTCGAAGCACATGTTAAGTGTTCATGTAGACCTGCCCCTGGTCTGAACCCGCGTCTCTACACGAAAATACTTACAAGCGCTACTTCCCACTAGGGTTCACTTGCTTCTAATAAGTCCTACATCTTGGTTCCAATAACAACTATTTCTACTTATAGTATTTTCAGTAAAATGTTCGTCGACTACTCAAACGAGACAATAATTTTAAATAATTTTCTATATTGTCTTTGTATAATATGTGAGTGGGTTTTTATAACTATTTCATTCCATTTTAGCTCGTGTTTAGAGGTTACCTCATTGTTGACGAAATTCAAACGTTGTCTAGTTGTTTTTAATTTTGGATATATATTTAGTAAAAAAATTATATACATGTTTAATTTTGTATTGATCACAGTTATAATATTGATTCAATTAATCATTATAGATGCGATTCATTAATAAATACTATCTAGCTATAAAAAATGATTAGACACATCACTAATCAAGGCTTTGGAAAAGGGATTGTAATATAATAAAAAATATTTTCAATTATTGACTTATTTTTAAAATTATTTCCTGGAAGCGCACTCCCATTTTCGGAGCACCTGCGCTACACTAATTAGAAAGCACATGTAGTAATCTTTAGCCCACATCACTAGTCACAAAGGAACAAGCCGCGCATCCTAACTAATTAAAATGCACATGCGCGTGGATTTACTCAGAAGTCCACACAAACATACTATCTACAACTGTCTTGGGATCGAGGGATGGGGGGAATGCCCTAAAATATCGTGCTGGTCCCTATAGCATAGCTTAGTGGAATTGTAATTATTTAGCACCACGTCTTACTGACCGCTCTGGTTATTATTATTATAATAATAATAATAATAATAATAATAATAATATTACTATTATTATTAAGTCCAGAGTACAACGCATATATTTTTCTCTAAATGACGGATTTGGCCGCTGAGAGAGTACGGCTGTGTTAAGCACTGACTGATGGGGGGCAAATAGGGCAGTTTTACCCAGGGTCTCACTTCTCGAGGCCTCCAACCACACAAATATTTCTATTTCACGAAAACGAGTTTTCCGCATTCACAATCCACGTGCATTTAAGATTGATTTAAAGTATATTTTTAAACACAGAAAACAAAGGGGATGGTCTGGGAGGAGAGCCACCAATGACAAGCGGGAACAATCTAGGCTAACCTCACTAAACAAAAGTTAGTACATGGTTTACAATAACATATATGGCACCAGTTTCTCAGATGTCTGTGTGCCCATTTCTTATTTATTTCCTGCGTCCCCTGAGTGACTGCTGGTAGCCGGGCTGCTCCTTGTAGTATTGGATCTACGGTGGCGGGAGTTGAAGATGGCCAGGTCCCCCGCAACTTCTCCGCTAGCTGCTAGGGTGGTCGGCCATCTCTGTTTCAGAGCGATGTAGATAGTGTTGATTCTATGAAGCAACGCTTGTTGTGCTCCTTTCATAAGTTCCGGGTAGTTTGATGGAGTTTATTGATAAATTCTAATATTTTGATATTTTTACATCGCACGGATTTCTTGTCGGTGTTTATGTCAAATACTTGGCTTTCCGTAAAAGTGAACACCATACTTTAAGAAGTTCAAAAGATATTTTAAATTTTAAATTAACGCTTGGGCAAAAATGATGCTTAATAAGAATGAAAATAAAACTGTGGAGGAAGTTATTGAAGGAAGGTTTTATATTTTATTCATGCACACAATTACATTAGATTTACGAACATAATATTTCAACACTAAATTAAGTTAATTTGTGTGTGTGAAGGGGGCCCTCGAAATTCCATTTCCATAGACCCTTAATCCACTGGGCGGACCTGTAGACTATAAGTAAGCTATTTACAATAAGAGATTAGTAAGAGTAAAAATTTTTACTTCTTATCTCTAACTGTGAGGCAGCGGCCTTATCTCTCAATCCACCCTGCGTTCTATGACTTGCCAATAAGTACGGACGTAGCTTTCTCTAAACTTAAAAAATACTTTCTTTTCAACTGTTTGATAGTTAGTGAATGTTTTTAAGTTAATGTTTAGTTTTGACTCTTCTACGAGGTTTCTTCTGAAGAGAAGCCAGGGCCGCTTTGGTCCCCCACCTAAGATGGCTCTGAGCTATTATAACAGCCAATTAATAATCAGCGCTTAGTATTAAAATAAAGAAAACGATATTTCTAATCTACTATCATTGGATTGCTTAGCATATAAACGTTTGCCGTAATTTGTCTATTTTTTGCACCGTTCCACATAAGCTAAGTAAGCTGCGTCCACTCCGCAGCAACATTGTTGTAAACAAGTGGTGATAGCACAATCGTCAACAAAAACGTGAAAATCAGTTCTAAATATTGGCGACATGTTGACAGTTTCCCGTTAGTGAGCGGTAAACATCAAATAAATGTTGGTAGAATATTGGCAGCATTGTTGAGGTGCATCTACACCGGGCAACATTTTTGGTAACATAGTAAACAGCATTTAGTTTGTTTGGAGGCTCCACCTGAGAAGTTTGTCTTCGTTCGCGCTTTGTGAATTTGGTCTTAACCACCCAATAATCTTATTTCACCTTTAGAAAGTCCATAGTTATCACATTTTAGATCCCGCAATATATCTGGTCCGGCATACCTGTGGCGACTCTGGAGAGAAAGGCGAGCCTAAAATTGACGTCTAGCTGGCCGCACACTAAGAATTACAACATTTGCTGCATCTGCAGGCAGCACATCTTCCTCTCTCAGCATCCTGTACTCAACTATAGTCCTTACCTAACCTTTAAATTGAGTGTTCGTTTTTCAAAATCTGTTCAGTAGTTTTCTCAGAATTTCTATTACTGTAAATAGGATTATCAAATTATACGTAAGGAATTATTCATGTTTGTTTATATTTCAAAATACTCGTTGCCAAAGAGATTTACAATTCATTTCTTGTTCTTTCGAAACACATTGTTGCCAAGGGTTTTAAAAAGATGTATGCATTAAAATTTAATATATTTGAATTGATACAAATTTAAGATGCAAAAAACGACACCTAGAGTCGGTTTTTAGACACTGCTGGACACAGCTTAGCTTAGCTCACTGATAAGACAACGTATGAATTATATGGAAAAACCTACCTGTATAAATATCCTACACATTAAAAAAAACTCCATCGAAATAAATTAAGCTTTTCCAAAGATCTTAGACAACAGAACGACATACACACAGAGTTTCTAACTACAGACCGACACTTTGTTTGATAAGTAGTATAGAATAGAATATAGACACGGCTAACTAAGGGAATTATGACATTGGTGTAGGTATGCGAAACTTGTTTAATTCGTCATTGTTAGTCAAAATTTAGGATAGCTCCATTTTTTTCTTTGCATGTATGTGAGTTAACATTGCTTTAGTGCAGTAATTCCTAAACGTTTTTGCTCGCAGACCCCTTTAGGCCTTATAAAACATCCATGGCTACTCACTTACTTGCTCACATAAATATAGGTTGTCTCACCTGCTGTCAAGAAATGTAAAACTTTGAATATACAGAACCATAATTTTACCAGTTGTTCTCTATGAGTGTGAAACGTGGTCTCTTTTCTTACATGCCAAAAATTAATTTAGGGTGTTTGAAAACACGGTGCTTAGGGAGATATTTGATCCAAAAATAAATGAAGATAGTAAGGAGTGGAGGATGCTAAATAATTATGAGCTGCAAACCCTGTACTCATCACCAGACATTGATAGGGTAATAAAATCTTGCCGGTTACGGTGGGCAGGTCATGCAGTGCGAATGGGAGTATTTAGAACCGCGTTCAAGGTATTGAATGGCAAACCCAATAAAAAAGACCACTCACTAGGAAGACCTTGACGCAGATGGAGGATAACATTTTGATAGACCTGAGAAACATAGGATGTAATGAGATAGATTGGATAGAACCAGCTCAAGATAGGAATAGGTGGCGTACTTTCGTGAGTGCAGCAATGAGCTTTCGAGTTTTTAATGCCATAGAGTAATTAAATAGAGTAAGTCTGTGTTTAAATAAAGTCTATGTTTTTAGAAATATCTTAACACCATCTACCATCACTTGTGCTATCTATAATCAGATGAAAAAACTAACAGTGCTTATTTTACGGAGATACCCGAGGGTTTTAACATTATATTTTAGGCCAAATGACTTTTAGGCCAAATGACTTTAGGCCAAATGACTTTAGGCCAAATGACTTTTAGGCCAAATGACTTTTAGGCCAAATGACTTTAGGCCAAATGACTTTTAGGCCAACTGACTTTTAGGCCAACTGAATTTTAGGCCAAATGACTTTTAGGCCAAATGAATTTTAGGCCAAATGACTTTTAGGCCAACTGACTTTTAGGCCAACTGACTTTAGGCCTACTGCCGCGTCTCCAAATTGATCACTCTAGAAGCTATGCATAGTCTTCGCCTTGATTTTAAATAAATAAATTATTTTAAGTCCTAAGCCATAATTATCTCGCCTAGAAATATTTCAAATTTGGATGCACCTCTAAGCTATTTGGAGTGATTCTCACTTTAATTTTTTATTCTAATGGAGTGACCACGTTGTTGTGATAATTACCCAAAATGGATGGGGTAAAAAACTTTTTATTTGTGATAAAAAACTACTGCAAATTGTTTGCATAGAAAAACTCCTAAATTCAAAAGTATTACCCCAGAATTAACTTTGAGTGATCACTTTGATATTCTAACTACTCAAAATGGGTGGGGATGTAATACATTTTGTTTGTGGTACAAAACAAGTACAAAAGATTGGCATCAAAAAAAGCTCACAATTCTAAAGATGTAAACACCTTTTAATTTGTAATGGCCATTTTGATATGCTTAATAGGATTACTCAAAATGGGTGGGGTACAAAACTTTTTGTTTGTGGTACTAAACGGCACAAAACTATTATAAAACATTGGCATTGACAAAAGCTCAAAATTCTAAAGTGGTACTCCTGCAGTAACTTAGATTGAGTACATTGATATGCTAACTACTCAAAATGGGGGATTGCGGGTAGGGTACAAAACTTTTTGTTTTTGGCACAAAACGGTACAAAACTGTGTCACCGAAAAAAATTCAAAATTTGCAAGTGGACCTCCCCGTCACACACCCTTCTCCTCCCTCTCCAACAGCCTTTCTAAGTCATTGTTGAACAGAGCTGTCCGATGCTCCCCAAGACCGGGCGGTTTAAGTCGAGTTACCCACATCGTAAGAAAATTGGGGTATATACCAGTTTGCTAGTAATGGGAAGGTTGGGCTTCGAATACCGGATGGGTGGGAGGCCCACAAAAGTGTTTTAAGAGTTTTCCACTCTACCGCTATGTGCTATTGAAAGACGCTTATTGTTAGTAATCATAACCTCTTTTTGTATCACAACAATATGGCGATAGCAACAAAGAAAGCATTTATGGGCGGGGTTTTCATGTCGCCAATGTTAGATTACTCAACCGTACTGGATCAACGAAAGAATTACAAATATTAAACATTACAAAGCAAATTTAAGTGCTTTTACAATCGTAAACAAATACAAATGGTAGTTAGTATGTTTATTATAAATAAGTTATTTATGTTGTACTTTATTAAGTATATTCTCTTTCTACCATATATGGGGAGGGTGATTGGGGTGCTTTAGTTTTAATCACTACGGTAATTAAAAAGTTAAAACCATAAATTGAAACCTTAGTTATTCATACTCTTCTACTGGTTAACTGGAGTGCGTGTTATTGTGAAAAGATACTAGTGCTCTCTAGCTTCTTACCTGATCACAGGAAATAAAGTGCAGTGAGACCTGTATTCTTTAGAGCAGTGGTTCTCAAACATTCTATTCTGTGACATTCTTTACATCCAAGTGAGGAAGTTGCGCCACGACCCCTCTACCCTCCACTCCCCATCCAGCGTTGTATGATTTGAATACAAACATTTTGTAGGTTTATTGTAATTATGTATACCTATGCATAGTGTTACATTTTGTTAGAAAATTAGCCCAGTAAAAATTAAAAATCATTCGAATTAAAACAGTTTTATATAAATAAATTTTACATCTTGCGCCCCCCTTTAGCAATTATCACGCTCGTCCTTGGAGGTTGCTCAGCACACTGTGATAACCACTGCTTTAGACCTTGGTAAATAGTTACACCAAAGAAGACTTATGTATTTAGAAACGATAGTATATACTATTTAACTAAATAGGACACATGCTGCCCTCTATTAACATCACAATATATCATAGCGAATGTTTCCGAACAAAACTTAGACATCGAACATTTATTTAAAGTCATTTGGCCTAAAAGTCAGTTGGCCTAAAGTCATTTGGCCTAAAATGTATTTCGAATACAAAAATTGATTTAATTAATTTCGACAAAAGTCATTTGGCCTAAAAGTCAGTTGGCCTAAAAGTCATTTGGCCTAAAGTCAGTTAGCCTAAAGTCATTTGGCCTAAAATCATTTGGCCTAAACTTTAGGCCAAGTGACTTTAGGCCAAATGACTTTTAGGCCAAATGACTTTTAGGCTAAATGACTTTTAGGCCAAATGACGGGTACTCGTTCTCACGGCCGTCCTCAACGGCCGATAAACACAGCCCAGACGTTATACCATATTTGTGATTACCTCACATGAACTAACTCAACTTAAAATTACCGAAGGATGATACTTATATAGAAAGAAGGAACGAATATCACCATCAACAGTAATTTATTATAATTTCCCAAAAAAGGAGTCAGCAACAATGGATACAAGTATATTAACAATCATACTATATGCAACTTCTTTACAATATTTTCTTTTGGCGACTTCATACCACTAGCGCCAGCTTTAAGAGCAACCCTCATCGCTCGCTACAAAAAATAACAATTAGGCATGAAAACTAATACCCTATTATAATCTCAACCTAGGAATTAAACGTTAACTTCAACAATTACTAACACCTAGTCAATATACATTATTCACATTATTTTTACCAGCCCCGTAAGAATGGGGAAAAATATACAATTAAACCTAGCTATTTGTGTGAGCTGAGGTTGATATTAGACAACAACTTTGCATTTACTTGACCAACAACTCTCAATAGTCATCATGACTCGGTTGCTATGGCAACTTCCCATCTATACATATCACGCGCTGAAGGCGCCCAGCAATTCATGTTCGGAGGCGAACATCCATATAATAACCTTATTAAACTTACCCTAGCACAGTGAAATTGACATATAAACCTAGCAAAGTTTTATTAAGTTAAAGTCTAGAGGCGATGTTTACGAATGACATAATTTATAAGTTGTTTTCCCTTTTCCCTTTTTTTATATATATATATATATATATATATCTTTTACAGTCAATATCTATTAATCTAAGAAAAATAGTTTAAGTGATTCAGCCCAGAGAAAAATAAATTGAGATCTACATATATTATAAGACAACATAGTCTAATGCCAAATTCACCTATCTCTGACGAACAATTAATCAGAGCAAGGTTTTTTTAGGAACGAGTCCATTTAAAATTAAAGCGCTAAACCTAAGATGATAAATAGATATAAAAATAGGAAACCAGTAACTATAACTTATACACAATTTAAATCTGTTACGCCCAAAATATAAAGTCCAAAGGGTTAGGCATCTCAACCCATTTATCTTTAATATTATTACGACGGTAAAAATCGTAAACCTTTCACAAAAATATTCCAATAGTTAGAGCAAAAGTCTCAAGTCCAGATATGTTATGCGTTCAGATAAGAGTAAAGTTTTAGTTTATACGTAGACATAGCTTGAAATGTCAATGAAAGCAAGTTTAAAACTTGTTGGATATTTACTAAGTAAAAATAATTGAAGCACCTAAAAAGAATTTTGAAAAGTCAGACATTTAACACAAAAGGAATTTAGCTTACATTGTAGTTTTCGTCGCTATCGCCTATTCAAGCGACCTTCACAGCCAGCCCAAGAGTGGCTCACAATTCACATGGTCGATCTTTTATACGCACTAAAACACAGCTTGCAGAACATGAAGGGGGGGGGGGGGGACCAAAGAACGTAGACAGGGTGGAGAAGGTTCTAGGAGCCTCACGGAGCTAGTAGAAGCCCGCTCGTAAACTTGGTGGAGTGTTACTTCTTTTCTTCTTATGGTCTTTGGGCAAGCAGAATCGGCGTGACGTAACCCAGTGGGCGCGCCTCAGTCTTACAAGGAAGGTCGAGATGACCAGGTGTGTGACAAGTGGCTCGCGGTGTTTACATGAGCATGGCCGCGGACGTCTTCGTAGAATTGGGTAAGTTTGCAGTTTCCAGTATTGTAACATTAGCTAGCGGCTAATGTTACACATGGTGGAGGTCTTGCTACTTCGCTGAACTCTTGGCGTGCAACCGACTATAGTAATATGGATGTGATATCGTCCGACTAACCGAGTGAAGAGTAGCAGCGAACTAGGCCCCCTTAGGGCAGTTAGTTCGTTTTGCTAATATGTTTTTCTTGTGTACTCTGTGAGGTGGGAATGCCTACCTTAGCTACACCTGGCTGCTAGGGTTGGGTGGTCTGCCCACCGATATTGTTAGCATGGGTTCACCATTGTTTACGTTTTATGTTGGTTATGTTTTAGTCTTTATACCAGTTGGATGACTAGTAGACGGCTAGGCCCCATTTGGACAGCTAGTCAGTTTGTTAACACGTGTTTCTTGTATACTCTGTAAAGTGGGAATGCCTACCTTCTCAACACTAGCGTGCTAGGGTTGATGCTACGCCCAGCTGTATTGGTAGTGTGGGTTCACCATAAGTTAAATTTTGTGTTGGTTACATGTCAGCTTTTATACCTGTAGGGAACTTACCCATATCAATATGTGGGTGCCTCGACTAAATAAAAATAGTTGCGCTGAAGCGTTGTATTGTTTTCAATATTTGTTAAATACAATTGTTACTGTGGGGTACGTCTGCCTTCGGTATTAGGGAGTTACTGGAAGTAATTATCTGCCTAATTGGGTTGTCCGGGCCTGTTCTAGGACCCGCCTAATTTATTGCTATTTAGTATTGTTGTAGCCCCTGTTTTGGGAGTTTCGAGTATATGCAACACCGCAGGGCGTCGCTGGGTTGTTACTTTATCTCTTCCATTAGACGAGCGCCTTAAGCCTCGCCCTGGAGGACAGTTACCCTTATATTATGTACTTTCTAATTGTAAACCTTGATATTTAACTCGGTGTTGGTATACCACTACCAATGCTGTGGGTCCCTATTGGGGCGTATTATTTATTATATTGTGGGGTACAGTTGACTCCCCTGTACTGTGGGCATGACCTTAACGCCGTTTAGCTTGTTTACCTAAACGGGTATACTAGAGTATCTTATTGATTAGCGTCCGCCTTAGGGCATATTGAGTAAACTGTACTTATGGCTTTAGCCAATAGCTTGTATAGTTTGGTTTCTAGGGTACCCCAGATGCACTACTTGGCTGCTTGCCAGCTGTATTATTCCTTTGTAATCCGTTGAAGAGAACGCCTACGATTGCTTGTGATACGCAAATAATTGACAACCAAAATCCTATGAACATTCCATTGATTTGGTTATGTATTAACTAATGTGTTCTCCCAATAAATTGTTGCTTTCAATGTTATTTTTGTTATGTATACTTGCACCCCTCCCCTTTTAGCTCTAAAAGGTAGGGTGCAAAAGCTGCGCCACTC
This sequence comes from Timema cristinae, assembly GCA_039000515.1. Lineage (NCBI taxonomy): Eukaryota > Metazoa > Arthropoda > Insecta > Phasmatodea > Timematidae > Timema > Timema cristinae. The sequence continues at coordinate 29,277,569 of JBCFYV010009882.1, forward strand.
TTAAAGATATAGGATTTTGGTTCACTAATTATTTGTTAACAAATTGTTAATTTCACTAATTTGTTCCCTTTTTTTGTTACATGCACGAGCCAAGTGACACCATGGCAGACAGAGATTCTGTTGGGGGCCCCAGTCAACAAATTGTGAATGAAGATGTGGATAGGATTCCTCTTCTCTCTAAAGCAGAACTTCTCCATGCTGTTAGACGATATGGCTTTATTGTCACGGACGACACCTCGGTGAGTGACCTTCATGTTGCCCTTAGACTTTTATGGGCACAACCTGTGGTCAATGACCAGATGGCTAATTTTAAACCTAGTACCGACCATATAACAGTTTGTAATCAAAATACCAACCAAACCCCCCCAAATAATAATACTATTCAAAAGAATGTAGATTCTAATTTAAATCTGGATTGCCTTCATTTAAATCAGAGTACTACCCCTAACCAGCCCATCCGTCAAATGCCGGTCAATCCCATTTCGGACAAAACCAAATCTAAAGTTCTCGTCTCCTTTTTAGACATGATTCCTTCCTGCGACGGACAGAACTACGTTACTTTATTTAATTTCCTGCTGGAAATTACGAAAGTTTGTAACCTATGCTTGGGAAATGAAATGGAGTTTTTGTCCCTTTGCCTAAGTAAGACAAATGGATATTTATCGCAGCTGTTTGCTGAATGCTTAAATATAGGCCTTAACTGGCGAAGTTTTAGAAATAGAATACTTTCTGTACTGGTACCAGATAGAGCTAGAAACAACCTAAAATTACAATTCGTAAATAGATTCCAAAAACCCAATGAGTCCTTTCGTAGCTTTATAGTTTCTGTCTCTGATGCGGCGGTCATACTTGATCTCCATCTTGATGAAAGTCAAATAGTTAGCATTATCTTAGAAAATGTGTCCCCGCTTACGCGTCGCCATTTTGTTTTCTCTTCTCAACCCGTCTTTCTCTTGGAGTTGCATACTCTCGCTTCTTCAATAGAAAGTAGTAAGTTGGCAGAACAAGAATATTTGATGTTACACCCCCCCAACCCTACTGCCAATGTCACTCAAAGTTTTGTCCCACCTACACAATTTAGATCAGGAACCACTTCCCCTAAACCCTTTAACCCTTATCTCAACAAATCATTTTCTAGTAATAAGTCAAATCAAAACTCAAACACCTCCTCTAAAATTATGTCCAAAATTAAATGTTATAATTGTGGAACTGTTGGACATTACAAAAGTCAATGTAGAATACAAACAAACCTAACTATGCGCCGCCAGAGACTTGGCTCTGGGCGGCGAAATATCAACCCTCTGGTTGTCCATGAACCCATTGTATCTGTACTTATTTATAATCTGCCTTGCAGCGCCCTATTAGATACAGGTGCTAGTTTCTCATTTGTTAACGAAACTGTTCTTAACCAAATCTCCCCTGCTCAAAAAAATAACTTAAAGGAAATATATCCAAAACATTTCGCTATTGCTAATGGTAAATCCCTTTATGTTAACAAAAGTATTATTATACCGATTAAAATAAATGGATTCTCTTGGAAACAAGCCCTTTTTGTCGTCCTTAATTTACCCTACGAAGTTATCCTGGGTGTTGATTTTATGACTAGATCTCAAGTTATATTGGATCTGGGATCTGGGCACTTGAGCTTTAAATTTAACCCTTCTGCTAAAATCTTTTTCAACCAAGCTAGTAAGAATTGTAATATATTCCATATTGATAAATCGTCAGAAATTAGTCAGGTTTTAGATGACTTTTCTGATGTTATTACCCCTAATTGGGGAAAATGCGACATCCTTCCATACAACATTTCTCTTTCTAATTATAAACCTGTAAGATCCCCCCCCTACTCTTGTGCCCCCCCGAAACTAAAAATATTTAGGGAGTTGATTGACGACCTGTTGATCAAAAATGTCATCCGTCATTCCAAATCTTCATTTGTCGGCCCAGCATTCATCATTCCTCGTAAAGGAGGTGGTCATAGGCTCATTGTAGATTACAGAAAGGTCAATAAACAAATTATTTTTGACCCCTATCCTATGCCCACTATAGAAAGCGCCTTTCAACATTTGGGAGGGGCGAATATCTATAGTCTCATAGATCTTAACGCCAGTTTCCTTCAATGTGCCCTATCGCAAAATTCTAAACAATATACGGCGTTTGTCACTCCATGGGGATGCTACGAGTTTAATAGGGTCCCATTAGGCATTAGTTGCGGTGGTGCCGCGCTTAGCCGTGTCTTAGATCACATTCTTTCTGATCTAAAATTCAAATTTGTTTTCAACTATTTAGCTGACATATGCATCTATAGTAATTCTCTTTCCGAACATGCTAAACACATCCGTATCGTACTTCAAAGGCTGCGAGAAGCCGAACTGACGGTCAATCCTGAAAAGGTTACTTGGGCCACTGACTCAATAAAATATCTCGGCTACATAATTTCTAGAGGTAATATCCTTGTTGATCCAGAGAGAGTAAAACCGATTATAGAGTATCCTATTCCTAACACTCTTAAACAAGTACAACGCTTCATTGGAATGTGTGCCTACTATGCCAGATTCATTCCGCATTTTTCTCATATAGCAGCTCCTCTAAACCACCTTAAGAAAAAAGACATCCCATTCGAGTGGGGCCCAGATCAAGCGAAAGCCTTTTCTACCTTAAAGAGATGTTTGACGTCCCCCCAAGTCCTTAAAATGCCTGACTTTTCCCTCCCGTTTGAACTCAAAGTGGATGCATCATCTTTCGCTTTGGGGGCAGTCCTTTCTCAACGCCATCCCGAAGGCGTATTCCCAGTAGCGTTCGCTAGTAAAACTCTTTCTGAAACCCAAAGAAAATACAGTGCCTATGAAAAAGAAGGACTCGCCTGCATTTTCGGTATAGACAAATTCTCCGATTATTTGGAACAACGGGAATTTGTCCTGTATACGGACAACAGAGCCTTGTCATGGATGCTTAACCATCCCAAACAGCTAGGGAAGATTGGGAGATGGGTCCTAAAACTCTCCCAATTTAAATTTCGTACGGAGCATATTTCCGGAAAACACAACATGGTCGCCGATACCTTATCTCGAATAAATGAAGGTCTTCTCCCAATTGCCTCAGGTGAGGCTCCCTGCGGTTTAAGCGTGATCCATACTATACCTGAGTCCTTCGTCTCTCTTAGGCAGCATCAGATGGATGATCCATTTTGCAGGGAAATTATTGATCGCCTGAAAGATGGGAAATAGTCGACAACTTTGTCATTTTCCAAGGGTTGCTCTGCTGGGTAGGCAATCGGGGTAGGGGTCGAAAGGTGTTTGTCCCGTCCCAAATAAGAAATATGATTTTGAGGTATTTCCATGATTCCGCGGTAGGAGGACATTTAGGTATTTTTAAAACACACAAAAAAATCTGCCAGGAATTTTATTGGCCTAAACTATACCAGGACGTGAGAAAGTGGATTGGAGAATGCCAAGGGTGTCTCAGCGCTAAACCTGCTCAAAATACACGTTTTGGGATGCATTCTGCAGAGGTATCCCCAAAACCATGGGAAACTGTGTTTGTGGACTTTGTGGGACCCCTTACCCGTTCGACCAACGGCAATACTTGTATTCTAAATTTAGTAGACGGTTTCTCCAAATTCGTTGTTATTATTCCCTCAAGAAATATGAAAGCTTCCACAACTGTTTCCGCCCTGTCAAAAAAGGTTTGGTCAATTTTTGGAGCCCCTAGGAAGATTGTCACTGACAACGGACCGTGCTTTCGCTCCAAAATATTTAAAGACATGTGTTTTATGTGGGAATTAAACACGTCACTACCTCCCCTTATCACCCCTCCCCTAATCTTGTAGAGAGATTTCACAGAAATCTTAACATTGCCCTAACTATTTTACTTGGCCATGCCCAAAAGTTCTGGGATAAAGATCTTGATTTTCTGTCCATTGCCTTTAATTCGGCTGTTCACGAGTCCACTGGGGCTACCCCTTCTTCCCTGTTACTTTCGCGAGAGCTTAACCACCCCTTGTTGGCCATCTGGGATGTCGACCCACTGGTTGGAGACCCCAACATCTCTTCTTATGCTGACTGGTGTAAGCTTACCCTTCAGAATCTGAAGATAACAAGAAATAAGGTGGCCGAAGCTTACAACCGGGGTCGTTCCCCCGTTAACGTCCAACTTGATGATAGGGTCATGTGCCGTAACTTCCCTTTGAGCTCTGCGCCCAACAGGATCTCAGCCAAATTGTCACCGAAGTGAAGCGGTCCTTGGCTCGTGCAGCGATTCCTGACGTCCGTTTCTGTAATGCTGAAACACAAAGATATTGCCGACCTATCTCGGCGAGCTCATGTCAGCCACCTTAAGAAAATCCAGGGCTGAGATAAGGTTGTATACTGAGTTTTGTACTTATACCACTATGTAAATCAACTTCACTTATTTAACTCACGTAAACCTTACCTATACAAATGTCAAAACAACGTATATAAAAATGTATTACCTAACTGTTGTTAACTGTTATATGTATTACTTATAGTGTAAATGCCTGTTATGAATCAACTACGTAGTTGATCCTAAATCAGGCCTATGTTAATATGTTAGTTGTAGTTGATCCTTGTCGATTTTGTGTAACAGGCCTATGTTTATTCAAATTAGTTGTAGCTATAGTTGATCTTATACCATTTTTATGTGTCAGGCTTATTTTAGGTTAAGCTATTTAAAATCAATCTGATGTCTGGACAGGCTTAGAACAAGATTCATTGAGTGCATATTTTAATTGAGGTAATGGTAACCTTAATTTTTTGGCAAATGATAATAATTTTGGTGTCCACTATATCATGCTATTATTTATCCTGTTGGATACCAGTTATTTTGACCTAATATCTCATAGACGTAGATAGTAATTTATTAGGCTTCTTTTATTGTGACTTAAAAGTGTGATAAATTAAATGAATGCGTACCTGTATGTAACTGGAGCTAATCAAAAATATGGTGATAACCTAGGTTAATAACAAAAATTGCTCTGTCGATTTGTTCGAGAAGACAACCTACTACTGCTGCTAATACTTGCTTTGTAGATGGGTTCCATCCCTACTTGCTAATCCAGACTTCCAAACTGTTAATATCCCCACCTTGTTATTCTTTGGAGGGTGGGAGATTTGTGCCGAGCTAAAATGATTTAGCTCGCACAAGTGATTACCTGTTATAAAATATTAATTACCGACTAGTTTGGCGTCTGTCGGGAATTCTCGTGTTCTACCCCTGAACCCCTAGACTTTCCGTCGTTTGATTTCTCAGATCATTTTTTCAGATCCAGGGAGTTATGAAACGTCAAGATTCATCAAAATCTTGAGTTCGATTTTTTTTTATGATCACCATATTTTCTCTACCTGTAAGATAGCGAGCGAGAAAGTAAAAAGAGAGTATCAATCCTCTAATCTTCAAATACAAGTGAGTTAGATGTCTATTTTTGAGGATTGTTTGGGATAAATTTGTTAAATACTTTTGCTTAATCCTTGGAAAGTCTTTATCAAGTAAAGATTGAGAAACTCTTAGTTCCTGAACTATTTTCAACTGTATTTGGCACAAACTTTCACAACATACTGGGCTGATCTTAATCAGTAGGTATTTAATTCTAAATCCCTTGAATGTTGAGTTAATTTTTATAGAGTCAATACATGGTTTAAACATTTTTCATGTTAAGTTTTTTTTTAAAATATATTTTTACTTGGTAAGTTAGTTTGGGAGTATGTTTTTTATCACTTCGGGAATTGTTTTGTACGTAGCTCTAGTTCGACAAGGAGTTTAAAAAAATTAGTAACAACAGGGTTGCCACTATTTTCTTATTACAAAATTCCTTCTTTTTTCCAGGTTTTCCAGAGGAAATTTTCATTTTTCCAGACACCTAATAGATATTATAAATATAATTATAGGGACATAAAATTTTGTTTTAAAGAAAGTTTTAGAAATGAAAGAGTGGTAATTAAACACATGTTTAAAAATTATTTTGAAAACGGATGAGAAATGAATGACATACATTTTCTAGAAAGAAAAATTGATTATATTTGCTGTATGCCCTAAACGGAATGAAATAAGAAAAAAAGTGTAAATACCAAAAATACATTTTTTTTAGTTTAAATGTGGTGGGGCCTATCAACAATGTCTTACTTGATTTAAAAACATGTTAACCAATCTTAATTAGTGTATATGTACTGTAGGCCTATAGACTAAGTAGCCCACACAAATCGTGAATAATAATTTACAATAATGAAATTAGCATGTGATTTCCCTCGCTGATTCAGGTGCATTTTCTCTAATAAACCGCCACCCTCATCCCTACCATATTATAATAGATATAAAAAAAGTCAACTCTCAATTTAGCGGGGTAATGGAGGGCTACAAAACCCCTTTATATTTATTTCCATGGTAAATCTGCAAACCCATTGAAAACTACCAAATACATTAAGTAACGATACAACACAATCATATATAAATGTATCATAACTATTGCTGAAAAATCAAGCATCAGTAAAATACCCTTAAACAACTTTTTACCACAAACACAATGATTAGGCTTAAGGCCCAAGATACCAATTTTGAAACAAATTGTTAAAGCATGTTTTAAAATATTTTATGTTTTTGAAAAAAATCACTCATTAGTAAACTAGCCCTCAACAATTTATGCTTTATGTACCAGCTTGTCCTGCAGAGGTGTCCAAAATTGACTCGCATCAAAATGAGATGCACAAGTGTGTGCATAAATAAACTTCTCTCTATGGGCCATCAAGAGTCGATTTTGGGAGACGTCTACCCATTTCAGATACCTGGAAAAATTAACCAATAGTCTAGTGTTTATATTTTATTTCCTCAAACTGTAAACAAACAAATAATTTCTTCTATAAGTATTGCCAATCATGAACCAAATAATAGGCCTACTGTTAACTAGAACTATTGTTTCTTTTTTTTTTAGCACCATGTCTTACTCCCCGGTTGTGTTATATGCCATTAAATTGACTCATAAAAGAATGTATTGCCTATATTATGATTATTATTATTATTATTATTATTATTATTATTATTATTATTATTATTAGCACCGTGTCTTACTACCCATTCAGGTTATGTGCGCATACGCTAATGTGCAATGGTAGCGTAATTGTGAGATGAAATAGAGGACCTACAGTTTAACGTGGAATCCGAACCACAGTGGAGGCCTGGCATTCCACACATTCACAAGTTGTGAACGAGGGTTGAAGAGCTCAATAATTTCACAAATCATCAATAAGAAGCAACACCAAAAATATTCACAGAAGAATATTGACAGCTTCTTCAAACCTAGGTCTACTAAGCAAAATATCATCACAGTGGCAAACCTATCACCATCATGCTTGTGTAATAGGCCTAGGTCTACTGAAATATGTCAGTAAGTAAGCACATAAAGTACAGTATATAGATAATTTGCCAGTAGTACTATAGGCCTATTGTAATGTCAACCTTCCCCATTTGAATACCTAACTGTGTTATTTGTGTATGTCTCTTATCTGATATGTATAGTTTACCTCGTCACATTAAAGTATATTACTTTAGATAAATATAAGTTTTAATTTTTTAGGCACAACTTTATTTCCCCTCGATAAGACGGACTTTTCATAACTCGAACAGACCTCCGACCCCTTTAGTATGAGTTATCGAGCGTTGACTGAATTTCATAATTTAATTAAAAATATGTCATTTATATCCAAGAGATTATGTTTTGTTCCTTTGGGATGGTTAATAATAATAAAAATGTTAACTGTTATAATATATTATAAAATACTTTTTCCTTAATATATGTAACTTAACTATAGAGATTAATTTTACCATTTTATTTTAATATCATAGTAACCATACTATCTTGTGTGTATTTATATTAAAAAATATAAATAAAATAAAAAATCCCAGCACACTACTGTACTGGTGTACTATTTAGTGAGCCAGGATTCACAAGGTAATCATGCTTAATTAATAACTGTATCATACTCGGCAGTTAAAAAATATAATAAACATAAATAAGATTACCTCAATTTGTCCCATGTTGGAAATCGGAAAAATGTCAAGCCAGGATTTATCATGGAAGATCCGTAGCATCCAGTCCCAAAGCAATTGTGGACGACTAGCATTGTTTTTATATTAACGTAAATAAAACTACCAAGTGAGACTGAGATACGCTAATTATAAATTCCACTGTCAATACAAGTCAAAATATAAATATTCAAATACAAAAAACCAAACATATAATAAACAATTGAAAATTAACACTAATTATAAAATATTAACTAAGGAGAAAACATCCTTGAAAATAATACAAATGAATTTGAAAACGCAAAATAAGTCAAAAGGAGACCAATCTATATAACAAAAATATAGTTTAACTAAAGAAGTGAACACAATGAAAAATATGTTAAGATGAAGTCAACAATGAGTCAAATATTGGTAATGTGTTCGGTGGGTCTAAAATTATTTCAAAATTCACATGATGAAGAAAAATAAATATGTATTTGAATAAAAATTAAAATTTATGTTGAAAATAAATACATTTTCAATACAGGAAAAAATAGAAATAAAGGATTTTTAATTAAAATTAATGAAAAAGAGTCAAATATATTTCGACTGGTGCGAGCTCTAGACAAATATGTGAGCACTACATGAAGAATATAGGCAAGGGGGAGAAGGGAAGAAACATCATACAAAATTTTACTATCCCAGTGTCAACCCCATGGCTATGGCGTCCAAAGGAATGGTATCCTGGGCTCGCCTGAGCTAGCCCCCGCCACTGCTGGTTTGCTCACAACATATTAATCTGCTGGTGCACTCTACGCTCTATTGTTTCCCGATAGAAACATTTGGAGTAGAGGATCGTTGGCTACGTTTTCCGATGGCTAATAACTTGTCTTACTATAAGGTACCGTACTTATTTGAAGGAGACATGGTGGAGGTCTTGTTACTTCGCTGAACTCTTGGCGTGCAACCGACTATAGTAATATGGATGTGATATCGTCCGACTAACCGAGTGAATAGTAGCAGCGAACTAGGCCCCCTTAGGGCAGTTAGTTCGTTTTGCTAATATGTTTTTCTTGTGTACTCTGTGAAGTGGGAATGCCTACCTTAGCTACACCTGGCTGCTAGGGTTGGGTGGTCTGCCCACCGATATTGTTAGCATGGGTTCACCATTGTTTACGTTTTATGTTGGTTATGTTTTAGTCTTTATACCAGTTGGATGACTAGTAGACGGCTAGGCCCCATTTGGACAGCTAGTCAGTTTGTTAACACGTGTTTCTTGTATACTCTGTAAAGTGGGAATGCCTACCTTCTCAACACTAGCGTGCTAGGGTTGATGCTACGCCCAGCTGTATTGGTAGTGTGGGTTCACCATAAGTTAAATTTTGTGTTGGTTACATGTCAGCTTTTATACCTGTAGGGAACTTACCCATATCAATATGTGGGTGCCTCGACTAAATAAAAATAGTTGCGCTGAAGCGTTGTATTGTTTTCAATATTTGTTAAATACAATTGTTACTGTGGGGTACGTCTGCCTTCGGTATTAGGGAGTTACTGGAAGTAATTATCTGCCTAATTGGGTTGTCCGGGCCTGTTCTAGGACCCGCCTAATTTATTGCTATTTAGTATTGTTGTAGCCCCTGTTTTGGGAGTTTCGAGTATATGCAACACCGCAGGGCGTCGCTGGGTTGTTACTTTATCTCTTCCATTAGACGAGCGCCTTAAGCCTCGCCCTGGAGGACAGTTACCCTTATATTATGTACTTTCTAATTGTAAACCTTGATATTTAACTCGGTGTTGGTATACCACTACCATTGCTGTGGGTCCCCTATTGGGGCGTATTATTTATTATATTGTGGGGTACAGTTGACTCCCCTGTACTGTGGGCATGACCTTAACGCCGTTTAGCTTGTTTACCTAAACGGGTATACTAGAGTATCTTATTGATTAGCGTCCGCCTTAGGGCATATTGAGTAAACTGTACTTATGGCTTTAGCCAATAGCTTGTATAGTTTGGTTTCTAGGGTACCCCCAGATGCACTACTTGGCTGCTTGCCAGCTGTATTATTCCTTTGTAATCCGTTGAAGAGAACGCCTACGATTGCTTGTGATACGCAAATAATGGACAACCAAAATCCTATGAACATGCCATTGATTTGGTTATGTATTAACTAATGTGTTCTCCCAATAAATTGTTGCTTTCAATGTTATTTTTGTTATGTATACTTGCACCCCTTCCCTTTTAGCTCTAAAAGGTAGGGTGCACTAGACTGAACTGCCAAATATGGGAGATCGAGGTTCGATCCCTGTCTGGTGTTCTGAGGGTGGTTTTTCCTAAATGGTTTTCCACGCAATTGCGGGTATACTTCCTCTAAATTCAACTTTCCTAACCCCCTTATATATTAGAGTAATTATTAGTACATAATTAGTACCTGAACGGGTACTAAGACGCAGTGCTAACAAAAAAAACTAAGCTGTTTGTTAAGCCCAGTAATCTTTAGAAGCAAGATTTTGTTAGACTAGTCTAGTTTGGTTTGTAAATAATGGGGAAAACACGGTTTGAATCCAGGCTGGATCTATCCAGATGATTTTTCCTAAATGTTTTCCCACTCTTCCAAACTGTAACCCGTCACCCGTCCTGTCAGCTGATTTGTATACCCAGCCTCACCATTGGACGCTATTTTGTACCTAGTCGCCCACTATCACCTGCTCATCATACGGTGTCGTCCACGGCAGTCAGTTGTTTCGGTAGAGCATCTTGGGGTTAGATGGATAATGGTGGGGGTAGAGGGACACAGCCGATTAAAGAGATACTATTTAGTGTAGAATTTGAAGATTTATTTTAACAAATATTTTACATGTTGGTACCACGGATACTTAATTTAGAAACACGAATTAGTTATGACATTGCTAAGGATAACTATTTAGCCACCTGGTCTACCTCTCCTTTCACCCATCTCGAAACAATTTCTACCCGTTACGAAAAGTACTTAATTAACACAGGTCTTCTCTGTTTGCGTGCTAACCGGCCAGTGGCGTAGAGATGTGTCGTTCGCGAACGAATGGTTTGAATTGAACGGATCCTCTAGGTGAACGAATCGAACTAGTTCACTTTATAGATGTGAACTAGCTCGAATTGAACGACACAATACAATCGGGAGAATTCGGCTGACCTCGGTCGCAGAAATAACGGGATAAGAAGTTTTTTTTTTCTTTTTCAGAAAATCTACCTCTGCGTCCCCCCCAAAAGTGTCTAAAACCAAACAATAAGCAACATTGTCCTCACTGGTAGGGGTAGTCATTAGGATAAAGGCTACAAGAGGTAAATACAAATGCATCCTTGGAAACTAAGATATTTTAAAACTATCAGTACCCACGTGGTAAGGCAGCGCATCGCAACCTACGGCCCGTGGGCTGAATCCGGGGCGCCGACTCATTCTATCTGGCCAGCAAAATATTTAGCAATTGTGTTAATAAAAATAGACTAATAACTAATTACTTTATGAGATATATAAGGTTGGAATGCATGTATACTTCCTATATATAATTATATAACCTAACTTATCCCTTAGCCACTAGCGTTATTAATACATAATTAAACGTACCAATAGCCCGGACGGATAGTAGGACGCAGTACTAAAAAACTATCAATAATCGAAAAACTGGTGCTATATTAACAACCACTCTCTTTTTAAATATTATTTGTGTGATAAAGACTATGTTTTATTTTATTTTAAATATAATTTTGATTTTACTTGAATCTTATCAAATCTATCTTGAAATTCTCAACTATATTTTCACAAAAATAGCACGCATTGAAAACAAATTTCTACTAAACAAATTGATTTTGCTTAAAGATCCTTATTATTACAAAAAGTTATTATGATTGACTAAAACTTTAAAACTTACCTTTTATTTCCCCCTATACACATTAAACCTTTTATTAGCAGCAATGGTGTGCATGTCAACTTTTGTGCTGAAGTCACTTTTACATTTGACAACTTCATGTTCTTAAACGAAAACAGCGGTTTACACACGTATGTACAATTTCAAAATGGCATAATCACAAATTTAAACAATACTTATAAAAAGAAGAATCAGACCACATTATATAATATTGGTTCATCAAAAGGTTTGTGGGCTGCACAGAATCATGGATCGGTTCACATGTGGCTCGCGGGCCACAAGTATAAATGTCGGTGATAGGTTAACTTGCCTACAAGTTGTGGTTTAAAAACAAAATTTCTGATATCTTAGATGATTTTAATCGGTTTCTTCTCTGCGTTAGGACTTGTCCTGCTTTCGAAAATATTCTTTCACAGGGCACTGAAGTAGCCACAATACACAATAGTCCCAGCACAACCTTATAGAGTCGAGGATAAGTCTTTTTTCTCGCTTTCCACCAGGTCAAGGGATCCTTTTTGAGGTTTAATAGAGGTTCCTGTAAATATTTGTCCAACTCAATTATTCCTGCTGCGGTTGGGTTATGAACTGCAATAGTTTTTTTCACTTCATTATCAAAGTCCTCCCATAATGATGATGAAGTGAAAGTATAGTTGTTTGGTTGCATTGTTGGTATTGGCTCAGCTGAATCTTCTACCTCTATGTGGATTCTGCACACTTTTTGTCTGAGGGAAGTATAAGCGCTATTATACTTTTTCTCGTTGGTGAACTCATGCCTTTTAAATCTAGGGCACAGACAAAGAAATAACAGATACACAGCCTTACGGGAGATTTGTTGCGCTCCTCGAGTCAGGTAGAACTTAAAATACCCAGTGATAACAGCGCTTCCAAGTGAGAATTCTTTAAAACAACTCTCTATAGCAAAATGTTCCTCGTGAGAAAGACAAGCTAAGAATTGCTGTCTCTCCGAGTACAATAGTCCAGGTAGCGGTAGTCCCTTAGCCCCGTCTCACCCCCCTTTCATTGACCGAAACTTTTCAAACAATTGAGTGTTGGACTCAAATATACAATGCCAGTACTTCTACAGTTTAAACGTAAGAGACACTAATCTTGGAAATGCACTTGTAAATGAATTATTAAATATTTTGTGACCAGCTTCTGCGGTCACCATTCTTTAGGATTCCCTTCTTCGTTAGACTGGACTGCAAATAACTAGGGTATCATTGTTCGAATCCCGATGGAGTGTACTGAGAGTGTTTTTTCCTAACATGCTTATAATTCTCCTTCATCGCAAATACGGGCACATTTCCCAAACGTTTTACCTTCCTCATTCTTTATCCTTAGGAGTAAATACGCGGATAGCTGTAGTGAGAAGTAAGACATAGCACAAAAAATATATCAGTAATTAAAATTAAATACTTAAGTTGTAAAGGTTGCATTTATTTTTACATGTTGTCAAATTAATATAAACAAAGTACATAAGTGATATAATACTTTATTAACTAAAATAAAAAGTTAAAAGCATGGAACGTACAATGGAAAGAGTTTCCTAAGTATATATTTGGTATCGGTAAAACCCCCTTATTTTAAACACTGGAATGATTATATTCAACATTATCTTATACTAATGCCCACCTTGGTGGCATAGTTAGCTAACGCACTAGTTTCATGTTGAGCTAGACTGCCGAGGACGGGGAGACCTAGGTTAGAATCTCGCTCAGTTGAACTGGGGTCGTTTTCCCTAAATTGTTTTCCACTCTCCCTCCGCGAAAATGTGGGTTCACGTCCTCTATATCTAACCTTCTCAAATCCTAACCCACAAGCGTATAACTCGAAAGGGTACTAAGTTTCAGTATTATTTTATATTAATGTGCAATGAAAGTTAACAAATCGGTTTTAAATCAGTTTATAATAAAATCAAGTCTGAAAATGAAGCTTATCTCCCTAAACGCGCGTTAGGATTGCACAACAAAAAGCTCATAATGTTTTGTCCAATTACAATTGTCCAACACCTTCTCGTGTCTGTATGGAAAATTAAATATCTCTGATTATTTTAGTAAAGAGGAATAGAAATAAATATTTAAAAAATTTAAACTGAAAACTCTCTCAGTATAAGATTATTTCACTATACTATAACAATATTTTCATACAATTAATAATTGCAGTTTTTATTAAAAAATAAATATTTATATCACCATAAAAGCGTTTAGTAAAGTGAGTAAAATTGTTGACAATACAAAGTATATGAAAAAAATACTCTTAATTTTACCCAATCACAACTATAGTTATTAAGTGTTTGGTATAAAAATTATCTACTAAAGTAGAGAAAAAAAATCTGATTATTTAGTTTGGATATGTTTGAAACTAAAATTATAATCAATATCATTAAAAATCAATACAGTAATAAGATTTAACAGAAATTTGATTAAAATGTGTGTCAAAATAATTTGGAAATTGATATATTTCATAATACTCTGGTCTCTTTTATTTCGTAATGTACTAAATCGAGCTTTGACGTATTTAGCTATAACATCCTTACTTTATTGGTCCAGCTGTCATAATTTTGAAAGTTACTTCGTGTACAATCCTAAGCTAACCATGGCAATCACAACTCAGTTATTGCAATTAATAAATAAAAAATCTTAGGAGGAAAATATCTAGTTTATTATCTGAGTGCACAAACGAGCGCAATCGCAGGGCGGCCGTCGTACTCCAATGACAATGCAAACTTTACCTAAGCACGTTCATAAAAACATGTTTGAAAAAAAGCATCACATTTCACCAACGAACATAAATTAAATAATAGACTATTTTACAGAAACATATTAATTATGAAGCATCATTACTATTCAAAGAGAATCATGGTCACCAAGTTATGTCACTTGGATGTGTTTATTTTAATTGTTATGTCGCTCCTAGGTATGCGATAACAGCTATGTATTTGTAAATCTAATGTATCCACTTTAAGATAGGCTTTAGTTTGTGTGTTGATTTACTTTTAGTATAAACTTTTTTCCTCTGCCTTTACAAATTTAATGTTCCAAATGTCTTACTACAGCCCAATTTTTATAAAAAGAGCATTTTAGAAAATAAATTTTTTGTGTGTTCAACATCAATCACATTTTCTATTTTGTTATTTTGGTTAGCTTTGTGCCTTAGTATTCGTTCGAGTTATACGCTTATGTGCTACTAATTACGCTATGGTGTTAGGGAGGAGGGAGGTTTAATGAGTATATAGTGTACCCGCATTTGGAACATATTGGGTTTTTATAGCTTAGGAAATTTTAGAGGCCCCTCCAATTTCCCAGCAGTAAATTTTTGAATTCCAAACTTTCTAACTTTTATGGTTATGTGTTTTATCAAATGGGCAAATTTAAATATTCTTTCATGCATAAAAGTATATTTTCTTTGGAAAGATGGCAATTTACTATCATTTACAAACCCCTCTGTCCCCCTCACCCTCCTTAGCTTCCACAATTATTCTAATTTGAAATTTTAAGACTTATTTGGTTATTTTATATGATATTTTCCATGGCTACCAAATGTCAACCTAACCACATCGTAAAGAATGTTATATTTTGGTTGTATACATTTTAAGCGCTACCATTTCTTGGGCTTCAATTTTGAAATTCCACTTGTTCAATAATGTACGAAACGCGAGAAAATGCCAATGTATTTGCAGTATTTTTCATCAATTTTTTTGGCAAAAAATTATATATCGCTCCAGTAGAAAGATATAGTTTAATTTTCTTCATTTGGTGATGTAAACAGTTGTTATAATATTGTCATGCGCATAGCGGCATTAGATAAGCTTTTTTTTTTAATGAATTAACGTGAACAATGTATCCCCGTCTAGCTACTCAAACCTGTTTTATTATTAAATTACATGGCGAAATTTCAAGCTTATTTCTTTACAAAAATTGTATTTATATAGCTTTGTAAATATTTTGAGGGGACCTTCACTCCCTATTTTCCAAGCCTTCATTTTGAAAGGTAATAATTCAGCCCTTGGTACTGTTTGAGTTGGTCTTTAAGCCCACCTGACTTATGCCAATCATCTAACACTTATAGAAGTAGTTTAGTATTTTATGTTTAAAAAATTTGAGACCCTCTATATCACCAGCCTCCTTAGAAATAACTAATATTTAAAATGTATTTGTGGTTATTTGAAGTTATCCCTCTACATCCCTGAAAAATTTAAATTTTCTACCTCCTACTAGTACACCCCTATCCCCCAACCTCCTCCATCCCTATTTCCCGTATTCTCATTTTGAAATTTAAAATGTTCAGACTTTATAGTTAATTTGGGTGGTCCCTATCTCTGCTTGACGAATTCCAGTTTTATATCACACATAAAAGTAGTTTATCCATTTAAGACTTACTTGGTTATCTGAAGCCGTACGTACCTCTACCAGCATGCAAAATTTAGACTTTCTACCATACTTAATCTTTCATAAACTCCCCCCTTTTTTATGAACTCTATGGACTCCTATTATAAACTTTAAAAATTTTGGACTCTTATAGTTTTTGGAGTGGTATCTTTGACTATGTGGAGAATTTTAGTTTTATACCACACTGAGAAGAGGTTGTTTCTAATACTTTTATAAGTATTAGAAGTCAACCCACTTTTCTAAACCCCTTTGAAAAATATTAAATTATAACATTCATTTGGATATCTGGAGTTTTATTTCTACCTGTCATTCAAATTTTAACTTCTAACCTCATCTCAAAAGCTATTTCTAGCTATAGCTTCCCCCTCCCCCATTTTCCATAGCTAAAGTTAAAAAATTTCATATTTTTTTGTTTACTTAGTGGTCCGTATACCTAAGAATTTAAGTTTTCTACCACACAGAATGTAGTTGAATTTATTAGTTTTTGTAAATGTTGAGCCTGCTCCCTTCCCCTACCACTTCTTCAACTTCCACTTTTAATTTCAAATATTAAGATTTATTTGGTTATTTTGAAAGTTCACTCTACCTACTTGCCAAATTTAAATATTCTATCACAGCTAAAAGTTGTTTTTATTTTTATAACCCCTCATCTACCCCCTCCCCCCACCCTCGACTGCCGGGGTCTCATTTAAAATTAAAAATGTACAGACTTATAGTAATTTTACATGTCCCTTTAATTTACTTATACATTTCAATTTTCTGCCACACTGGGAATTAGTTGTTTCTATAAGTTTTGTAAATATTTCAGCTCATTTTTATAACTATCATTTAGAAATTTCAATTTTTAAGACTTATTTGGTTATTTGGAGTTGTCCTCCTAAACGACTATCAAATTTAGGTATTCTAGTACACATAAAAGGTTTTATTCTGTTTATATCCCCCTCCATATGTCCCAGGGTCGCACTTATTAAACAAAACTGTTCATACTTTTATAATTATTTGGAGTGGTCCCATATGTTGTCTGCACAATTTCAATATTCTATCATCCTGTAAAGTATTTATTTATATTAGTTTTGGTAGTCTTGAACACACACTTTTTACCAACGCACCTCGGGAATCATCGTGTGGTTGCCGTACATAAATTAATTTCATATTAGTATTCTGCGACCCGATAACCCTCCATATATCAAATTTCATCTTGATTGGAGGACATAGAATTTATTGCCCCTTGTTCCCTCTTTTACACCATTTAGGTGATTAAATTTGAAAAACACTAAAAAATATTTTCCCCATTTCTATACAGAAACATTAATTTTAAATTTCAAGGCTCTATGTCCACTAGTTCAAAAAATGCATGCTCAGTGATTTTGAAAAACTTTTGAACGCCCTTTTTTATCTCTTAAAGGTGGTTGAATTTCACAAAATTCTGTCTTATCTCTGGTCTATAGCCAATAAGGAACCTTTACTAAAAGTTTCAAATGTCCATGTTTGAAACCATTAAGCTCTTCTAACAAAACCACAAACTCCCCCACCTAATTTATTGTCTCTACGGGCATAATTGGCCCTGTAGTTTGGAATTGAAAGCAATAATGTCTCATCCCAGTATATCCAGATTCATGTTAATATTATTAAATCAATATTTAGTTTAATATAAGAGCGAAAACATAATACATCCTTATATTTGTGCTTTATACTTCTAATATTTATATATATTTTTAAATAGCAGTTGAAATGGACTATTTGGCCGAAATTAACCTTAGATAAATGTTTTCAATAGATGGTTCTTCTATGATATTAGTTTTGGTATCTACTAAGACGAAACTACAAACAGATTTATAAGTTGTATAATATTAACTTGTGTCCATATTATTAAGGCTAATAACTAGACCTACCTCAATAAATAAATGGTTTGGTGCACCAAATAGACTTTCTCTCTATTCTGTCTAAAAATGGAAACATTTACTTAAAACTTGTAATATTTGTGAAACCAGATAATATACATTTTTACAGAAACATGATGGAAAAAATGGCCATCACATTCCACCAAGAGGCATAAATGAAAGAAACGTATGGTTCATTATCCAGATTTTACAGATTTTACATATTTTCATCAAAAAGACGAATTATAAACTCCCGTTTTCTGAGACCTAATTTTTTTTTTTTAATATTTGCCAATGGCTCGGAAACTGGGGACCTTTCAAGAATTACGTAAGGATTTTTTTGGGTGGGAGTGATCAGTAATTTCTTAAGTTTTCGTGGGGTGGGCAGATTCCATTTTAACTAAGGATTTTATAAACGTTTATGGTTAGACCAAATCTAAAAAAAAAAAAAACACTTTTACAGATGTGCAGTCAAAAAGGTCGACAGATGGCGCTGAATCATTGCCTATAGACGTACACAGCTATACATAACTATAAACTGTCATTTATTTATGTTGTTTTAAACCTAATTTTACTGTGATAAATATTTTATAATTTCCCATCACGAATCCTTTTGTATAAAATAATATAATTTACCAAATTGTAAGAAAATTACGTAAGATCAGTCAGGGGAGAGGAGGGAACGAGAAATCTTACAATTCCTTAAGTAGGGAGATTTGGGGAGTAAGAGGGGTCAAAGTAATGAAAAAATATCCTTACGTAATTTATGAACAGCCCCCTATTGGTTTTATAAAAATATATTTCAATTAAAGGTTTTTTTAATTTTAATTTTGTTACAATCTTACAATATTGATTTATTTCGTGTTTCAAATACTTGCAAATATATGATTAAAATTGGCAATACTTACTTATGTAAATTACCCTTAAATTTATGTTTATGGGATGATTAACTTATGATAATAAACATTACCCATATACGAAATTTAATAAAAATCGTTACAGTGGATTTCGAGATAGCTTGTTTTCTCTCTTTTTTACCTTTACTAAACTACCCTCAATTATAGGGTAAGATATCTAACTCCCAAAACTCCTCGAGGGAACCTTATAAAACCATATATACTGAGTTTTAGCCTGATCAGTAAAATGATGTCGGCTTTAGTTCTGAATGTAGACATACAGGTAGACGGCATCGAAAACCAACACCGTTTCGGGGGGAGGGAGGGTTTACAATTATCAACATTTTGATCTTTCTTACGAGCAAAGTACTTTTCTTTTAAAGGTGTCGAGAGAAAGTAAAAAGTGTCTATTTACGTAAAGATGAGCACAAATCATAGTCTTATACGCTTCAATGGTGCAAACACATTTCTAGACATTCTTAAAACTACTTTCAAATAAAGGCTCAATGGCACTATGGAGTAAAATAATCACAATTTAAGATGCAAGAAGTAGTAAATATTACATTGGCAACTTAA
Organism: Timema cristinae; assembly: GCA_039000515.1. Classification (NCBI taxonomy): domain Eukaryota; kingdom Metazoa; phylum Arthropoda; class Insecta; order Phasmatodea; family Timematidae; genus Timema; species Timema cristinae. The sequence continues at coordinate 29,297,222 of JBCFYV010009882.1, forward strand.
TGTAAGTTTTTGAGTTTATACAGTCATAATGTCCAATTATTTGGATATTGTATTTATTTTTAACCTATCAACTATAGTTTTATAGTTTTATGAAGACTGTTTAGTTAGAAACCGATGCATATTTGAGCTTTTACACACTTTAACAACTAAAGTGTTTTATTGAAACATATCTACTATCCAAGCCTACTATTTAAAAACCAAAGTTGTTAACCTAAAGCTTAAGCCGAACAGCTGGTTTTGTTTGTAAAACGATCACAATCATTCAATACTATTACTTATAAATTCTTACATTATTTCAACGTTTCAAAATGCAACACGCTACAAATATTAATTTGGAGACCAGAGTCTAGATTCATAGAAATATGTCAAAACAGAGTTAATTTATTACATTTAATTGGGATCAAAATCAGCTTAAAGTCACAAGTACTCAACTCTCCAAATTTCACTCAATGAGATGAAATTATTGGTGTAATATGTTCCATAATTCCTGCGTCTGTTTCCCTAAACATTAAATATTCTCCTTTGCAGTCCACAACACGTGATTGTGGATTCTAACTTTAAGGAGGTGGCTTTATGCAAAATAGATTGTGCTTTTTGCATTGCCTCAGTTAATGAGGCTATATTATCCTTATTTTCTTCAGTGCCTTTCCTAACATTATATGTACAATACCTTCTTTGTGTTGCACATAAGGAAATTGCTCAATAAATGTTGCTAGGAAATGTGTGTGAACATATCTGTAGGGGATTTGAGATTCCTTAAGTCATCATGCCCTTTATTGAGATATGCCCCATGAATAATTTAATAATAATGCCATGACTCCATGCTGGCATCACACTTTGTTAATGTTTTCATGCAGAGTTTACATGAAATTTCCGCTCTATCTTGTATGCAAGATAGCCATCAAATTTAAAAGATCGAACGGTAAAACTAATAAGTATATAATCTTAATTTGTGATGATAAAAAACGTTAAAATTGTATGTGTATGGTTTCATATTCGTTAGCTCCTATTTAAAAACCATTCATTTAATAACAAAATATGTTAAATAGTAAATCATTTTGAGATACCTATTTATTTTGTATCTCACGTATAAAAATAATATCTATGTAACCAACAATCGGTTTACCCTGAAAGGTGACATCAATAAATTAATGGACTAGAATAGCCTATAGCCGTATTTTATTAGCCACAATGTTACATCATAGTTTATGATAATAAAAGGAAGATTGCACCTTGGAGCAAGATTTTTAGATTTTCAATTATCTTTTTAATTGTGATATTTTAAACAAATTTTTGAAGAAAATATTTTCTGTTTTAGAATTACGTTTCAGAGATGCGGGTACCATGGGGGGGAGGGATGTCTATATAATTCTTATGCCACAAGGGGTCACGGACAATGTCGTGCAGGATTGCTAGTAATTCATAAAAGAAAGCTTGCTAACTTTTAAGATAAGTACTCACACAAAATACAATAATTTAACTTTAGTATTTACTACGCAATTTTAAATAACAGAGACCCTTAAAACTATTTAAAACCATCCCAATATTTTTGTTTTAACTTTAATTACTTAAGTGTGGGAATTTTAATTTACACCGGGAAATTACCAGTTTTTAAATTATTTCAAGTATACATTAATGATTTTAAATACATAGCATCAAATAGATATTATAGACCGGCATTGGTGGCCACGCGGTATGGTATCTAGCCTTCCTCTGTCAAATAGTCATGTTTTGATAGGGTCACAATTTGTGGGGTTCTATAGAAGATATCATACATTTAAAAATAATTTTATAATTAAAATTTAAACTATTTAATTAGTCAGAACTTTCAGCCTCATTTTGTTGAAAACAATATTAGAAAATATCTAACCACTAGTTAAATAAATTGGTATTTCTAAACGTCTGCAATTCTTCTCAATGCTCCTTAATAAATAATTGCAGTTGACAGCCAGTCCCTTAGTTAAAAAAAAAGGTTCATTGTGTTTCAAGTTTTCTTTGTAATGTGCAGTCAGAGTAAACTTATTTGTGTGGCAGGATTAGGGTACTTATGACGAGGGGGTGGGGGGTTAGAGACTGAGGAGGGCGCTAACTGAAGCTTTCTCGGTGATGCCAGCCGACAGGAGCTCATATTTTGTATCTGCCTTCTAGTACATTCTAGTTTAAAGTGAGTCGTTTACAAAATGCTCACTTGATTGCGCTGTAGTCACTGGGGGTCGCACCTAGCGATCCCAACGTTGAAGGAGTAAAGCCTCGAAAAGGAGTGCAACATTTTTAACCTAGGGGCTGTGTATCTGTTATTTCTTTGTCTGTGATCTAGGGTCAAGAAGTGTTGCGTGAGCTGTAAGATCATTATCTTCGATGTCATTGAAGCGTTTGCTTAGCAAATCTGTCAACGTCCCTACAAACCGACCTATTTCTGGAGGTAGAGTTTTATCACTGGTGAAGTGAAGCATTTTATTGTTCATAGCCTTAACAAAAAGAATTACTTTTGATAAGGAAACAGTTTTTTCAGAACTAATTTCTTCGGTGACCTCTTGAAATACTTTAAGTACTTCCGCAGTTTTTTCGGCTAAAATCCACTCATAAGGCGATAATGTTGCCAAATCACATTGTAAAATGGCTAGTGTGGAAACCACTGCGTCTTTTACTTTGATTATTCTGTTGAGCATATCAAAGGTCGAGTTCCATCGCGTGACAACATCTTTTTTCAATTTAAGTGCTGGCAATCCCATCTGCTCCTGCATAGAGTGCAATTTTGAAAGGGCATGGGAACTTCTCTTAAAATGTTCAACTATAGTTCTGATCTTTGTAACCACGTCATTTAAATTATTTCGCAGTGATGCCTGCACAACAAGATTAACACAATGGGCAAAGCATGGCAAATGTCTCCAGCTACAAAGACGTATTGCAGCAGTGATGTTAGCAGCGTTGTCACTTATTACACAAACTACTTTCTTTTCAATGCCCCATTCTTTCACGGTATCTTTCAAATGATCAGAAAGATTTTCGGCAGTATGTCTATCATGAAAAACAATACACCCTAATAATACTGAATGGAGCTCACAACAATCACTGTTTATGAAATGTGCTGTTACGGCAATAAAGCTTTCATTGTTGAATGAGGTCCACGAGTCTGTGGTAAGGCATACTTCTGAAACTTCCTTCAGATTCATTTTCGCTCTCTCTAAAGCTGACTGATACAATTGCGGGACCAAACTAGAAGAAACCGCTTTACGAGATGGAAGGATATAACCTGGACAAAGCATGTTGATAAAAATGTTGAACTCTGGGTCCTCAACAATACTTAGTGGATGGTATTCTTTGACTATCATTTTGATCAGCTGTTGATATAATAACTTTGATCGGTGAATTGGAATGGGTCTGTTGATACTAACATAGTCTAGTATATTAACCTGTTGCTGTTTTGAGGCCTGTTTTGACGTAGATGGTTGATTAATGTCTGAATTCACTTCTATATCTATTATATCTACATCATCGACAGTTTGCTCACTAGCTAAGTTTAATGTAGATTGATCAATTGATGGTACTGACTTATGAGGAGACTCACTTCTAAAAATAGGGACAGTAGGGTGCATTGCTTTAAGGTGTCTCATTAAGTTACCAGTAGAACCACACGCTACACTGACGATTTGTGAACAATACCCACACTTTGCTTTTCTATCTTCTATTTCGGAAAAGTGATCCCAAAGTTTACTTTTTCTTCGTGGCATTTTATTGAACAAATATATTTGTATTTAAATACACTTACACTACTGAATAAACTACGTAACTAATCAAAATAAATAATTAAACAATAATTTAATAAACTTTAAAAACTTCTCCCCGAAGTTGATGCTTGATGCGAAGCGAATAACTAAGTTACGCGGTGCGTTTCTCCAATTGATACCGGTAACTGACTGATTGAAAGCCGTAAGGTCGGTCGCAAACGAAGATCCACTAGCTGAATTTCGGTCGGTCGCGAACGATGAGCTGCAAAACAGTTATTCGTTCGCGAACGACTGAACGATAAAAATGAACGGCTCATTTCACTGAACTGAATCACTCTGAGCCGTTCCCAACAGTAAGCCGTTCTGCCCATCTCTACAGTGGCGCGTCTGACGCTTTCCCTCCACATAGGGTCAAACACAGACGCTAGACTGAATGTTCTGATTGGCCAGGAGTCCACGCCAAAACCTCCCCCTACCCTGAAAGACCACACGTGCATCTCCCAGCTTCCGGGTTCAGTTATTAATACATTGCACGATGATCAAAATGAAAAATTAAATTGTGAAAATGTGGTACTTGTGCAAAGTTAAAGAAACTACGATATTTAGAAAACATAACTTCAATTTAAAATCCCCAAACTTAAGGTGCCACTGTTTCTATATTTGATATTGCGGCACGGGCACTCTTGGTGGTGAAGGTAGTACTAGGTACCTACAATAACCCTACATAGTCGTGGAACCTGGATCCTCTGGAAATTTGGAAATATTTGACTTCAACACCAAGTGTGCTCGTGCCGCAATCTCAAATATAAAAACTGTGGCACCTTAAACTTGGCAATTTTATGTGGGCTAGTTGCAGGTCTGAAGTAAGTTCAAAGTCAAATATCTCAAAATTTCCAGAGGATCCAGGTTCCACTACTATGTAGGATTATTGTAGATACCTAGTACTACAATCACCACCAAGTGTGCTTGTGTCGCAATTGGCCACTTGGAACCGATTTTAATTTGAGATTATGTTTTCAATTTAATTTTATTTTCTAATGTCTAATGTCTAATGTCTAATGTCTAATGTCTTAAGTCTTATGTCTTATGGTAAATAATCGATAGACGATAGTTTATAATTTATTGTCTATAGTTGATTGTCGATAATCGATTGTCGATAGTCAATACTCGATGGTCAATAATCGATAGACGTTTTCGAATGTCAATTATCTATAGTCGATTTTCGATATTCGATTGTCGATAGTCAATAGTGAATTTTCGATAGTCAATATTCGATAGACGATGGTCGATAATCGATTTAAGATAGTCGAAAGTCAGTAGTCGATAGACGATGGTCGAAAATCGATGGTCGAAAATCGATAGACGATGGTCGATAATCGATTTACGAAAGTCGATGGTCAATAGACGATGGTCGAAAATCGATAGACAATGGTCGATAATCGATAGATGATAGTCGAAAGTCAATGGTCGATGGTCAATAATCGATAGACGATAATCGATAAGCTATTTTGATAATTGATAATCTATTGACCATAATCGATTGTCCATTTTCGATTATCGATTGTCAATAGTCGATTGTTGATTTTAGATAGTCAATATTCTTTAGACGATTGCCGATAACGATAGTCGATTATAGATAATCGATATTCTTTAGTCGATTTGCGATAACAGTCGATTATAGATAATCGATTGTCTATTACCGTTAGTCGATTTTCTATTGTCGATTATCCATAGTTGATAGTCAATTTTCAATTTTCAATTGTAGATTATTGATAGTCGATTGTCAATAGTCAATAGCTATTTTCGATAGTCGTTATTCGAAAGTTGATTTTCGATAGTCGATATATTAAGTCGATAGTTGAATGTCAATAGTCGATGGTAAATAATCGATAGATGATAGTCGATAATCGATTGTTGATAGTCAATTGTTGATTGTCGAAAGTCAATAGTCGATGGTCGATAATCGATGGTCGAAAGTCAATAATCGACGGTCAATAATCTATAGACGATAATCTATTTGCGATAATTGATAATCGATTGGCAATTTTCGATATTCGATAATTGATTGTCGAAAGTCAATAGTCGATAATCGATAGGTTAGGTTAGGCTAGGTCTAATGAGGTCTAATGAGGTCAAATGAAGTCTAATGAAGTCTAATGAAGTCTAATGAAGTGAAATGAAGTGAAATGAAGTCTATGGTATTGAATGGTATTGAATAAAGGTTTTAGGTAAATAAGAAAATAAATTAAGTTACCTCTTGACTTTTTTGATTTTGAACCTCAGGTTTTTAATCCTATATCATGGTGTAAGGGTGGGGAAATAGTTGTCGAAGTTGAGCACATGTGAGATCCTAGCCTCAAATTCTAATAGCTTTCAGTCAATCAGCTTGTGTTAGAAAACAATATTGAAAAATATTGTATACACTTTTTGTACTAATTGTGGCCATTCTGAAAATATACATGATCAAATTGTGAGAGAAGGAGGCGCAAGGAAAGGGAAATCTTTCCTCCTTACACATCATTACTTTTTTATTAATAAGAGGGAGTTTATCCCATAACACTCACATCTAGTGGCCAGGGTAGTTGACTATTGGTGAACTCAAAGCACATGCGCTAGATCTTCTTTCTCACTCTCTCAGACTACACCAAACTTAGAAGGTGTAGGTTTAATTAATTAATAATAATAATATTTAGTACCGCGTCTTACTACCCGTTCGGGTTATACACTTTAAGTACTAATTACGTTAATGGATTTAGGAATTGGGAAGGTTGAATTAGAGGAAGTGAACCCGCATTTGCGTGGAGGGAGAGTGGAAAACCATTTAGGAAAAACCACCCCCAGTTCACCCGACCGAGATTCGAACCTCGATCTCCCTGTCCTCAGCAGTCGAGCTCAACACGACAAGCGCAATAGCCAACTACGCCACCGAGGCGGGTTAGGTTTAATTGAATCGGCCAGTTGATCATGCCGTTGTCTCGGGAGTCGTGTTGTAGTAAGTTGGAGCATGTTACAAAAATTGTAGCTCACATCAGCAGAGAACATGATAAGTTGAATAATATTGTTGAATGTGGTTTATGATGGTCCATAGGAAAGATATTTAGGAGTAGTGAATAAATGTATCATTTTATATTGTGAAGGATAAAGGCTTTTAGCCTGTCATATATATACTGACATGATTCTTAGCCAGAAACATTTCCAGCTAGGCCTTCTTCCTCACAAATTTGTTGGTGTTCCAAGAGTGTGATTGTGAGCTCCTTTAGCACTGGCAGTCCTATATTCGGGTACACTGCCATGAGAGACTAAATAGAGGATGATATACTCCATGAACAAATGGCCACAGTTACTCTTCGAAGATACTTAGACTTTCCTCAAGAGATGAAATGAACAGCTCCATGGATCCAGTCCTGGAATCTCTTTGAGTAGCTCAATGCATTTCTTGAGGATTGCAGCCTCGTCCTTTGTTGTGGAGGGGGGAGGAAAGATTAGGATGAATGGGTGGTTGGGCGTGAAAGGGAGGAGAGGGAGAATGAGGGGTAATGGAAAGGCAGGTCCTTGACCAGGAGGAAAGAAGAACCAGGCGGGGCTGGTTCTGGGAGGGTGGCTCTAGCAGGTGCCTCGACCTGGGAGAAAGGGTTCTTCTTCCTTTCAGAACACCATCGAACAAGTCTACCAGTGGTTTGGGTTTTGAATCAATCAAGCAGTCACAATCACCTTCCGTTCTACAACACGCCCCAAGGGCTTTGGCCTTTGCTTCGGCTATCTGTCTCCCCTTCTTGGTCCTTGGAGACTCATGTCATCCCTGCCACTTGTAAGGCCCTGTACATCGGACAGCCCTGCCAAACCTAGGAGTGAGCTCCTTAGCAGTGTAAGCACTTTGGGGGAGAGCATCTCTCCTCAGGGTACCCTCCTCTCTCGTGGTCTCCCCCAGAACCCACACCTTGGATTTGCAAGGTAATCTTCTGCACATAACCGAACTGGAAGCAGTTATTAAACCGGACATTCCGCCGGGACAACTTGTATTTCTCCATCTTTATGTGGAGCCCACACAGTATTTCGATAGTATACAATCTCGAAGTGTTCTCCCTGGAGTTAGAGTGACAATGAAGTTCAACTGCCATCTCTCTCTGGTCATCTGGTACTATTTCCACTGGAAGGGCATCTGGGCAACAGTTTTTATAGGGAATCTCCTCTCCATCAGTTCCTCCTGGATCTCGATCTCATCAGACTTTGTACAAGTCAGGAGTCACTTTACCATGGCCCTGATCAGCCACTCCCGTCCCAGCCCGTAGGACCAATGCTAGTTTCCCAGTCTAAGCAAGAATGCCTGGAGGGTTAGTTAAGTTTCCTCTGACCCGCACTGAAGGAAGGCATACTCAATCTCCCAGCTGCCTCACTTCCTCCACAGTCTCGGGAAGCTTTGACTGGATGGCCCTCACAACCTTGTACTAATATTCCACATTTCACAAGATTATGGGAGTGATTTTCGCCTTGGCTTTATGAGCCAGCCCAGAGTCACTAGTACCTGGTTGGGATTAGGATCAGCTTGCTTTATTACCTTTTGGTTTCCACCACCTCCCACCTTGTCCCATCAGGCACACCCTGGGCCAGGCTACTCTTCCTCTCGCTTTCATCACCATAGCTGCCATCTAAATGGTTAGGGCATACAATCAGTGATGACAGAACTGGGGAGTAGGATTTCCTAAGGTCATCACTCTTTGAAAATAATGTTTGCCCTTCTCTAGATTTATTTGACTCTCCTCATATTTTCGAATATGCTTGGATTTAAAAAAAGCCAAATAGATCTAAATGCATTGAATTAAAGTTTTAAAAATCTTGAGAAGTCCATTCTAAATATCTTTAAGGGGCATCAAAATATCAAAAATAATATAAGGAAAGACCATTTGAAATTGATTCTAGGAGACTATAATTTTAAAAAAATTGAGGACAACTCCAATAGCTTAAAGGCATCCAATTATCAAAGGTTTCCCAGTGGAGGGGGACAAGTCCTTCAGAATCAGTTTTTGCCTCCCCTCCCCTCCTTTACAAAATTTCGTTTTTCTTTAATAAAGATAGAGTTTTGTAAATGTTTGATTAAAGAAAAGGTTTAGTCACCCATGGTTCATAATCCAAAATTGTGAATTTTCAAATAAAAGTATTTCCCATTTGACTTAATGTATTGAAGACTTTGACTCATATATCTAACTTCAAGCTGTTTGGGGCTTGATGATTGGACCCCCTCCCCCTTGTCTTTTCCTACCCCCTTTGTCTTCTTTATTTGCCAACTCATTGTAGAAATGTTCTCGGAACTACCAGTCGAATGATTTCAAGTTGAAAGGTTTTGCTGTTTCCTAATCTAAAAGACCTACCTGCTTCCACAGTTTTCCTCTGGGATGCCGAGTTCCTCCAAGTAGATGATTATAAGTAATAGTTTAGTTCCACCACTTTTATGGACTGTGGGGAAGGATTTTTCCCAACGTTTCATAGAAGTATATAAAAACAGGAGGAGCTTCGCACAGGAAATTACAAAATTAAATAAGATCAAAATTCATTAAAGCACTAAAGGTTAGAACCCTAATTAACTCTATAAATTAAGGAAGGATTTAAAGTTAGGTTTGTACTAAGCTACTGCACTAGGACTACTTACCGCTTCTTTGAGTTGTCATGAAGGAACCTGACCCACTCCCCCTACCCTCAATGTAGAAACTCGACTCAATCCTTTTACTACATCCCCAGTGGAGGAACTCGACCACGCCCATTCTCCCCACACTTACTAATACTGCCTCTTGACATTGTCAATATTTTTTCATGGTTTGGACATCTTTGTTGCCTGAATAATGATCACAATCACAACATTATTTTTAAAAAAGTACTTAAACAGGATGTCCACCGACTTGAAAAACAAGGAAAAGTCAAGGAATTAGATAAAATTTCTGGAATTTTCACAAATTCTCTAAAAAAATTCACAACTTTTATCTACAATAGTCCAAATATATAATATATATATTTCAGTCAATACACACTACAAATCTCGTTTCACAGTCAAGCATACTAATATTAACTCTCCAAGTCAACAGGTAATTTTTGTGTCTTTCCACCCCTCTTAAGCCCAAGCTGAGGCTTGTTTATATCAGGGTTCCCCCCTCCCCCATCTGTGACTCAACCCCCCCCCCCCCTCAAGAGAAAATATTTCAAGTTCAAAGAAAATGTCATTGTAATTAGCTTTTTATTACAAATAGACTAAGGCTAAAATGGTACAGTTTGCAAAGAAATACTCATTTGAAATTAAATAAAAAATAAAAATATAATCACATTAAATTAATATTTTTAAGACAAAATTTCAAAGGAAAGGAACAAAATGTCAACACAGTGTCCTGTAAAGAAGAAGAAATGAAAACAATAATGGTTTGATAAAGTCCTAGTTGTTTTGGCCTATATTAGGCACAGTAACTTCTTCCTTTGCGATGACAATAAATAAAAGGCGTCAATTATTTCTTCATTAGGAATCGACTCAAATACATCTTTCTCTGAAGCTAAAATCATAAAGTTCTAAGACTCTGTATCCGTAGGTCCGTGGTCCGTAAGAAATCGATGCTACAATATTAGATTGCTCTGGCCACAGAGTCCTTATCCGTAAGTCCTTACTCTGGAGAAGTTGCCCAACTTTAACTTTCTACGGACTCATTTATACGGACTACCAATCACAGCCGAGTAAATATGCGCATGCACCTTGAAATAAAGAAAGAATAGCAGTGATAAAATCCGTCGCTATGGAAACATATACAACAAAAAAAAGGTTGGCTACAAGTGGACCTATTTCAGAAACATTTTTCTAAAAATCTAAACACCCCGGGAAGAGTGGCTTCTAGGAAAGTGTTTTCTGAGAAATACCAAGTTCTCACAAATATTGGCTTTGCTGTTGTAGGTTCAACACCCCTATTTGGTTTATTATCTATTTAATAGCGTCATTTAATTTTTTGTAATTGATAAATTATGGATACTAGTGAATTTCCATCTAAAATATTAGTAGGCATACATCTGTTTAGCATTTTCAGGCTATTGCAAACACTTATTATCTTAAGTTTGATAGTTATAAAAAGTTATAAATATATTTCTTGTGATTGTTCTTAACCTATATTTTAACATAAATACTGGAAGTTTTCTCAACAAAGTTGTTTTTGGTTTCTTTTTCTTTGATCAGCTGACTGCTTGACGCACGCTCCATGCTGTAGATTATTTTATTTCGAATTTTTTGATTGGATTAAGTCTCTTACTATCTCATTGGTTGAAACGGTCCCGTTATTACGGATATTGAGACTTTAATCACGAGTAGAATTTCTTATGGACCAGGAGCACGGAGTACGGACCACGGACCTTCAGATACGGAGTCTGTGTCTGGGCCTTTACTGTTGACAGTATTTATTTTTCATGAAACCCAACAAAATGTCTATCTTAAGGATCGTATGCAATAAATTGGTGGTTCTTTACATAGTTGCAGATAATTAAAACCAGTTGGGTAGTAAGAATTAACAGTATCTTTATTTTAATCATCACTCGGGAGAGTAAACATAATATACGTAATGGCGACTGACTTTATATTGTGTGTAATTTCTTATTTCTGTTTAAAAAAAGCCGTAATTTGTTTAATTTATTTTGAGTTTATTTGTAATTCTAGTTTTGATTTTCAGTTTTTGAAGAGTTTAGATGTGTTCATTAAACTATTTACAAGATTGTTCGTGAGGTGAAAGTTTTAAAAGTGAGCATGTGCCAAAATGGTCGAGTCTAAGTTTCTCATATGGTTGAGAGGGTAGGGTACTAGGCACGTAAGATTTTCCACACCTAACAATTTTTTATTTTTTTAAAGAAGAGTTTATTCATGTTTATCTCTTTTGCCCGACAAATAAATATTACGGATTAAGTTGTGCTTTTCAAGTAGGCCTAACTAAGTAATTTTTGAATTCAACATATGCTTTGTTTATGAGGTGAAAGATTCGATCATCGAATCCAGTAAAACACCGAATCCTCGAATCTCGAATACTTGTCAGGATTCGGTGGATTCGAGGATTCGAAAACTCGAGTGGCCCATCTCTAGTAAAAATATATATATAAATACATACATAAATTCATGAGTGTGGACATCTCGTGCCCTTGTAAAATAGAAACAATAATGCATTGCAAACTGTCTAATTGAATTTTATTGAATATAGGTTTAATTATTATTTTTGTATAAATGGGATGGACATATACCATTTTAAAAATAGCAGTATCAATTGTCCTAATGGGTTTTTATTGTATGAATAATATATTTTGTTTATTTATTAATCAAAACTCAGCATCAACTTAGTTTGTCTTGTCAGTGATTTTTTTTCAGGTTAGTGTCAAAGATATTTTTTATTATTCATAACAAAATTACTGTATAGCCTCTATAAAATTATTTTCTTTCTAAAATAATTGGAATAAGACGTGTATGTGACATGACAGTTGTAGGACATCATGAAACAGGACTATAATGTATATTTTGACATTTTGAAGAATTTTTTTTTTTTAATACAACTTTCATTATATCCCATATTTAATGAGAAAGAATAATTATTCCATACCAATATATTTTTAAAGATTAATTACCCCTTTACGCTGCCCAAATGTAGATATATTTGTTTTGGAGTGCTTGTGTTTATTCAAATCTTTTCTATCTCTAAGGTCCACAGAGCTACTCAAATAAGACTTAAAATTGATGCAAGTAAAACCTAAATTACCAACCAGTAGCTTGAGCATCACTGCTAATGTATTTCAATAGCTGTCTGCTCACAGCTCTACTGTTTGCTTATACTGATTTACAATATGTCCTTTATTAAACACTATAAATTCAACATTCTAGTCACCAGGCTACCTCAGTTACAAACTCAATCATGAATGAATAATTTTATTGAACATTTAATGTACAATTCAAGGAAGCTTTCTTTTGACATTCTGTACAACACTACAAATTTTGTATCGGCTTGTTGCAGTCCCTTTGCCGCAGCAACGAATATATTATTATTACTATTATTGTCGTCACTGTCTGTTGTAGTAGTAGTAGTCAGTAGTTTATATCCTTTCCATTGTATGTATGAATCTAAAATCTTTGGTTACTTCTCTTATATCTGTAATAATAATAGAGAAGCAAATCCTCCTGGTACTCGAGTCACTAGACATTATATTAATAAATATTAAGTATTCTAAAAGCCCGAAGGAAGTTCTTGAAGCTAGACAGTATAAGAATGATTGAAATCCCGCCACTTATGCTTTTCACTATGTATGAAACATAGGTAACAACCAATTACTGACATTTTTGTGTCTTCAATCACTAACCAGTCCAATCACAGTTGAGTAGCTCCGTGGGCAAAATGCCTAAGAGTCTGTTCCACTTCGATAATGTTGTAGCATCGGATGTTTTATGATAGACACGAAGCAAACATAAATAGTCAAGGCTTACCCCGTTTGCTTGTTGACTGGGGCTGCGTGGAAGAACGACACAAAACCACCTAACGGACCTTCACTGAACCGGGAAAATTGTATACTGTTTGTGAAGACTGAATTGCAAGTTTAAGCCAACGCCTTGGGTTGAGTGGACTTGCGCAGTAAAGAGATCCCCTTCGAGAAGATTCCCGAACGCCCATGGACTCTCCCGAAGCAAATCAACATGCGCTTTCTTGTTTTCCTTTGTGTTCTCGAATGTTATTCCCCCCTTTTTTTTCATCTTCCCCTCTTCTGTGCTCTTAGGGTATATATTCTGGTGCCTGTGGCTACGAACTTTACAATTGGGCCTGAGTCATATCAGGGATAGGATAATCTCCGGCTTTCAGCTACGTAAAATGTAAGAACTAAATCCATTTTCGGCAAATTAAACTTATTTTTTTTAATGTAAATCTTTTCAAAATTCAATTTTGGCTTAACTTTCAAATAACTTTGAAATTAATCTGACAGTTAGGAACATAGTTTTTTTTTTTTAGAGATCACTTCATTGCAAGGTCAGGGCGACTTATCGCCAGTAGAGTCACAAATAATCGATTGTATCTATTATGTACTGTATTATTTAAATTAATGTTCACGGGAACTATTTTATATTTGAAATTAGTTTATCTTGTTGCCATTTGCTATGTCCCATTTTAATGGGCGAATATTTAATATTTGGATTTAACTTATTTTGTTGTCATACGCTATGTGCCATTCCTAATGGACGAATATTTGATATTTGAAATTAGTTTATCTTGTTGCCATTTGCTATGTCCCATTTTAATGGCCGAATATTTAATATTTGAATTTAACTTATTTTGTTGTCATACGCTATGTGCCATTCCTAATGGACGAATATTTGATATTTGAAATTAATTTATCTTGTTGCCATTTGCTATGTCCCGTTTTAATGGGCGAATATTTAGTATTTGAATTTAACATATCTTATTGTCATACGCTATGTGCCATTTCTTATGGACGCATATTTAGTATTTGAATTTAACATATCTTATTGTCGTGTCATACGCTATGTGCCATTTCTTATGGACGAACATTCTATAATTGAATTAGTTTATTTTGTAGCCATTTGCTATGTCCCATTTTAATGGGCGAATATTTAATATTTGAATTTAACTTATTTTGTTGTCATACGCTATGTGCCATTCCTAATGGACGAATATTTGATATTTGAAATTAGTTTATCTTGTTGCCATTTGCTATGTCCCATTTTAATGGGCGAATATTTAATATTTGAATTTAACTTATTTTGTTGTCATACGCTATGTGCCATTCCTAATGGACGAATATATTATATTTGAAATTAGATTGTCTTGTTGTCATTGACTATGTGCCATTTTTAAAGGATTAATATTTAATGATGGAATTCAAATTATCATGTTGTTATTTACTATGCGCCATTTCTTATGGGCGACATCTTAAGTTAACATTTAAGTAATCTGATGAATATTTAACCTCAGACTCTTTAGCTTTGACTTCAATTCATAGTTGTTTATGAATTTAATCTATTTTCTTTATACATCGCAACAACAACAATGTATATATTTAATGGAACTGTTAAACATCTAATGGAGCGATAGCTAATAAATATCGACTAACTATGATTTATACTAATTTGTATTATATATGTATCCCATCATACCCAAGATATTACGTCAAATATTTTTCTATTGTTTATTGTAAAGGTAGGCAGGTTGCAGTCTCTAACTTTTTCCAGAGGTAGACGATACCTTTCTATACCTCAGCAACAGGTGTGAGAGTTGCGAGCTTCAGTATTTGAATGTTTTGAGTATAACATTCAAAGTCTTGGAACTCCATAGCACTCACTTCTATTGTTGTTCTCCCCTTTTTGTATTTTTTTGTATTATTTGGGCATCCTCCCCTTGAGGATGCTACAATGTCTGTTCACTAGACATTAGTTCAACTTAGATACCTTGAAGGTGAGGCTGAACTTGGCCCCAGGACTGAGAAATTTTGGAGTATTGTAAAGAATTCATACTTACAAACTGACTGAATAACCTATTAGTAAGTTAATACCAACACATGAGACATACATTGCTAACTAACTCATTAATGAGGTGGGAATAGATGGAAGATTGTACAGGTTTAAGTTAATTGTTAATATTTCTAGGACTAATAGACTGAGAGATTTCATAGAGTTGATACAAAGTGGCCGATTGAAATTTTAAACGGATACCAACACGGTGTAGTAGTAATTCTTTGGTGTATAATAGCTGGTAGAGGTAACAGTATTGATTAAATTTTAATAAGTTGTATTATTAATTATATTCATTAAAAAGTTGGTGCCAAGATTTTTTGATATAGAATGTCATGTAGTCCGGACAAAGAACCCTCTGGACGTTAATCTCATTATTCTAGACCTAGTTGCTACTTCTTTATTAAAGTAGCTACTCATTTGTCCTTACAAGGCTGAGTTTGATCCTATTCCAAACCCACTGCTTCACAGAAAGTTTGGAAGTGCTAGAAATCAAACCCAGTTATTCTAACCACTAGGCCACAAAGCTGGTAAAAAACACAAATTATAAAGAATTAAAAAAAGATTTATTCAATTATTTTGTTTCTAAAGAGAAGCTGATGTTTATAATACGGTGGCCTGTTTTCATAATCTTGTTTGTTGTTTTGTAATCATAATTGTAAATAAAATTGTTTTTTAGCAAATAAAATTACACAGATAACGTTCATCATGCTTATTTAATTTGAGAATATATTGGCATATATTGTGTATTCAGACAAATTAATGACCACTCTAGTTAAAAGGAATCTTTAAAATGAAAATAAGAGTGCGGAAGGATATAATGGCAGAAAGAAGCTGTTTTTGTGAAAATGCCATATCCTCTAAGGTAGATGTTTTCCCTTTATTTGTGTATTTGGTTCATCGGTCAAGCCTAAGAAGGACTGAGAAATTTTCTTTGCTATCTTCACCAAGTGCTTTACCAGGAAATACGATAATCATACTCCCTGATGTTTTGATTATGAAAATTTAGCTCTCCAAGATGTATAAAACACAGTGATCTTAGAATACAAAACGTGGAAGAAATTAACCATTGCCACATAATTTTCTGTAAATCATATATTTAAAAAAAAACACGTCAGCCATTTTTCTTTTTTTCTCACTTAGAATATTAATGTAGAGCAAGTAGCAGCATTATGGTTCTTGTTTAAAGAAAACAGTGAAACAAAAGTAGGAGTAGATTTTGGATGCAATTTATGCCACAAATGCACAATGAAAAGGAACTGTTTGCAATATGTTATCAATATCCTAGGCAGTATGAAGAGAAAAAATTAATTACACATGGATGTCTGTACATTCTTTTGGTGAACTCTTGCTTGCAATCTAAAATATTATTGTATACTTGGAAATCATGCTAACTGCACAAGCAACATTGATAAACTTATCACGAGGGATGTCTGGAGATGACTGGCTGCTCTTGTTTCAACTGTCAAGTGTTCTACCTGCCAATCAATCAAGTATGGACATCTGGTCACTTGCACACCGCCCAATATTTGAGTGGCCGCTGAAGTCTTAGTATGCGTTGTCCCATTAACCATAAGCATTATCACTGGGCACGGGTGATCAGGTTGCCTAGTGTGCTGTGGCCATAAGGCTGGGTTTATATTCATGCATAACTCATAATTAATAGCAAATAGTGTATAGTCACTGGCGTAACTAGGCAGGTTCACAGGCACAGACAGGGCCTTAAAATCAAACTGATAATAATAACTGTCAAATAAAATTATATTTTAAATTTCGATTTCGTGTTCTGCTCTGCAGTTCCGATGTAAGTGGACCAAGTGCGTTGGGTGGCCCCATGTAGCCCATTGCATTATTTAGCATTTTAGTGATTGGTCATTGGGCCACTCAGTCCATGGGCACTCTCGATGCACTCTGCTTACCAACATAGGAATGACTGAATCGCAGGACTGATCGACGCTCGACACTAATAAAAAAACTTAAAAACTGTAACTCCCCTTGATATTCTACAAGATCTTCATGGCTTTGGATTAATTGAGTCTTATCCAAATATCAATACTTCTCTCCGAATATTTCTCTCTCCTCCCATTCCTACTTCTTCATGTAAGAAAAGTTTTAGCACGTTAGAACTAACTAAGACTTATTTAAGATTATACAAGAACAATTATCCAATCTTTCTATAATTTTGATTGTATATAATATTAAATTATGGCTATGTGAGCAATTAATCTGTTAAAATGAAAGACAGAAAAAGGCAATTAAAAAGTTATATTCATTAATTTTATATAATACATCTGAATGAACTTTTATGTTTTTTGTGTTCACAGAAATTATTTATAATAATTATTATATCATTTGTTTTATTATTATTTTTACCCTATAAAAATCAAAGGCCTAAAATAAAGCCTTGCAAAGGGCACATGAAAAGCTAGTCATAGCATGTAGTGTGCAATAAGTTGAAATACATTATTTTCAATGATAATGTTTATAATCAATGTATAGTGAATAGTTTACAATGCATATGTAACCCCCCACCCCCCTTTATCACCACTCAGGAATAAAAGTCGTAGATGGTTACAAGAGAGTTATTTTATTCAGATAACAAATTATAAACAACACATTGAGAGAGTAAGACAACATATAGCGTTAGGAGTTGGAAATATAAATATATAAATATTAGAGGCAAACATTCATTTAATTGGCAATAACTGGATAGATGAGTCTTAGAAAAAAGCCAGATTCCAGACGGCATCATGTTCAGAGACACAAGTTGTCGAAGGTAATTTCAGATGTAATTCAATACTCTTGCCCATACCTGACAACTCAAAAATACATTAGACAATCTATACTAAATTGACCTTCAAATTAACCTTAAATTTTTCTGCCAAGCAACAAATTAATTATCAAATAGAGCTCCAGATAAAATTATCGGCCAGGATATCAGACACTATTCGCAAAGGTCATACATAATATAGAAAACTACGCCATCTAATGGCCTGCAAAAATTAACATTAGTAAATAAAGCTAATACTGCGGTATAACCTCAACGGCTCACGACCCCCACTTTTACTAACAATTCATAAACATTAAACATTTTCAACAAAGATAAATAGTCTCTAAATAAACTAATAAAATGAATATAATTCCTTAAAATGTTACAATAAGAGCTGGTAAACGACGTTATTCGTTTTAAAATACAGTCTAAAATGTCGGTACCCAAACGGTAAAAATAAACCCATCCGTTAAGCGGATAAGAAAAGTTTTCAATTAAGGCACAGGATCCAAAAGTCCCCCATAGGGATCGAAATAAAAGTGAACACAGTTTGAAATAACCGCCCAAAGTTATTAAATATAATAATGGCTTTAAGAGCCCAACATTTACAAAGTCCATGAAGTGCCTATAATTAAAACATTTCAAGTATTACTAGTCCAGAACAATAATTTTGAATAGGAGAGCACATTTTGAGCCAAAAGGGAATTTTGAATAACCTAACGTTTAAATAAACCTCTAGCGATGTCGATCACCTTGTAACCAGCAAGTAATATGTGCTACAACACAGACACACCATCATTATATACCCTAAAACTATGCCACATACTATTGAGGCGCGGGAACCACAGGAAGAAGAGAGGGGTGGGGGCAATCACACGTCTGGAACATACTATAACATGCTCCACGTCTCCAGATGCGTGCAAAAGAACAGTCCTGGGAGTTGGCCAAACGCGGCTGACAGAGCGCAGTGAGTCCGCACCCGTCACTTTTTTTTTTTTCTGTGGTCGCGGCTTGCTCAGGAGTTGGGAAATTAACCTCGGGCCGCTTCAGTCCAATGTTAGCTAATGCCGCGATGTGTTGTGGAGTTATAGTTTGTTACTGAGATGGGTCAACTGGGCCAGGATAGTGAGTGCGACAACCTCTTAATGTTTATATGTTGTAACAAGGTTACACATAGAATTGATTTAAATCTAATTTCTTATACGTTATGCGTGAAGTGTAGTACAATGGCAGTACACCTTTAATCATATCCTAATATGACATCCAAAAGGATAACAATTATTCCCAATTGGCAATACGTAAATATTCCAAAAAATCACAACCAACCTTCTTACGCACTTCAATGAAATCTGCATGCCCCAAAATTATTTCCAAATTTGTTTGATTTAAATCAACATAAAAAGTTTAATACTCTGTTAAATTAGCGTAAGATCAGTAAAGAACAGCAAAATAAACTTCTTAATAATATATATGAGTGCAATGTTCACCCAGCCGGATAATCAATCATTAACAGTCACCTGGTCCATTGTCCACTCTAGAGCTATTTACAAAGTAAGTGTATTAATGTTAGATATTGTTTTAAAGTGCATTAATCATCTTATAATTATAGGATAAGGTAATTTTACTTAATATAAACTGTAATAACAATACAATGGGATAAAATTTAAAACTTACATGAAATAATCAACACTTGTGTCAAATATTAGCTGCCGTTAGTTATATGTTTCTAATAATTAAATATCTATAGCATATTCTTGTAGATCATACTAGGAAGTAGGGATAATACCGGGACGCTAAGGGGAAAAATTCATAAAAAAATAGTTAAATTAATATTTTAATCTGAAATTTTGTACAGAGAAGGACAATAGTATTTATTACAATATTTGACTATACAAATGTCTGTGTTCAGGATTTTTTTTTATCTACCTCCACAAATATAGAACAAAGGAAAAAAAGGTTCTGCCCCAGCTATGGGGTATAACCGGATACGCCATGGGGTAAAACCGGATCTTATAATTTTTTGCTTCTTAGGCATAGGACACATACAAATTCGTCCAGCTCGTTTTTATCCCATCCGGTACAGCTTTCATGCGCCCATTTTTGACATTTTAGACACCTAAACCATTCATCTGTCTTGTTGGTAGAAGAATAAGGTTCTTTACAGAGAAGACATGGTGTTTCATTTTTATCCTCATCGGAAGAACTAGAATGTCGACTTTGTTCTTGCTTCAGATTGCCGGGTTTTGTCAACAATTTTCTTTTTACTTGTTTATTTGCAGGGCCTCTCTGCATTTCCCTCAGTTCATTCCTGTATGGGGAGCTTGTAATGATGGTTGTTTTGCCTCTTCTTCTGTTTGAAAAAGATCTTTCACAGTGTGGAATTGAAATTACATCTTGAGGTGAAACGCTAAAGTTATACGAAACTTTCTTTGGTGTTACTGCAAGACCTGATTGTCCAGGTTGAGGCTCACAAGGTGGTCCAGGTTGAGACTCACAATCTGTTTCAGGATTTACACTCTCTTTTTCAGCAGTTCTTTCTGTTGTGTCTGCTGGAGCAAATGCTTCTTCTCCGAACGTATTTGGATTTAGTGGATAAATCCCGGTCTTCTGAAACCCGGAAATCGCATTTTGCATGGTTGCTGCTCATATGTAAGCCAACCCAAACAATTTGGCGATCTGATATTGCGTTACCACTCTTCCTGGATGGTTAAGGAGCCATGTCTTCACTTCCTGTCCATAAAAAGTGCTTAGAGGAGCCATAAAGCTTACGTCTAACGGCTGAAGCTTTTGGGTACAATGTGGCGGAAAGCAAAGTATTATGATCCCATTGTCACGAGCAATGTCAATAACTGCCAAGTTTTTGACGTGTGTTGCATGTCCATCAAGCAACAGAAGAACTGGTTCGTCTTTCGAAGGTTTTGCGTTACTGATAAAGTGCTGCATCCATTCTAAAAATATTTCTGCTTGCATCCAGCCACTAGGGTGGCATATAGCAATTGTCCCTGGTGGTGCACCTTCGATAAGTTCTTCCTTCATTCTTATTCTTGGGAATATCAATAATGGTGGAACATAATGTCCGGCTGCCAAGAAACAAAGCTCCGCCGTTACCAATTGTCCTCGCTCTGCTGACGTCAGAGCACCAACCTGCCTCCTGCCTTTCTGGGCCAAAACTTTAGACTGTGTTTAAAAGGCACAGATGTTAGTCCCGTTTCATCAACGTTATAGATACGTCCTGGTTGGAATTTGTAGGTTTCAAAACAGCTGGCCAGAATTTCATAACATTTTGAAACAGCGGTTTTATTAAACCCCATTGCCCGTGCAGCTGAAGTTGCTTCCGGTTTTCTGAGTGACAGATCAGGATGACGTTTCATAAAACAACTTAGCCAATCAGGTCCTGCAAGTTTCTCCTCGAGGTTGAAATTATGTTTGAGTCCGTTTTTCTCAGCTAACTCGTAAGCAAGACGCCTTACATCTTTCGTTGTGAGACCAAACAAGCGGATCTCCATGAACTTTATATGCTGTACAAGTTCCCTTTCTTGGTTCTCGGTGAACACACATTTGAAGTTTCCCATCCCTAAAACCAAATATTTTAACATTAGTAAGCTAGAAGTACAATAAAGTAAATACTTTAATTTATATAAATTATATTAAAAACTTGTCGGCCTAATCTTTTCTATCTGCTACTTCTACTGAAGCTCCAAATTTGGCTTTTTTTTACACGATCTTCAAGAGTCGACGGAGGTAAATCATAAGCAAAAGATGCCTTCTTATATAGCTCATATTTCCTTGAATAACTTCATCAATTGCTTTCGCCATATTCTCCTCGGACCAATTTTGGCTATTACTTATACGAATATATTTTCGTGGCATGTTGAGTACTTAGCCTGAAAATAGTTTAAATTTTAGTATTGTTCATTACAATTATAACTTATATAATATACATAATATAGTTGTAAGCTTCACTAATTGAAACAAACGAAATAAAAATAATTAAATAAAACACTGTATGCTTGAAATAATTATTAAGCATAACAAATCTGTCACCAAAACATCAAAAATAAATTATTTCGTATAAAACAACTATCGCAACCAACATTTCTTTAATTTCAGGAACGTTCCTGTTCATTTGAACAAGTTAGCTTATAACAT
This sequence comes from Timema cristinae, assembly GCA_039000515.1. Classification (NCBI taxonomy): domain Eukaryota; kingdom Metazoa; phylum Arthropoda; class Insecta; order Phasmatodea; family Timematidae; genus Timema; species Timema cristinae. The sequence continues at coordinate 29,319,375 of JBCFYV010009882.1, forward strand.
TACATTAATGACCAAAGTAACAAATAATCACAGGGTGAAACCGGGTACCCGGCAGAACTTGCGGGGTAAAACCGGGTACCCGATTTTACCCCGCCGGTTCTGCCCAAAAGGCTTAATTTGGTTTTAAGCTCTCACAACAGGAAATTTCTAACCCAAAATTGAGAATAATAATATCTGGGTAAAGCTAAGAGAAGTATCATTCTATTGTACTCACCACGAAATGCCAAAAATGATATCTTCTCGTTTGTAGGTATAAAGGAAAAACCATAAAATAAGATGAAACTAAACAAAAAACACGAATATACTGTAACTTGAACAAAACTCGTCCTATCTTCACAAACCTTCTCTTTGTGACTGACACGGGTATACAGAAGACATTCCTACCACTCCCGTTAGATTCCCCCACCCCCCAAGCACAAATTCAAGGCCACCCGCTTCCACCCCGGTACCCGGTTCTACCCCTCCTTTCCCTATTAGCTTTCTAATACAGAAAATCACACTATCTAAAGTATTAACAATTTACAACCTTTTGAAGTAAACCCCAGAGTTTTGAATCACCATTTTACAAAATGGCGGCTATCAGGTGGCTAGTGTTTATAGAATGCTATCACATATTATATTTCTTCTCTATACATCCCAAACAACAAAACATCATAGTGAGCCTTTATCACATGAAGGTGTGAGCATTTTATATGATTATATCATTGTACAGTCAGTTTAATGTTACACTATATCTAGTGGAAAGCTAAACAAATCTTTTCCCAGGCTGTTTTCTTTATTATAAGGGATGGGATCGAAAAATATTTCATAAAATGTTATGGATCACTAAAGATTAAGTATAAATACTTATATTTAGGAAAGTAATGTAGTGTAGGGAGTGTGTCAGAAGCGAAGAAAACAAATTCGGTTATGTAAATGGCTGGTGAAGCAGATTCTAATTGGCAACGATCAGGGTGTAACATTTAACTTATGGTTAAATATTTCGTTACTGAAGCCCGCAAGCTGTGCTGTCTTACTGCAGCAGATGTTGATGGTAGGACTGACAGGTCACACCTTGACGTTATCGGCCGCTTTGCTATTGTGCTAGCGTAAAGTTTGTATCTTGTCCTGTCTAAGTCATCGTTGACGTTACCACCATGCATATGAATAATAAAATGTTCTCCTACCAAAGAAATATTGTCGGCAGAGGATGTCCTTTCGTTGAAAATAAGCAATTCTTCTCTGATCTTCTTTTACTTATTCAAAAGATTGAAAGCATCAGTCTCTTTTTCTTTCCTGAACATTGAAGATGCTGTATCACATTCCGTTAATTCACGAAGAAATTGAATATTTCTAGTGACATCTCCTAGAGCCCGCTGAAGTTTCTGACTACTGAAAATTTTTCTTTGGTGCTTTTGTGAACCTGTAACAAGCAAGTCTACATCTGAGGTATTGTCTGAAAGAACAAACAGTAACAAAATTAAGTCTGTGTCCTCTCCAACCACAGTTGATGATCATGGTGTCTGCGTCAGTGGGAGCTTTAAATGAATGCTGGCAGGTCCTAGCTCAGCAGTGAGAATCAGGGCCTTAGCGAGGGGGGAGGGGGGCAGCCGCCCTGGGCACCAAGTTGGAGGGGCGCTATCAAATGTAAATATAAACTGTCACACCGTTCTCAGCTAAATTTTAATTATATTGAAAACGGAAAAAACAAGAGGCCGATAACATTGTCCAAACCAAGCATTAACAAAAATTAGGTTGGGTAAAAAGGTGGACCTCTCAACCACTGCGCTACCACTACAGCACGGTAGGTATTGAAAGTAGGCTAACTCCATCAACACTTTTAGAAAATGAAAACTTTAACAAAGTAAATAAGAATGTGTGTAATTGTACATTCAGAGGGTTGTATACCAAATCTTAACCAATCCTTTCCAACATTTACTCCTTATGAAGATGTACAGGAAAAGGATTTGGAAAATGAACCAACCAAAATTCAATTAAGTTTTAATGATCTGATTTGAATGACCATGTGAGAAGCTCATTAGTTTAACATGGCCCATAACAAAATAAAACAGATAATTTTCTTTTATCAATTAATGTAGAAAAAAGGCATTTTACGGAAAGTTGGTTTTATAAAAAAAACTTTTAAACAAAGAAAGTGTAGAGAAAATGAGCTAAATTAGTGTGAAGAGGAAAAATCTATTTACTGTTTCCACTGCATTCTATTTGGTAAACATTCTAATTCATGCTTAGCAAATCCAAAAGTAGAATTTTCTGACTGGAAAAAATTACACCCTCAAATTGCAGAGCATGAAAGTTCTGTATAGGACCGTTAATGTTATGTTACTTGTAAAATCTTTGAAAAAAGGATTAAAGAAGGCAGTACAATAGATACTGACCTAAAAGAAACATCATAAAAGAAAAATAGAAATGGTGGCACATTCTCAGAATTATTGTTTATTGCATTTTGTTTTGTGCAGTCAACGACTTGACTTTTCGAGGTTCAAGTACAAATAAACGCGAGGCCAATAATTGTGGATTTTTACTATCATAGCTTTAACACATTTTAATTGCAGAATAGATGTGATTGTCAATCTTTAAATCTTGTGTAAAACTCACTTTCATATTAACAAATGTGTATCTGTAAGCCGAGACATTTCAGTTATTTATGTAACTTTTAATGTTAGTAAACAAATATTAACATAAACAAGTGCTTCCAAACATCACACATAAATTTTATAGTTTGTTTCTCATTATGATAAACAGCTCAATTTCATTTGATTGTTCACCAGATGTAGTCCATCATGAACAAATGTGCCAGATTATAAGGTACGTGAAAGTTTCAGTTTCAGTTTCAGCTTCTTCTATTGAAGAAAGTTTCATCGAGTTCATAAAAACTAGTAAAACGACTGGAGATAGTTAAACTGAAGAGATTCTACAAAAAGTAGAGGCCTATGAACTTGATATTAATTGCCGAGGGAAAACATGCGATAATGGTTCAAATATGGTGGGGAAGTATTAATTAACAGCCATGCACGCTTTATGCCATGTGCTGCTCATTCATTGAACTTGGTTGGTGTTCACGCTGCTGGAGTGTCTCCAGATGTTATCACATTTTTGGAACAATACAAGAACTAAGCAAATTATTTGATTTCAGTGTCAAAAGGTGGTAAATATTATCCAACAAACTTTCTACCACTCTCAAGCGTTACTGTTATACAAGATGGGAATCCAAATATTATGCTGTTCATGAACTTTATTCACAGCTTGATAAAGTCGTCGAGGCCTTAGAAGAAATTTCTAACAACTCTCAATTCCATGACTGTTTATCAGTGGTTAAAAATCTTCCTAAACAAATTCATTTTAAGTTTGTTTGTTACTCTGTTATGTGGGACAAAATACTAAATCAGATCTCCAGCGTGAATGAACAGCTACAGCACAAATATATGGCCGTGGACTATGCAGTTTGTCACTTGACTGGATTGAAGGATGCTTTACAAGACAGCCGAACTACAGGGATTGATGTTATACTGGATGAAGCATCGAACATCAGTAGTTGGAGGGGCGACCTGGCCCACTCGAGATAGTATTGTGATTTTTACCGTTATTCCCCCTCCTCCTGCCCTCTCCCCTACACCGCCCTGATGACTCATACCTGGTGCCAGTCTGGCGTGTTGACAAGTCAAGACAAGTCGAGACACGACCTTGAATGATGTCGCAACCCTCGCTTGCAATGGGTTTTACCGATGACGTCATCGCTGTGTCGCAACCCTGATGACTCATACCTGGCGCCAGTCTGGTGTGTTGACAAGACAAGTCAAGACAAGTCGGGACAAGTCGAGACACGACCTTGAATGATGTCGCAACCCTCACTTGCAATGGGTTTTAACGATGACGTCATCGCTCTGTCGCAACCCTGATGACTCATAGCTGGCACCAGTCTGGCGTGTTGACAAGACAAGTCAAGACAAGTCGAGACAAGTTGAGACACGACCTTGAAAGATGTCGCAACCCTCACTTGCAATATGTTTTACCAATGACGTCATCGCTCTGTCGCAAACCTGATGACTCATACCTGGCACCAGTATGGCGTGTTAACAAGACAAGTCGAGACACGACCTTGAATGATGTCGCAACCCTCACTTGAAATGGGTTTTACCGATGACGTCATCGCTCTGTCGCAACCCTGATGACTCATACCTGGCGCCAGTTTGGCAGGTTGACAAGACAAATAGAGACAGGAATAGCGGTAGCATTGACACAGCTCTTATAATACACACTTAGGGGCCTCTCTCTTTCCAGGTGGAAACGTCACAATGATTTTAATTCTCAGTTAGGGGCCGCTATACCTCACAAAAGTCTAATAAAATTGTCTGTTTGGTATCTACCGGCGACATGTAGGGATTTATAAGATTAGCTGTTTGACAAATCTAGACTCATATCTGGTTACACTACGTGTAAGGATAAATAGGGTTTGCGTGAATAAAACACAGATATTACAAATATATATATTTATTAAACATTAAATACATCATACATAATATTTATCATACACTTTTAGAGGAATGACGCATATATTCGTTCATACGTTTTTCTACAGTGTCTTGGTGACCTGGTGGTCTAGTGGTAAGGTGTCAGACTTCTGTGCTGGCGGCCGGGGTTCAATCCTCGGCCCCGGCACAGATTTATCTGATTTCCAAACCCTTCCTTCACCTCTGACAAGACATCTTGTGAATGTGAGGAATGCCAGGCCTCCACCGTGGTTCGGATTCCACGTTAAACTGTAGGTCCTTCATTTCATCTCACTATCACCCTACCATTACAAATTAGCGTAAGTGCGTATAACCCGAACGGGTAGTAAGACGCGGTGCTAATAATAATAATAATAATAATAATAATAATAATAATAATAATAATAATAATACAGTGTCTCTTAGATGCGTTAGTAAAATTGTTTTTAATTCAAAATCCAGCATGTAATAGTCCAAACCGATGACTTGACGTGTATAGTAGGTAGCACTGATAAGAGCCAGGTTTTTGATGTGCGTTTCCACCGTAGGCTGTTCTAGGGCAATGACATCCACTGATTCTGTTAGCGCGTCGCATACATCCACGACGAGTGTGTCGATCAAATTGTTGCAATAGCGTGCGGCGGGTGTCGACCACATGTCACGTCGGTTGACGGCGACATCGATGAGGTCCCACAACTCACAAAGACGCGCCCAGCTAGGTGCTAGATAGGCGACCCGTTTGAGTCCGGCGTCTTGTTTCTAATTGATGACGAGCATACGGTCACTGCACATGCGTCTCAGAGAGATTTCATGATTAGTCAGACTAATCTTCTGAGGAGGTTGTGTGTTGGTGAAAAACTTTGATATGACAGACTTGTAACTGCCCAATTCTTGCCATTCTGTACGGTTAAACACGGCGCAGTTCCCACCGCATTTTTCTAGCTGGACATAGGGCGTAAAGTTGTTTTTGACACTCATGCCGACGATGACCCACTTGGCGTCGACTCCATTCAGCGGGAACAATGTGTTGAAAAAAACTGGTGACGGCGAGTGGTTTTCACAGGCTTTGCTTTGCTACCGCAAACGTCTTGACCTTCCATGATGTCCGGTGGTTATGGCAGGCACACCGCTGGGACGCCCCCTTTTATAGGCGCACGCCACCTGGACACGGCTCCTTGAAGGGTGACAGGCCTCTACAGTCTTGAAAAAACAATTGTAATATCTCACCACCTTAGCGTCGTTGGCTGTATGATTGGTGGGTGAGAATAGGTTTTGGAAAGTTTTCAGCGGAATGTTCTGGGCGCGATAGAGAAGGTACATGAGGCAGTGATGGCCGCAAACGTCTGATGCGATGCTTTGAAGTTGTAGCTTGCTATGGGACGTGCGAAAAGTGTTTTTGCGTATAAATGCCAGATGTGACTTTATACGCGGTGGAAAACCATAACTGTCAAAGTATTCTCTCACGCCGTTCTTGTAGATAAAGATGGCGACCCAATGCGTCCCGGGCCTGGTGTGTGGATCGGTGTTGATGACTAGAGCGGCAGGTCTAGCTATTCTTGCGGGTAGTTGATCAGCAGGGAAAACACCCGACCGTACAGAACGGAACCACGGGTTTGTTTTCAGCGCACGTCTTATGATGTGCGTGTCCATCTTCAATCATCCAATCTCGAAGTCCCCAAACAATAGAGGCAGAGCAGAAATTCCATACAGAACTATGTGCCATACACATGGTGCGACCTAATTTAAGTGTTTTCAGCGACGAACAACCTCTGTCGTACAGATCTACGATGGGTTGTAGACGTGTATTTGATTAAAACATTTCTTTTCTGGCCCCTTAACGTAGATGGTTTCTGCACGCGTTGTGGCACGGGATATGAGGGATTCGAGCAGATTGTAATCCACATCACCGCTATCCCATGTGATACCGTGCAGATTGTTGACTATATAGACGGCTTTCTTTCGGGCATCGGTGGAATGTTCTTCGATAGCGTATGGAGGTTTCAACATCCAATGTTGAAGTAATGTGCCACATACAGATAAAAACACTCAGTTCCTTGACGATAAACTCTTTGTTGTCGTCGATGAAGCTCTGGAAATCCACAATGACGTCCATAGTTTAAATGAGGGGGTAAGGGGCGTGAAGCCGATTATATTAACTTCCATAATCGGTCACGACGTTTCTATCCTTATCAATGGTGATGATGTTGGCAAACTCGCCGTACACGATACAGTTGACAGTTTCGGTGAGAGCCCGGGTGAAGCTCACTTCGATGCTCAGAGAAACGTGTCGCGTCAAATTCCAATGCGATGTCATGTGAGTGGACAGATTAGGTGTGAGATCGAAAGCCATTAGATGATATCCCTGGGGAAGGCTTTCTCGTGTGATGTCACTACCCTCGTTCATGAAATGGATACCCGTTCCAGAAATCAGCGTGTGGTAGGACAGGACATAGTGTCCGTTTGAAAAATCGGGCTGTAAAGGTTTTGACGGTACTTGTTCCCCGTCCACGTACAGAGAGAAATGGTTCATACCATAGGGTTGAAAGTTGAACGGGTTCTTGGTGGCGTCTCCATTGAACGCCGCGTTTGACACAAATCCCACGATGCACCGTTTGGGCAACAGTCCGGTGAATACGTTGTCCAGCGATTTCCCTTGCACACCCGTAGGAATAGTGAGTGTTTTTACTTCTACACGGGTGATGGGATACTTTGTAGGACTGACGTTCAATGCTTTGGCGTGTGCCAACAGTATACAAGGTGCTACTTAGACACGTCGCAATAGAAGACCAGCTTCGGCGATGTGAACCTTAAAGTGAGGGAGTTCAGGGACCGCCATAAGACTAAACCCGTCACGGGAACGGACCAACTTGACTCTGAGTTCCGGTGCCGTTCAAAAGTTTTTCCCCTTTTGGGTTTTAAACACGTCACCGTTAGTACCCCAAAAATCCACCGTCTTAATTTTGTGTTGAAGACTGCGACGGGCCTCAAATCCCTTGTTGTTGACATTAGCCTCCTCAATTTCCAGGATGTCTGCAAAACCAAAGACCGCAAGTCAAATGCGTTCTTTTGGCTTAGTGTTGAAATTTGAGCGCGTCTCAATGACGCTCATAGGCATACGTGTTGCTGGGCGGTGATACTAGTTTTTGGTTTAAAAACACGTTCCACCTGCATGAATATAAAAGCAACCAGTTGTTAAAACGGGTTGCAATCTGATCCACCCGGGAAAGCCCACCGTGGGGTTTCATGATGGAAAACCCTGAATAGGCAAGTCTGTGAAATATTTATATAGAACTCGCCTTGTCCTGTAACGGTAAAATTCGAGGGGGTGAATCACGGTGAGGGAAGAGACAGGTTTGTACTGGGCCATTGCCCAAACTTTCATGAGGTTGATGGGTGGGCACGGAAAAGAGATCGAGTTCATGCTGGCACACTCGCGGGACTGGGGGTGTAAAAGTACTTTTTTAATGAAAATTATCTTAGCTTCTTTCTTGATCTTTTTACTTCGGGGGGACGACCTTAAATGACGCCCGTTGCTTCATACGACGCCCTTTTATACCCTGAGCCGGTCATCCCATGCTGATCTTCTGTTCAACCTTGCGTTTCAGGTTTGTTCCGCCTCACCGACCTTTTGCCGTAGGGCCTCTTTGAAAGGACCCGTTGGTTGGCAACGTCGGGGGGCACGTCGATACCCGTATGAGGGCTGTTTTCCGATGGCTTTAGCACCGCTTCTCGAAAACGGTACGACGCTTTTGAAAGGCCGCGGGAAAAATTTCCTATCCCATGCCCTCGCTGATAGGGAACACCGGGTAGATCGAAGATATTCTGGTTCCAGCCTCGTTGACGAGTATCTTTGGTGGGAAGTTCATGTTGAGCACGCCGAAATTGAGTTTCACGCACATTTTTCCCAAACCCTCTAATGGTACGGGTTTTCACCGTGTTTTTTTCTTATATTGATTTCCAAGCTTTAAATTTTCCCTTCTAAGCACCAATGTAGTGCAACGGGCCGTAGCTAACTGTCTTATGTATGCCGTAAGATAGTTTACGTTGTTGATCCGACGATACGTAACAGGGGTTTTCCACAATGTTCACACACGGGTGCGGTTCAAATATCCGTGTAGATGTACATTTGCGGGGGCAGCCTGTAGAAGTTGGCGGCGTACGGAGACTTTGGTACTTTGATCAGATTAGTTGAGGATCGAATTTAGCTGGAGACTTAGATGGGTTATAGACTCAGCTTGTATATGGGGGTAGAGATAACTTTCCCCTTTTTTGTTGAGTTTGTACTTGAATACAAAACGGAATTCCCTTGAAACGTTCTATGTCGTTTAGAGCTTGTCAATTTCCCGGTAGTGTGTAGTTTCCAGCAGGGATATGATCCTTGAATATTTTTTCCACACCGTTAGCGTTTCCCCCCTGTTCTACCAAACAATATTTTGACCCTCGGGTACGGTGGTGAAAGAAAAAGGTATTGAAATTCAGCCGAGCGACTTCCCACCTGCCCTCAAGGTAAAACGGTAGGAAGTTGCGTGGCGAAATTCGTGGCGTATTTTTCGGGAAATACCCCATAGAGCTGTCGCCGGCAAAGTGATGTAAAACGGTCCTTCATGGAGTGCATGACTTAGTGGCAGGAATCCAGGAGTTAAACTTGGCTGGGTAACCCTTTTCCCCTGCACAACAACCTTATTCTGGCGCCTTTACCCTTGAAGTAGATTTTACAACTTTAAAAGTTCAGGGAGACGTACGCGCTGCAATTCAGGCTCGTAAAAACATCCCCTCCACATTTTCGCCCTAAGATCGGTGAGTCTCTAGAGACAGGTTTTCGCAACACGACAGCTGAATTTGAAAATCTCTTCGCTCCAATTTCTTTCGAGCACTTTTCAAACAGCATTTTTGGATTTGTTTAAAACGCACCGTGTCCCCCGACTTTTATTTTAGGCTTGGGTTTGGATGCCTTTTACCGTACAGATTATCTTTTACTTGAAGCACATTAGTTTCTGAAACGTCGGAGGGGCCCCTATTGATACGGAATGTTTGGCCCGTTGTAAGCGTCGACAAATCTTGGAGGACGCCACAACCGATACGTGTTTTAAATTTTTGGGAAAGTAGGCCACATCGTCCTTTCAGAGTTCTAATTAACCGTTCACGATGTTGCCTTCACGGCTGGTTATGATGGTGTAGTAATGACGCCTTCTTGCTTAGAAATTTCCGGACTAGACGTGCCGTGAACTCTGTCCCCTTGTCCGTCTGTATACTTTGAGGTTTACGGCCACTTTTTTTGAAAATATCCCATAGGCGTCTCTCACGACGCTCCCCTCTTGGAGGGAAAAAGCGTCCTCCCCCATGCCATTTGCTAAACACGTCGATGACGGTGAGCAAGTACATGCACCGTCGTTTATTTTCTTAGACTTCGATGTCGTTTGGATGGGCCCTTTGCCAGAATTGTCAATGTTTGAAACCACGTACTGTTGCGTGGAAATTTTTTTTAGAACAGGTTTGTGTAGGGTATAAGCGTCCTGTCCGAAGCCATTCTCTACTTTTTCGGGATTTTTTCTTGGACGCCTTTATGACAAACCCGCCCCTGAAAAACCCCGGGATGAGAAGCTTCGTAGTAGATGTGGCTAAACGGACCATTAAGCTCTGAAAACGGCAGCCCCTGTTTTCATCCACCCTTTCGTTTCTTCTTCTTAGGGCGTTGCGACGGTGTAAATGGTTGTTGGTACGGGCGCGGATCTCTAATGGGCGCCAAACGTTTCGGATTTACAATAAATACTTTCGGAACGTTTTTTTTTGCAGCCCCGCGGGAAACTCTGGCCACCTGGACGGTTCGCGTGTTTTCTTGCCTGACCAATCATTGAACAAAATCCACAATATTGGATCCACGGAGAGGCTATCTTGAATACTCATTTCTCCGTTTGATCCAAAAGACCCCCGCCTCGGGATTAATATGTTCTAGAAAAAGTTCACTTATTTACGTGCCTGTGTGGTACAGTATTAAGTACAGCTGGAGGGAAGTAAAGACACTTCAGGGTGGGTGGTGGTGGTGGCGGTTTCAGTTGGGGAGGGTGTTGACTAAATGTAGAAGCGCGTAGCCTTGTTGGTTAAAAAGTCCATTTAGATGTTCGTCAATTTTGAAGCGAGGATTTTTCCATTTCCTTGTCCAACTCGGAACAACTAGATTTGTTGCCGAAGCTGTTTGTTGGTGGTGTTGCTCTAACGGTGTAATGTTTCAGGGGACCAAATATCAGCTTTTTCGTGTGTTCCATTATTTACTTGTTGAATAAGGGAACCGAGGCCCCCCTGATTAGAGGGGCTAAAAGTAAGGGCAAGAAATATCCTTCTTTCTGAACGATTTTATCGTCTCTTCTTTTCCAGCATTCCCCTCGGATGACCACCTTGCGCATACACCTGCTTGTGAGCACTAACTTTTTTTCTTTGCGCATTTTTCAGCGGTACCGCCCTTTTAAAGTTTGTAGGCACACTCGCCACAGAGTCAACCATTTTTTGTCGGCAGTTTTCATCAAGGCGACACGTTGTTGTGGGTTTCATGCGATACATGCACTAGCAGAGGGCCACTTCAACCTTTGGGATCATGGTTATAAATGTCTGTAGCGGGAAGTGCCGGTGTTTTTATAGCCTTGGTGGTAGGTCACACACAGCACCCGGCATCGCCCGCGGGTTAATATCTTAACATTCTGGGTACCTTGTTTGAAAAGCAAATAAGCCGGAGGCGTACTTTAGTCAGTGTAAGCCTTTGTAAAACACGAGGATTTTCAGGACAGACTTGTGTGCAAAGTGTTTAATCTAGCTTTTTTCCCTGGGAATTTTAAAAAGCACAATATAAGGCGTTTAAGGAAATGTCTCTTTGGCCCTCCCCTATGGAATATATTTGTGTAAGGTACAGACGCTAAAAATTTTGGTGGTGGCATCCTTTGGTGAAAAGATCGCGTCATTTCGTTGGCTTCCGCATCAGGTCGTCCAGGTAACGCTGTGGAGAGTCTTCAGTTGTCATCCATTTCCGGCAAAAACCCTTACAAATATGCGGGGTACTTGTTCCCGTATTGTTCGAATCCCGGTTGCCATAAAACATAATACCCTGTGATTTTATCAAATTTAACGTAACACATTTCCAAGGACGGAAAGTCTGCTACAAAATGCGCTTTCCACAGCCGGAAAAGGAGCTTATGATGGGGGCTGAAAAATGAATGTTTCAACTTACCATAAGTTTGAGACTGAGCTTATAAGCTTATGGCTTGTATTTATAGGATAGGAGGGAGGTGGTGGTAGACGTTTAAAAAACAAACAAAAATAATTTTACAATATTTATTTACAAGCAAAAAAAAAGTATACACACCATTTAAAGTATACTGTAATATTTAAATATATTTTTATTTGCATATAAAAGGTTTTTTACAATATTTATTTACACACAGTGAAAATATACTGTGATATTTACAAAATATGGGGGAATAGTGGCCTCGGTACTAAATATGATAATTATTATACAAACATTTATATTATAATTTGAATAGATTTTAATTTAAAAATTATACAATCATTTTATTATTTTGACTAAAAGGAAATAAAATATTAAAAACAACTGTTTATTGATTTGAATTTAAAAATAACAAACAGTTGACTAGAATTAAATATATACAAACAAACTAATTGACTAGAAAAATATCAGGAGGGGAAGACTGTATGGCAAAAAAAAAATATATAAAAAAAGGAACCCGGGTGCATAAAAAAAAAAAAAAATATGTTGTTTTATGCAGAAAAAAAATAAAAAAAATTTCAAATCTTTGAAAAATGGTATGTCAGTGGAACTGTCTAGAGTGAGAGAAAAAAAAATGATTATTGCCCGTCTAAATGATCACTTTTAGTCATGGCGAGGGCGTTTACAAGGACTCTGATACCCAAAGGCAACGTATTTAAAATCATCGGTTTTTCCTGCGTTTGGTGTAAAACGGCAGGTATACTTTAGTCTGCAAACGGTACATACAGTCGCAAACCTTTTCTTACAATTTTGTGTGGTGTTTGTATCTTTCCGCAGCCTGTTCTGTGACCATCCCCTTTCAAAACTTCAAATTAACATCGTTCCGGTTTTCCATATTTATGGTGATCCCCGAACCTTGAACCGTTTTTTTTTTGGCAGGATTCCGCCAACACAAACCGGTAAGCGTAATTTTGGGACCGCCCAGAACAAAGGCGCTAATGTAGCTTCCCGGACCGTAATCCTAAGTTCATCAGTGAGGTTACCTAAAAATCTCAGGTTGGTGGACTCCAATCGCCGGGTTCGGTTGAATAGAACGCTATCTGTATCATGATACAAAACGTGGTCCCCCAATTTTTTAAAGGATGCTGTATAAGTGCAACCTAGCCATAGCAGTGTGTAGCACCCCAAACCGCCACATCGTGTTAGGGTTAGGGCGAACGGTCACGCGCATCCTTTTAATTGAGGAACAAAACCTCACATTTACTTTCAATGACGCTGTCCCGGTATTTTACGGATCCGTCAGGTACTTGGGTTCCCTGTAGTCGTGAAAAAAGGCTACGTGTGGAAAAAGGGTCTTTCCCCCCAAACTTTCCCCATAGTGAATTTTTTAAAAAGTTTAGCCAGAGTGCGGAGACCAGGGGTTTTACAAACAGACCCGAAATCGAGTTTTACCCTTCCCCTGTCCAAAATTTTGAATGTAACTAACTTTTCCTCCAGTAAGGTACACACTCTGGCCATCCGCTGGCTTCTTGTTTAATTTTCAAAAAAGAAATCAATGTACCCGTGAAACAGCCGCCAGAACCCGTCTACGTCTAAAAAGATACATTTACTCCCCACTTAGTGTACTGCTTCAACGGTGTAGCCTTTCTCAACGGCTTTCCGAATCTCGTCAATCCCCCAGACGCCTTTCAAACCCGATCTTTTTTGTCGTTGGGCGACCGCCTTTGGTTTTTTCTCTTCCCCGCATTTCTGCACAAGATGAACATTGTTTGTCGTGCATCCTGTGGCAATAGGGCAGGAATAAATCTCCGGAGGCGTCACTGTAAACTTTGGCTATGCCTTCTCCCTTGATTTGACGGAAATTTATTTTCCAAGTGAATTTTGGGGTGGCCGACTGGGTATTTTTGTACTTGCAAACTTTATGGACCAACAAACACACACCAATACTGATATTTCTACACAAGAAAGGTTTGCTTCATGGAAGAGCTTGATAAAAATTGTACCCTCCCAAAAGAATGCATCCTTGGGGTGAGGGGCCCCTTTGGTTTTACACCTCGTGCCGGAGTCAAATTGCTGCAAGTCCTTGTCTGTGCTTTCAGCATTAAACATAACACTCCCAATCTCACGACCGTGACCGGCATTCTTAAACTTTTCCAAACAAGCCATGGTCACTTCATAACGCGTCTCCATTGTTGGGGGGAAATATTTTTGACAGGGGTGGTCCTATCAGGGAAAAACAGGAGGGGACCCGTGCCAATAACAGCCCCAAACTGGGAAGACGGTGGTGTATCTCCGCTTTAAAAACCCGTCTACAGCCGCCCTAACACATTTCCTCACGGCCGTTACCCCCCATGAAGAATAGGACACACGCTATGGGCCTCCCAGCGAGCCCTTGTTTCAGCGCGTCGACTGTTGGCTGCGCACCCATAGCCACCCTAGGGATAATCCGATAGTATTCTCCTTAAGATGACCTCGGGGTTAAACCAACATGTTCGCTCCAGCTATCGTCAACCCTCTGAAAGGGTCCACCTTTCCTTTTCCCAAAAATTCTCTAAAATTCAGGCAGGCCTTCCGTAGGTTTTTCCAATCTTTCACACAATACATTCCAACTCGCTTTAAAATCAAAACATAATTTTCTTTGACCAACGCGTATACCACTTCTCAAAGTGCTCCTTTCCCTCAAACACATCGCCGATGCCGTAGTCCTCCTTTGCCGGCAAGGGACCCCTTTTTAACCCTTGTTTTTCTTTTTTATTGAAAAATGGGGAAATGTCCCCTTGGCCAAAGACCTCCAAGCCGAAAGTTTTGGGCAATTTGGACAGCGACATTGGGAAAGTTCAGCGAGTCGATAAATGGACGGACCTAACGCTTTGGGAAAGATTTTTCCCACCGTTCTTTATAAGTTCGGGATTTCCCTTTTTTAACCTCCACATATACTTTAAAATAAAATTTCCCTGGATTTGGTTAGGCGAGGAGGGTATATCCTTAAATTTTTAAGCTTTAATTTGTTCTATAAATTTAAAAAATTGGGCCTTTGGGTATCACCCTTGAATAGCGATCCTTCGCCCCGCAGTCGGTTTTAATGATAGTCATTTGCATCTACATGTACGTAGGCCTTACAAACACGACTGCAGACACAGAGGTTAGGTTATGCAAGTATGCCTGCCCACTTGAAGAAGCGTTTTTTGTCGCATTAAAAATCAGGAATACAAACCCCGAAAAATTTCTCTTTTCCAGTGTTGGCTTGGATGGGGCTTGCTTCATATAACAGAAATGACCAAAAGGACGATATGAATCGCATACTCTACAAAAAGTCTCATAACACCTATGTGAATAATTTGATCTTTCCAAACTGAAAAATTGCCCGCATACCTCGCAAACCTTTTTTGACATCACAGACCGACCTGTGACCGCTGAAAAAACTGGGACGTTTATGGTTATCAAAGCACGGGCTGGTTTGTGAACCAACGCCCACAGTCTTTACAGACCACAGATCGGCCTCCGCTACAAACCGCTTTAGCGTAGCACTTTTTGCACGAGGATTCCACTTGTGCGCATTCTTATGATCAAATGGAACACGGCATTCGCGGCAAAAGTACCCACACTTAAATGCGGCTGTCAAGGATGTTATGGGCGTCAAAATAGTTTTGCTTATCGTCGTGAAAATACAAATCAAGGTGCCCCTTAAAGGAATGTTTGGAGGGAGTAGGCCCCTCATATAGGACCTGTCTCCCCCGACGTTCCCTGAACACGGTGATTTTGTATTCGGAAAGGTATGCTTGAAATTGTTTCAGTTCCGTGAGTGCACCATCTTTCAAAAGATTCACACTGGCATCACGGCATAGTTCTTCTGCGTAATTTTTTGAATTTGACGGCCCTGTTTAATTTGTTTAACGGTGTTCACGTCCATACATCCTGGTTCTTTTTTATTGTCACATATAGCTTTGGCGACAACCAGTGCACGGGCAAGGCAAAGAATGTCACCATTTTGAATCGGAATGATCCCTTGGTTTTTGCGGCTATATGTGCTAGCGGAGAGAGTTTATCACATTTATGATTACCCCTCCCACGAGGCTCCTTAAAGTGGGAGAGTTTAACGTACAAGGGTGCAGTACTCAAAAACAAACTATTACTCTTCAACACGCGACTTACGTTATCAAGCACTGCTCTAGCGTCTAGCTGGTCTGCTCGCCTAAATGAGACATACACAGGGCTTAACGTTGAGTCAGTGCTACTCAAAAGCAAGCCTACGTGGTCATCGGCGCTAACGCCATGGTACTGCAACCGATGGAGCAAATTAGTAATTTGTTCTTCAAGCCAGCTTATTGCTTCAGTAACTTTTATTGCAGGAACATAGCACTATATAGAAATATCTAGTAGCCTACGATAAAACCTAATTTTTCAATAAATTACAATATATGTTTTTAATCAATGATGGTCTTTTAGTTACAGTTTGCAAAATAAAGAATAAAAATCTATACAATTACTTTGTTTCCAAAATCTTTGGCTACTTTTTTTATAGTTTTTATGCATTCAAATTATATTCTGGATTTCTTATTTTCATTGATCTAGTGTGCTTAGGGTCTATTAGCTAAGTCCACATGCAATTTAAATGAAATCTGGTTAATTGTTATTCTATTTCAATTTTCCAAAAATCATCTTTTTCTAACCTTTCGACTACCATATTTTTGTTGTTGTCTATTCGACAATTAAACAGTACTTCCAATGGGTGATGTGAAGATAATAATAATTATTATATTAAGGAAAGGACGTTGTAATAAATCCATTCATAACATAATAATACGTGTAATGTCCATTTAATATTACTAGTCACATTAGGTTAGTTAGAGAAATTAGAAATGGAAAAGGGTGTGTGAGAAAGAGAGCGCGTTTTGATCAAAACTTAATCCAGGTTGGGAGAGTTGTGTTACGATCTCAGTATTTGAATATGTAAGGTTGAATTCATTTAATGATTTTAAAATTTATAATTTTTAAAGCTTGGCCTTTAGGATGAGAAGGAAAATTTATTTTTGAATGTTTTTCTTTGAAGCGACTTGTATTCAGCACTGATACAAGTCAGGTTTAGTTGAGGTAATTGGGTGTATAATGTCTACGCTTCCTTTTTGCCGAGACGAGCCCAGTTTGCTCAGGATGAATGTTGTTGAGACAGGTGGTATCCAAATACTCCAAGAATCCTTGCCAAGGATAGAGTATAATATCTTGTACAAGTTGTTCCTTAAATGCTAGATATTTTTTCACTCTTGTGAAATAAATCTCACCTTTTACATTAATTTTTCTTTATACATTAATTATTAAAAATAACCTATAAAATTCATAATATTAAACAATGTTTTGAGAAAGACGGGGAGAACAAAAATAATATTATTTTGGAAGTCCTTGCAGTAACTACTAATATTTTTATTATTAATGTATTATTATTATTGAATTATACTAGCACTCGCATAGTTATTTTAGAGTAAATAAGTAATTTTTTTTGGGTTCTTCAAAATATTACGCCCTCTAAAAATCCAAGTTTTGCGCCCTTTTTGAGAGCCCAGTCCAACCCTGGTCTACCTGAAAGATAGCATATATTTTCCTAACAATTAGAATGGGTACGCTGACCCCAAATGTTAATTATTATAGAAGCATAAAAATAATTGTTTTTTTAGAAAAATATTCAATCTTAAATACAAAATAAATGTAAATAATTTAATAGGTACTTTGTGTGTTGATAGTCACCATAAGGTTCGTCAACAGGCGCAACATTCAAATTTTATCCAAGTTGGGTATTGAATATTATTTTACTACAATTGTTCTTTATCGTTATAATATTTTTTAGCATTTATTTAAAGTGGTTTATCACGTACGTAGTACGTTTCTCCTTATATTTTAACCGACACTTTAGCTAGGTCGATAGCACGTGTGCTTATTATGCTAAGGGTCCCGGTTTCTACTCCAGGTAAATTCTGTAATTTAACTTTAGTAAACTATTTTGTATGTCATAGTTAAAAGCCAGTATGAAAGTCGTGTGCTAGTAGTGTCCTAGTTTTAATAAATTTCACGTTAAAAATCCCCATCGAAAAAAATAATAATTTTAATGATATATTTTATGAAATAAGTTGATGTAGGTTCACATTCTAGCTAGTAAAGTATTTTTAAAGACTAAGAAAAAAATACATTAGAAATATTCTAACTGGTCATATGGATAAGTTTCAAGGCTATTAGTGTTGTCCTGTCAAGTGAACATTAGAATTATTGGCGACTGAATCTCGGGACTTGGGTTCTAAAGAGAAACTGCCCATCTCTCTTGGCCTGAGTAGGTGTGGTGGGGGTTTTCACCCCTATCTTGTAATAAACCAAAATTTATGTAACTAATGACCGATTTATTGCTCAAAGAATAGGTTTACGTGATTAAAATTATTATATTTGTAAATTACATACAAACTTAAGATTGTATGTTTTTTTTTAAATTCACCCCTTTTCAAAAATGTGTTTTTTGAGTTAATTTTAAAAATACACGCATAAAAAATATATTATATTATTCACTATCAATTTAGAAAAATGTCCATACAGTTATAATAGAAAAATAAAAAGTATATAATTATTGGTTCATCAAGAATTTTGGTCACAAATAAGTTATTTTTATTGTGTATTAGTAACTATGCGACCGTACCTCAAGATAGGAAGGAGTTGTATTCTCGAGATTCTTTTTTTTCTTCTCTGCTTTCAATATTTATAGCTGTATTAAACTTTGTCGCTGATATTATCATAGCGGGACACTTTCTACTGATTCTTATTTTGTGACAATTTTTTTTATTTGTGTCATCTCTCACATGCCTAAAATTACACAGATTATTTCTCGTAGATACCTCTATTTTCCTTTTCTTTTCCCAATACACATTATTAGGCATGGATCTCATTGATATTGACGGTGTGATGGTACCTCACCGTGATGTGCCTATGAAAGGGGGTGGATCGTGTTTTTACTATTTCCTATCTTACTTCATGTTCGGAATTGACTCGCTGGCGTCTCAGGTGCGGGCCAGTGTCGTACAGCACATTTATAACAACTGGCAATGATTTCAAGAGTTCACTATGATGCCATGGTTGAGTACCAGTCTCACTTGTCCCTCCGTACCACATATGCCACCTACTATGAAATTAGGGCTGCTGATGAAATATACCCTTGCCATCTGGTGATCGTGATGACAAGGTGATTATACATACTGAAGAACCTGTTGAGGGAAGGGCCATATTACGTTTTAGGTGTTCTGGTCCCATGATGTCATCGCATTTTGAACCGCTCAAACCTCAATATGCTACTCCTCCTCAACAACTACCCATTGTCACTCACACTATCCTTACATCACTAGATGTAACCAGCCCTGCAAGTATTGTTGTCCAGCGGTTCGCCAACGATAAAACCTATAGTGAATTTCCTTTCACTGATTTATCTTACCCTGCTCTTCCTAAAAAAATGTATTTCTGTTGTGCCTGAGGATGATCAGAATTATCCCCCTGACTTGAACAACAGTTCCAAAGTTACTTCTTCCAATGAGAAAAAAGAAGAAAAAGTGCCGCGCTATATTCACCGATAAAATAAAAAGAAAATCACAGGGAGTCACTAAAATATATACTGAAAAACCCCGATGTTCATAGGTGCTCAGTACAGGCTTATGACGAGAAAAATCCAGACTTTAATAGGGAAACTGTTAATAAGTACACTGCGAAAAATCCTGACGTTCATAGGGAGGCTGTCAGGAAATACACTGAAAAAAATCCTGATGTAAATAAAGCAGCATTTAAAAGATACAACGAGGCAAATCCCAATGTAAACAGAGCTTCCATATCCAGATACGCAAACAAACATCCCGAGGTCAATCAATAAGCTGTTATGAGATACAATGAACATAAACAATTTGTCCCGCAAAAAAAAAATTCTTTATCCGGATTAAAGTACGACTGCAATACAGACTATATTAATGACAAGGTTGTGTCTATTGGAAAGAAAGTCAAATTCAAGTGGTGTCACGCAAAAAAGTGGAAAGAAAAAATTCCCGGTCTATGTTGTAGCAATGGCAAGGTACATCTTCCTCCAATTGAACAGTCTCGTGATCGTCTCCACAGACTCCTTACTAATGATCATCCTGAGTCTCAGCATTTTTTGACATACATTAGGAAATATAATGGATGTTTTAAAATGATGTCCTTTAGAGCTAAAGAAGTACATGAGGGAAATATTATGCCAACTTTTAAGGTTCGTGAGCGAGTTTACCACAAGATAGGAAGTTTGTTACCTTTATCACAACACAACCCCTCATTTTTACAAAAATATTTTATTGGCCATGATGAAAAAGAGGCGAAAATTTGGTCCAATTTCTTCTCTGTTGTATAGTCCTGATTAGTTGGACAGCTTAAAAAAGTTCTGCATGATCACAATCCTTACATACGAGATTTAAAAACAGGAATGGAGAATACCCCAGAAGGTCAAGAGTCTAAAGTTGTGATTCATGCGGACTGAAAACCTTCAGCTGAACATAGGGGTCGCTATAACGAGCCTACAACGAATGAGGTAGCGTTGGTTATTGTGGGCTAGGAGTTTGAAAAGTGGGACATCGTTATTCACAGAAGAGATACTAAGTTGGTGTGGATCAGCGAAACTCACCGTGCTTATGACGCTCTTCAGTAACCTTTTATGTTCTGCCATGGAGGAGATGGATACTCCATTAGCATTCCCTAGCTTGATCCAAATTCGAAAGCTTCTCTTAAGAAAATAGTTTCTGCTTTAGACTGTTTCCCATACCAAATCATGGACATAGAGGATCAAGAAAACTACATCTTACTCTATCGCAGTCTTCTTAATCAGTTTTTGGTTGGTTGACATATACGTAAAAATATAAACAGAAAGACTGAATTTCATTAGACACAAACAAAGTAAACTGAGAACGGAAAACTACGTACACCTGAGAGAGATGGGTAAGTATATTATCTTGGCAAGTTGGTTGTGTTACCTTCAAGTTTTAATAGTGGACCCGTTAGATGCACGAGCGAACTCAGGACGCAATGATATATTATATACGTCAATATGGTCACCCTGATCTGTTCATCACATTCACATGTAGCCCTAAGCGGACCAAGATACAAGTGGAATTTAATATTAGACAAAAGACCTAAGATAGGCATGACATTATTGCTCGGGTTTTTCATATAAAAGAAAAAAAAAACAATTTCCTGACTTAAGGCTCTATTTTCGGTGAAAGTAAGTGTTACATGTACACTGTGGGGTGGCAAAAGCGTGGTTTGCCTCACGCCCACATTTTGATATGACTTCAAGACTGTATCATGCCTGTCCAAATCAACAGTGTCATAAGCGCAGAGATTCATGACACAGAACTTGATCCAGTCCTTCAATGAAATCGTAAGGTCAACGATGATTCACGTGCCGTGTGGAAATCCGAAAATTATCATGTATAGTTGGCGGATCATGTAGCAAGAGATACCCACGTCCATTAACCAAGGATACTCAGACTGCATATGAAGGCTATCCCCAGTACTGCAGACGATCTCCTTCTGATGGTGGTTTTACAGTCAATATAAATGGAGTAGAGCTTGATAATAAGTGGGTGGGGCCACACAACTCTGTCCTGTTCTGAACCTTCATGGCGTACATTAACGTGGAATTACGTAATTCTGTGAAATCCATCAAGTATATTTGCAAATATGTGGACAAGGGCAGTGATCAGGCAGCATTTGGCTTAGAGTAC
Organism: Timema cristinae; assembly: GCA_039000515.1. NCBI lineage: Eukaryota > Metazoa > Arthropoda > Insecta > Phasmatodea > Timematidae > Timema > Timema cristinae. The sequence goes on from JBCFYV010009882.1 coordinate 29,340,839, forward strand.
GAATATAATGAGTTTACCACGTATGAGGCAGGACGCTATATTAGTAGTTCTGAAGCTTCCTGGAGAATATAATGCTTCTCTATTCATGAAAAATATTCACCCTCATGAATCTCTCTGTCCATCTCGAGAATGGTCAACGAATTTATTTTACAACTAATAATGCCACAGGTAAAGTTCAGAACCCTCCAAACACTGCTCTTTTAGAATTTTTCGAACTTTGCAAAGTAGATGCTTTTGCAAGAGGGCTTCTCTACAGTGATGTTCTGGCACACTATGTTTGGAAGAACAATATTTTTAGCTGTATGAAACAGTGAAAGGCTGTCCCTGGACAAGCAGGAGTCAAACAGGATCAAGTGCTTGGTCGAGTGTACTCTATACATCCTAACAATGCTGAATTCTATTACTTGCGACTCTTACTTGACGAAGCTCGAGGATCCACTTGTTTTAATGACCTTAAGAAAGTGTCATGTATGGTTCATCCTACTTATCAGTCTGCCTGCTAAGCGTTGGGGTTGTTGGAGTATGACACTCACTGGGACCGCACTCTGGAGGAAGCCCCCCCATCTCTGACTCACCGTACAAGCTCCGGGAACTATTTTCTGTCGTGTTGGTATTTTGTCAATTGGTATATCCTTTAAAATTTTGGGAAAAACCCAGATACAGTCTTAATGAGGATATAAATGGCAGGTGGAGAATAAGTTTTGAGAGGTTGGAATTGAACACTGTATATACACTGTTTACAACAAATGCTCTGTGCTTTTAGAAAACGTAGTATTTTCAATGACTAACCAACCACTTCAGTAACTTGGCATTCCATCATCGTATAATGATTTAAATGAAGTTAGTGTCAATCGTGAATACCTGAGAGAAATCTCTTACGACGTAGTCCAAATTATTGGATCAGTTACTCAAAAGTTACTAAACCCAACGCCGAACAAAGTCAAGTCTATCAAGAGGTCATTGATAGCGTTGGCTCAGATTCTGGACGGCTTTTCTTTCTTCACGCTCTAAGCGGAGCGAGTAAATCTTTTTGTTTAATCTGTTGCTTGCCAGTGTAAGGAAAAACAAGATAATGGTGATTTCTATAGCTTCATCAGGTATAGCTGCGACTTTGTTAGACGGTGGGAAGAAAGAACATTCTACCTTCAAATTGCATATCAACTTGAATTACTCTGAAAATCCTCCGTGTAATATTTCAAAACAGAGATATACTGGCCAGGTACTTAAAGAGTGAAAATTGATCGTTAGGGATGATTGTACTATGGCTCACAATGGAGGACAGGACTCTCCAGGAAATTTGTAATAGTAAACATCTGACGGGGAGGATGACTGTACTACTAGCCGGGAACTTCCAGCAGACTCTACTTGTCTTGCCTTGAGGCATACGTGCTGATGAGGTAAAAGACTGCTTAAAGTCATCCTACCTGTGGCCTAAAGTTCATTTCCTATCCTTGCGAGTCAATATGAAGTTCCATCTCAAAGGCGATTTGAAGGCAGAAGAGTTTTTAAACTTACTTCTAAAAATTGGCGATGAAAGGTTAAAGGAAGAAGATGACAATATTCACATTCCTGAAAATCTATGTGAAGTTGTTAAATATATGACGACTTTAAATGACTAGATTTACCCTGATTAGAGCGATTTACATATTAAAGACCCGAATTGACCTAAGGAAAGAGCTATTCTCACGCCTAAAACGACACCGAAGCAAGAATTAATGATTCGTTATTGGACAAACTTGCTATTAATATGGTGATACATCATGAGTCCGTGGACTCCGTGGTAGAGAGAGATGACTTAGTCCACTACCATGTGGATTTCTTTCACACTTTAAATCCACCAGGGGTTCCACTTAACAATCTCTATATGAAAGTTGGAGCACCAATAATGCTGCTACGGAATCTGATACCTCCTATACTTTGTAATGGCACCAGGCTGCAGGTGAAGTATTCATATAGTAACGTGATTGAAGCAACCATCTTTACAGTATGTGGTGCGGGAGAAACAGTTTTCATAACCCACATTCCTTTGATTCCCTCCGAATACCACTTTCAATTCAAACGACTGCAATCTCCCGTCAAATTATGCTTCACAATGACAGTCTTTGAAAGTTGCTGATGTGGATTTAAGGAATAACAGCTTCTCCCACGGCCATTTGTACATTGTGTGTTTGTAGCATAGATTAAGTTACAAGAGACCATAATATAATATTATTTAGATAATATTACATCATCGAATTTACAATAAACAAGAACAGTGATATTAAATATAAAACATTCTAACTATGGTAATTAATACTCACCTCTACCAGCATTTGACCAGATACCGCTCCATATAACCTAAACATCAACATAACTACCAGAGAAGTAAAAGTACGTCCAATCCCCACCAATAAGCCCTTCTGACTAAAGGAATGGCCAGGATACGAGTAGTTCTATGCTCTGCCAGAGACACGCCGTAGAAACTCGTGGATGATAGTACCATGATCCAGAATATTCGTGGCCAGCCCGCTCACATTGCATTTTTGTCCTCTCTCTCGTTGTATCGCTTCCCTCCTTCCCTTCCTTTTCCATTCTATGATGTTTCTAGCTGAGCTGCGGTTTGAATATAAACTGGTGATTTTCCCCTTGTTTGGATTCTCTCCGAGGATACCTCGTATCCTAACATAATGTAAGCTTGTAAAATTCTCTTTCTATTGTCTATTCTAAATGTATTATTTGAGTGTAAATATATCTTTATATTAATTTCTTTGTATCATGAATTACAATAATTTATAATCTGTTTGCTTTCTTCAATCTTTAGAATATGTCATCACTCAGACATGTCCTGTTTTGAATATGGACTCTGATGAAACTTTGATTTATTGTACGTTCCTTCAGAGTGGCTCTAAAAAACTAATTGCAAAGACTTTATATTAGTACTAGATAACTGTTGCCCGCGGCTTTGCTCGCGTGGAAGTTGATTATATACAAATACGAAAATATACATATGTATTTACAGATTAATTTAAAATATTACGTTACGTTGATGACCATAACTTGACCTCAGATCAAAAATAATGCAAGTCCGATACAAACTTTCACCCCCTTTTTCATCCCTTATTAAATAAAATTTCCAAAATTCCTGAAACACGTATTTATTTGTTTTACGTCAATAACCGAAATACAAAATTTTGTTTATGTAACTTTCAAAATGACGGACTTTCATACATATTATCATCCCCTATTTTGACCCCTTTAGGGTGGAATTTTCTAAAATCCTTTCTTAGTGGGTGCCTACATAACAAAATGAATATACAGTCCGAATTTCATGCTTGTAGCCTTGATACTTTGCGCTCGGCGATGATGAATCAGTCAGTCAGTCAGTCAGGACATGTTATTTTATAAGTATAGATTGCGTCTATATTTAGTAAATATTTGGACTTTGCGCTTTCAGAGGCTACCGTCTACATATTTATGTTAATAATTTCGTAATGTTTGTTGTCAATGGGCATACACTTTTTTAATTTAAGGACTATATGCTAAGGGATCCTTGAATATGTGACGACGTATGGGCTTAAATGCCGAGAACAGACTGTCAATATTGACTGCATATTTAAAATTGATATCTAAGGGAACTTAGTTCAAATTAACTGTTACTTGTAGCTTATACTTATTTGATATATTGTTGTATATAATTAAAGTTGATATTTTAGTATTACCTTTGCATATTATTTTTTTTGTTAAATGAAATAGTTATACATATTTATTCATAGATTGCTCATCTGGGTCAGTGATGCCATCGTGGTTTATTATATATCTTTGGGATCTTTCTTAACTTTTTATATGAATATATATTGCAATCGTTGTTATTTAAATTTATATGCATGGATCAAAGAGATTAAATGAAGTTCTGCCGGTTGGTGTAGTTTAGCTAAAGATTTTCATATGTTACTTTATATGGTTATAGCCGTAATAATTTTGTAATTTTTTGAATTTACCTACCTTGTTGCATTATTAAAGATAATAATCCTATTTTTTAAACATATATATTGTACTGTTAAACTCATATATTATCATTTAAATAAATTATATTACTATCGTTTTCCTTATTTATCTTTGTGTCATCCCACCCAAAAATTACCGAGGTTATCACAATAATGAGCGCCTCGTGATTCTGAAGCCAAAGGGGTGAACGAAAAATGTAGTTTAAGAGGAAGTTTGATAAAAAGTTTTTTAGCCAAATTTACAATGTTGTTTAAAATTGTTGCTCCTTATTTTCCTTTCCTTTATAAACCTAAAACAAGTTCATTACTATTTAGTACAAAAAAGCAATTTTCTGTAATGATCTTAAAAAGTACTCCGTAGCGAAGCACGGGTATTTAGCTAGTAATGTATACAAGAGCGTTTCTGTGATGTAATTTGATTGTTTAGCAGCCTTAGTTGTTCTTTCAGATTTTTATTATAACGTTGTTTATTGAAATGTTTTAATAGTTTGTTTCTTTTCTCAACTAGAATTTTCAGTTGTGATATTACCCAAAGGCAAGTGAATCTTTTTGAATTGTGATTTTATTATTATAGTCATCGTATATTCGTGTATAGTTTTGCTAAGTGTATCTGTAATGTTGAAGTTAAGAAATATTTAATTTTAATTGAAAAAATAAATAGTAACTTGTTACTTTATACAACTGCGCCAAACAAGTAGTCAACAAAGTATAGATTTAGTAAAATCCACAGCTCATATGAAATATTATATATAAATAAACAGGATAAATTTTCAACATTAATACAATTAAGATATTAGAACATTGAATTGGTAAAAATAATGGCAATTAAACAACAAAATACAATGCCATGTAAATCTAAAACTATAAGTTTGAGAAATTTAATCGATTAATATATATTTGATTTGATTTAGTAAACTATGAGTTGAAACTTTATAAAATATTTAAAAATTGATTACTGGGTAATACAGAATGAATTATAAGTAGCGTTAAAACGATACCCTCAGGATCGATCGTGGTATCTCTGGGTGGTAGATGGTTATGGATTATTTTTTCGAGTAGGCACGGGCTTGCTTCCCTATCGAGGGTGGTGGCATATTCTTTCTCGGGGGAGTGGTTCGAATCTGGTAATGTAGGAGGGATGACTTTTTGTTGGAGGGAGAGTGGAGGGGTACGCGAGCTGATTTTCTCCTGTGATGCTCAGGGGGGTGGGCGTACGGGTGTTGGATACGCGCAGATAAAATTATTAAATTCTAAACATACCGATAGATTAAACAATGTAAGTTTAAAATTTAAAATTAATAAATAGTGTAAATTAGTATTTATTTTCTAATTGGCTAATAATATGTTTTATTAAAAGAAGTTTAAGAAAAGTTAAAATTTATTAGACACATGGAAAAGTCGCCTATGGCTACTATTATCTAGTTTGGTAATAATGTAGAGGTTTACCTTTATGTCTAACTTCTGTAGTACAATCTGCGCTACACTCAAAATAGCTAATAATAATAACTAGCAGATGTGCTTGATAGAATCAATCCACCCTAATATATTTAAAAACATATTATTTGTATATTTTTTAAAATTGTTTTTATTTCATGTTAATTCACCATGGAAGACAAAGATCCTGTCAACACTGAACTCATCATCACAGATGCTGAGGAGAATCAACCACCAAATGAGGACACTGACGTTATTCAACTGCTGTTACAAGCTGGATTGATTACAGCAATTAGAGAGAAGGGTTGGGTTGTAAGACGATGATGCCTCGGTAAGTGAGCTGCGAACAACACATAAGTTTTTAAATTCTCAACCAGCTGAGTCTCTAAATGATAACACCCCCCCCCCCCCTTCGTAATGCAACAACTGAATAAAATCAGTAAGAGGTTAAATGAATTAATAAAGAGATAGAAACTTTACCATTTACTGACCAAGCCAGTAATGTAAACACATCTTAAGGAGTAAATAGTATTACTGAAAGTACTAAGGCTAAAGTATTGTCACGTTTTCTAGAAAAAGTACCTCATTGCGACGGTCAGAATTATGAAATTATATTAAAATTTCTCTTGGAAATTTAATAAATTTTGTGAATTAAATATTGATAACGAAATTGAATTTCTTACATTTTGTCTAAGCAAGACAAGTTGATATTTAACGCAACTTTTAGTTGAGTGCTTAAATGATAGTCTATCATGGAGGAACTGTATACATAAAATACTAAGCAACTTAATCCCACCTAGAGCTAAAGCTAGTTTAAAGGTAAAGTTTGTCAGACACCTCAAGAATCATTCCGCAATTTCATAATGTCGGTCTCAGAGGCGGCAAAAGTTCTAGAACTCAATTTAGAAGAAAGAGAAATTGTTGTGACTATTCTTGAAAATGTATCACCCTTAAAGAGACGACATTTTGTATTTGTCTCGCAGCCATTTTCAATGGCTGAATTACATTGCTTAGCCTCACAGATAGAGAGTTCGATGGTAGCTGAACAAGAATACTTAATTTTCAACCCTCCACCCACTATGGATAGTAAATCTAATAATACAGGTTACAGTTTAAATAAACTTAAAACGTACAGTTTTAGCAAACCCTCCCACTCACAAGGTTCTAAACCCCAGGTGTTTCAAAATCAAAGTTTAAGTAAGTTGAATCAAAAGAAAATGTTGTCTTGAATTAAATGTTTTAATTGTGTACAAATGGGTCACTACAAAAGTCAGTGTAGGTCAAAAAACTAGTAGTGCACCAGCAAAGGCATGGGTTAGTTAGGAGGCACAAAACCATTCTTTTTCCCATGGATTCAATTATTGAGGATAATATTAATGGTGTTTCATGTTTCGGACTTATTGATACACAGCGAGTTATTCCTTCATAAATTCTAACTGTATTGAAAATTGACCTAACTTGCACCCTTTAGATGAGAAACATTTTGAACCTAGACATTTTGCCATCGCTAATGGTGCCACACTTGAAATAAATAAAAGTATTTATTGTACTATTAAAGTGAAAGGATTTACCTGGAAACATTTATCTGTTGTTGATAATTTACCATATGATGTAATATTAGGCATAGATTTCCTGTTTAGTACCAATAGTCAAATTGATTTGAAAAATAATAATATCTATTTAAAATTTAATCCTATTTTAAAGTTAAATTGGTGAAAGTAAAATGCAAACAAAAGAACATTTTAATCAGTAATCCACCCAGTGAACTTAGTGCAACTCTACAAAGTTTCTTGGATAGTATATCCACTAAGTGGGGTAAATGTGATGTATTCCCTTATCAAATTTCTTTATCTAATTTCATAAACCTGTCAGATCTCCACCCTATTCTTGTTCACCACATAAGTTAAAAGCTTTTAGAGAACATGTCCAGGATCTACTTGATAAGGATATGATTAGACTTTCCTGTTCTGCATACGCTAGCCCTGCATTTATAATCCCCCAAAAAGATGGCGGACATAGACTGATAGTCGGCTACAGGAACATGAATAAACAGATTTTCTCTAACCCTTACCCTATGCCCACTGTTGAAAGTGCCTTTCAACATTTAGATTAACTAATTTAATAGACCTGAATGCTAGTTTTCTTCAGTGTCCATTTACTGAGGATTCTAAGCAATATACAGCTTTTGCTATCCCTTGGGGCTGTTATCAATATAATCGAGTCCCCCTTGGGATTACTTGTGGAGGAGCAGCTTTGAGTCGAGTTTAAGACCATATTTTGTTAGATTTTAAATTCAAATTTGCGTTTAATTACTTAGACTACACCTGTGTGTATAGTCAGTCCTTAGAAGAGCATTATGAACATGTCATATAAGTTTTGCAGCGTCTTAGAGAGGCAGGTCTAACTGTGAACCCGGATAAAGTGACGTGGGGCACTGATTGTATTAAATATTTGGGTTGTGTAATTTCTAGGGGAAATATCCTTGTAGACCCGGAGCGGATTATTCCTATAGTTAATTTTCCAGCCCCCAATAATCTGAAACAAGTTCAACGCTTTGTGGGATGTGTGCCTATTATTCGAGGTTTATTCCTTCTTTTTCGGAGTTTGCAGCTCGTTAAACCAGTTAAAAAAGAAAGGTATACAATTTGCCTGGGGAAATGAACAAAAAACCGTTTTTTCTAAACTTAAACGAAGTTTGGTGTCCCCTAAGGTACTGAGAATGCATGATTTTTTGCTTCCTTTTGAACTTAAGGTAGATGCTTCATCCTATGCCCTCGGAGCCGTCATGTCTCAGCGATATTCTGAAGGGTTACTTCCGGTAACTTTTGTAAGCAATTCTTTAAATGAGGCTCAGAAGATGTACTGTCCGTATGAAAAGGAATGTCTTGCATGCGTATTTAGAATTGAGAAATTTGCAGATTATCTAGAACAACGCACGTTCGTTTTGTATACAGATAATAGTGCTTTATCTTGGATGTTTAATCACCCTAAACAATTAGGAAAGATTAGTCGTTGGGTTTTAAGGTTGTCTCAATTCAAATTTACCACTGTACATGTATCGGGGAAAGAAAATGTAGTTGCTGATGTTTTATCACGCATCAATGAGGGAGTGTTCCCAATACTTGCTTGTATTAACCCTACTAACATAAATGTAATTAGTACTATCCCTGAATCATTTGTGTCCTTAAGAGCACATCAACTGGATGACCCCTATTGTAGGGAGATTATTGATCGTTTAGGTCAAGGTGATAATGTAGAAGATTTTATTATACATAGAGATTTGCTATGTGTGCGGGGTAAGAACAACAAAGGTAGAAATATTTTTGTTCCTAATTAATTAAGGGATATAATTCTTAGATATTTTCTTAACTCCTCCTTTGGAGGCCACTTGGGAATTTGAAAACGCATCGTAAGATTGCATAGGAGTTTATTTGGCTCAATATGTACCAGAATGTTAGACAGTGGATTAGGAAGTGTGATGGGTGTTTAGGTGCCAAGCCTCCACAGAACACTCGTTATGGGTTGCACGCTGCAGATTTCGCTCATAACCCCTGGGATATTTTGTTTGTTGACTTCGTGGGCCATCACTCGTTCTACCAATGGGAATACCTGTGTTCTTAATCTCATCGATGGGTTTTCTAAGTTTGTTGTTATTATCCGTCTTAAAAACATGAAAGGTTCAACCACCGTTAAAGACTTGTCTGATCGAGTGTGGGCGATTTTTGGTGCTCCTGGAAATATAGTAATTGATAATGGACCGTGTTTTAGATCCAAGATTTTTCATGACATGTGTTTTGCATGGATTGTGGGATCCCCTCTTATTATGAAAGGTGTAAATTTGCCATTCGTAATTTGCGGAGATCCAGGGCCAGGGTGGCCGTGGCTTACAACCGAGGTCCGTTGCCTGTAAATGTGTCTGTAAAGGACACGGTTATGTGCTGGAACTTCCAATTGAATTCAGCTGCCGACAGGATCTCTGCCAAACTCACTCCAAAGTGGAGTGGTCCATGGAGAATTAGATCATTCTTAACTCCTGTATCCGTACTAATCGAACTCGTGGGGAATGAGCAACAAAGTCGTCGGGCCCATGTAAGCCATTTAAAGAAGTTACCATAAGTATTGTATATCTGTATATAAGGGATGTTATAAAATGACATAATTTGTAATGCTAACTATAATATTGTGTTGAAGTTTCCTAATAAATCTAGTAGAAAAGGAAAATGTAGAGGTAATCTTTATTTGTAAAACGTAAATTGAATATGTAAATTAAAAGTAGATGGAAAATCCTATATTCAATCTTCACATTAAAGGATGAATGTACATTTTTGTAGGGAGTAGACACACACATAGCTATGTGTATGTGTATAAAGTATATCTAAATTAAATTGAAAGTATCATTAGAAAGATTCAGTTAGAATCTAGATCTATTAATAATTTTCTCCTGATAAGAACAATATATTTGATCTATTTCCTGTTGTAACCATTAATATGTAAAGTAAATATCTTTATAAAGATTTTCTAATTATTACCCTTGTTGGGGTTTTTGTTTCAAATCTTTATTGTACGTGAATCTGAGGTAATCTTGTGTATGCCCTCTATCTGACTTTTCTTCTCCACTCCCTTCCTTTCCATCGGTAATGGTCTTCTTTGGATCTCTGTTTTGTGCCATGAAAGAAGAGGACGAGCGTGTTCTGCAAGCCGGATAACTTCGGTGTAGTTGTTGTTGCCTACTCCCAAAGGGAAAGATGTATTAGTGGATGTGTCCTCGCCATAAATTGTTGACTCCCACGCTGAGAGCCTCCTTTGAAGGGTAGGAGAGTTGTAGCATGTCAATTATGTAAAATTGACATCCACACCATGAGCCTAAATAAAAATACTAAATTATGATAATTATTATAGCGGAATCCAAAGAAGAGAAATAAAATTGACATATTTAGGAATAATCTGCTTCAACACCTACTTTTCCCGACTGTATGGGCTCGGATAGAGTCACCATGCTTCCGAGAGGAAAATACTACAAGTGTGTAAAATAACACTCACGAGATGAATCCTTATAAAAAAAAAATACTATAGCTGAATCCAAAGAAGATAATTAAAACTGATTTATTTAGTAATAATATCCTTCAAGACTTACTCATCATAATAGGATGTGCTCTGATACAATCACCATGTTTTCAAGGAAATTACGACGAGTATGGTGGGGGCACCAGCATGGAAAATATCAATTAATAACCGTCATGTCCTTGTGACGTCACTGTCATACGTCATACGTCACATAATCTATGTAATACACTTTTAAATACCTCTTACATAACTACCCTCTCCAATATTCTTATTTCCGGTCGACTAGATACACCCTGGCAATTACTACTCCGAAGTTGATGGTAATTCTTGTTTTTCTTTAGTAGAAAGGATTCATGGTGTTTTAAAAGTGGTCTTTTAGTTTTTGTTTTACATTAACGACTTATTATTAATTGTCATTTTTTATAATTATACATCAAAGAATTCCCAAAGTCAGGAGTGAGATCTCACAATTTCAAGATGATTTAGAAGGAAAAGGTAAAATAAAATATATTTCTTAATAAATTACTTAATCAGTGGCGCACCCAGACATTTACTTTGGGGGAGGTATTCAATCAAGGTTGTATCAAGAATGAAATTTTGATGGAGAGAGCGGGTTCGGTATTGCACAGCCCCCTAACTCATGAAGGCCGATAATATTTATGAATATTAAATGCTTTTAAAATTAATTTGAAGTAGTTTTATAGTAACCAAGAGATTTAAATAATGCAAATGTTATCGAAGCTAATATTTGTGCGCTTTTTTAATTTTTAATTTTTTTGTGTAACGGTAAACCTTTTGAATATTAGGCTTAAGTCAGAAGCCTGGTCCTAAAATGTAACCTCTACATTCGATACATCTTCAATGTTAAATATTTTAGTTATAGTTTATATTATTAGAATTTCTATTAAAATATTCGTGGTATTGGGGAAGGGGGTCAAAAACCTTGTTTGCCCCTCTCTATCTTGGGTGCACCACTGCTTACAGCAAAAGATATGTGTAAATATCTTAACAATAAACCAATTACGTAGTGATAGAGTATTAATAGTCCAAGATAATCTACCCTATTCTTGTACTAACGTTTGTAATTCTTATGCTATTAGTAGGTAAGCTACACCAATCACATGTACTTGTAAGCCAACACTCATGCCATCTCTGTATTGCCCAGCGTTTCTCTTTTGTTTCAGACAGTTCTTTCTGTGTGAGTCGTGTGAGCACGTGTGTTGTAGGCTATAATATGAATAGCCATTGTAATATCACCTTGTATTCTATTTCATTTAAATATATTACTTAACACCTATAATAGTCAGAGTTTACACATATAAATAGTTTCTGGAGCATAAATTCTCAATTTGGGAGACTATTTTTTTCCAAGCTGCATTGTGTGAGATAAGCTAGGCTTTAAGAAATAGTTTTAATTGCAACGTGAGTTGGACAATCTGCCTGATTCCCTCCCCCAAGATCTGATGGACGCTTGATGCTTGTACCACTTCAATTTACTCTTATTATGATTATTTTCTTGTGTATTGTTAACTGTGCGCTTTTAATTACACTAGATTAATTGAATAGAATCTGTTCCTTTTATGCATTCAGAAATGTACTCATATCATTCTTAGCCCCGACATTAATATTAACTTAAATTTCTAACCATGTAGAAATTGCGATGATCTGCGGTTTGCTGTGTTTTGATGGTTCATTACAATTTGAGGACCACCTTTGTGGTCAGAGGTTCTGGCTACAGACCCGGAGGTCTCGGGTTTGATTCCCGGCGCTTCCAGATTTTCTGAGAGAAGTCTTTCCAGATTATCTGGGAAGCAGTGTGTATGGAATGGGCTGGACTCAGCCTCTTGTGGATAAATAATTATATACTCAAATTAAGTATTAATGGCTCCAAGTTTAATGGCTGGAGGCATCGTTGAGATGACCATTCACACCCTCTATACGCAAGAGTAGGCACTAATTCGCCAAACAGTTTGGAAGCCACTTGGCAGGTATAGACTGAATGCAGGCTGACACCATGGAGTCACTTTTATTACATTATGAGTGTATGGTAATCATCTTTATGGATACATAAAAAAAAAGAGAGAATATGGGAGTAAGGGGATGGGGGAGGCCTTAAAATTTCCTATGATAACATATGGTTAAGGGGAAATAATAAATGTACCACTGTTCTATAGGCAGACATATTCAAATATTTCCCTTGAAATAGTCCCTTGACGTCCTTGGACAACGGTGGTTGAGGGTCCTTGGCCCCCAAATTTCCCCTGCAACTTTTATAATACAGAAGACCTATTAATTTTCTCAGAACACGCCACGGATTTATTGCAGCAAACTTTAGTATACTTTAACATGATTCACAAAACTAACACAATAAGCTAACTGATCCATTATGGCCACCTCTTGTATACCATATATCCATCATCAAACTATAAACGACTGATTTATGAAGATTTCTCAAAATTCAATTTTGACCCAAAAACTTTTTCATTTTAGTATTAAATTTTTTAGACAAAAACATATCCAGTGAATATCTCTTCTCGTACCCGTGTCACAATACAACGCACACTTTTCT
>JBCFYV010009882.1:29360121-29424180 GCA_039000515.1 Timema cristinae
GTGCGTGCGTGTAAATATTCCATGGTCTGTCGCTTTTTACAGAACTTTATATTTGCCAAAGGTCTGAATCTCATGTTATTATATTAGAAACTTACATGTAGTTTACTTGCGTCGATATATATAGAAAGTAATTATATCGCTTTTTTTTAGCAGGAGAGAGAGAGAGAGAAGTTTTTTTCAAACGTCTCAGGTTTGAATCCCGTGTCAAGAAGTTAGCGGAACATTTCTTCGTTTGTAATTATGACTGGCTTCAATGAACTCACAATGTTTAGTGATATATAACGGGATCGTGGACGGTTTGCTGTTAAATCCGTATGTTTAAATTTACATTCAAGAACTCATGAGGTTGTATACCTCCAAGGAGGTTAATGAATGAGTCTGTAAGGAGCACAGATGTTTAAATTTAATATTTATGTTCCTCGATGTGATCGAATGACCTTGACGACCCAGCTATGTAGCCTCGTTCCTCTACTTTGTAAATTACATGTATATCGCTCACCAGCACGCTGTGAGCATTCTCTAAAGGCATATCGGCACGCCCCTCAATCGTATGACCCACGTGTGTGTGTGAGAGAGAGCTGTCATAGACCTGGGCGGTGGAGATCGCTAAGTGCCTAATTTGTTTAGTGTAAATGTTTATGGCAGCGTATATATGCTATGATGTCATCGAGAAAACCCATTGCCGGGGTAGGGGTGCCGGTGTCAATGACCGCATGTACTAGCTCACTGTTTCAATGTCACGATCTATTCCTGTCTCAACTAGTCTTGTCGATCCGCCAAACTGGTGCCAGGTATGAGTCATTAAGGTTGCGACAGTGTGATGACGTTATCGGGAAAACCCATTGCAGGGGAGGATTGTCAGGGTCAATGACCTCATGTACTAGTTCTTGGTTTCATGGTCATGTTCTATTCCTGCCTCGACTCGTCTTGTCGAGCCACCAACCTGGCACCAGTCATCAGGGAAAACCCATTGACACATAGATGGGGAGGGTTGCGACATCATTCAAGGTCACGAACTATTTTTGTCTTGTCGAGCTGCCAAACTGTCAACAGTCATCAGGGAAAACCCATTTCCGGGGAGAGTTGCGACATCATTCAAGGTCGTGTTCTATTTCTGTATTGTCGAACCACCAAACTGGCGCCAGTCCTCAGGGAAAACCCATTGCCACATAGAAAACCTGAAATAAACCTTTGCGACATTGAAGGAGGACGACAGGTCACTAACCCCATGTCGTCATGGAAATAACCATAGAGGAATTTCAGGTCAGACGGAAATATACTGGCACCAGGTACGAGTCACCAACGAAAACCCAGGGGTGGTGGATGTTTGTGACATAACACGCAATGATTACGTCACCGGGAAAAAACGTTTTGACCCGTTGGCGGAAGTGGGGTACCAAAACGCCATACTAGCTACTAAGGTATATATTTATACAAATTAATTATCAATTCGTCTCAAACGGATAAAATATGATAAATGCGTGCTCCATAATATTTGCACTGCAATTTAAAAATGGAATGGAATATAGTAATTTCTAATTACTAACCGTCTCATTAACACGCTGGTGCCATAAGAACAACGAGATTTCAAAGCCGGGGTTTGTCCCATATGTCCTTATCAGATGAAAAGATTGAAGTCATCAAATTTCACGTTTAGGTCAATTGAAAATAGTGTGTTCATGTCCCGTTATTAGTATCGTAGATAGTTCACTGTGCCTAGGATGTGAGCAAAGCAATATTTTCAACTCAAAACACCAAAATCTCGCCAGAAGGATTCAAAAGTGTTTCCTTTCCCTTTTTATTGGATTAGGTTAAAGCAAGTTTCTCAATCTTTTTTATTTAAACATAGGGGCTATAACCTATTGGAAAATTAAATAAAAATAAAAGTTTTGCCTCTTAATTTATTGAAGTCAAAATATGCTCAAAATACAATGACCTGAAAAAAAACCTGACATAAGATAAATATGATTGCAAATTAGTGTTATAGTAAATACTGCAATCTTTAAAATGACAGAATACTTCATTCTTCTCAAAATACATTTGGATCCCAGTTAAAAAGATAATTAGAGCTAATAATGCCAAATTAAGTTTCAATTTACCTATGGATTATTTTAATTACCAATGTACTTTTGACGCATATTCTATAAAATAAAATAAATTGAACACTAATAGTAAAACTATAAAGAGATCGTTGATTTATATCTATAAAATAACCTAAACAATTTTTTGACTCCCAGCCATGTTTTTTTAATGTGCTCCAAATGTGCATTCGTTTAACTGCTGTTGCCCTACAGTACTTATATTTGTTAAATTAAATAAAAAATAAATTACAATTTAAATAGTTTAATTCAATTAAAAAAGCATACTTTATTTGAGAAATGTATGTTTTAAGACCATTAAGAGTGGATACAATCCAGGGTTTATTGGATATAATGTAAGTGGATACAATTTCGGATTTGTATTAAAGTTGTTTATTTGAAAACTGTCTGTTTAGAGTGGATACAATTCTGCTCCCCATTTGTATAGTTGACGTAGATCCATCATTCCTCCAAGATTATGGGTAAATATAAGTATTGTCTATAATAGATCCATCGAAAGGGTTGTTCATTATCAAAGTTTAAGATTACATCCTTAATGAGTAAAGATTTATCGTTAAAAGGTTGGATGAAGGCAAGCCGTCTGTATCATCATTTAAAATTAGTATAATTGGTGTTATAGCTCAAAGTTATAAATGTTTATATGTTTATGTAAAATCAAAGGGCCTTCTTTGAAGATGACATGTTTATGAAAATTGTTAGGTTTTGACTTGAGCAGTAGACATTGCGGCTATCAAGATAACACGCTTTGGTTTATGACCTCACCAAAGTTTCAAGGGGGGTTTGCAACGTGGTCCTAGGAGCCGTCCTGTGTATGACTATTTATAACGTCTGGTTGGTGTGGACAATATTCTCTCCCTGCTGACAAGAAAGGGGGAGAGGGATATTAGACAAGTCCTGTAAGGTTTATAGTTGCAGAGAAAAAGAGCGAATAAACCTCAACGACTTTCTTAGTTGGGGGTGGTAGGGAAAAAGGGGTAATGAAAGGGTTTAGTTGTGTTGAATCAGCTAAGAGCTGTAGGATTAGGTTTATTAGTTGGTTGGAGTGTAACAGCAGTTGCCTGGAATGATAATGGAAACCCTTATCATCTTGGACGATGTGGAAAAGAGAGGATTAGGTGATGAGTAATTTGACGTTCTGGGTTTGGTGTTATGGTGAGACGTTGATGAGGAGGTGAGATAAGGATAATTGCATTACCATTTGTAGTGAAACTAGCATCATGAGTTCTGGTGTTGAGCTAGTTCTCAAAAGTGGCAGGTGCTTAATTTTATTTTTTTATGAATGGACTGTACTGCAACAAATATTTTGAAATTGTTGAGGAATGCTATTACCAAGTGTCATCTAGAGATTTCCCCTTTGGGTTTGAAATACTTTAAGCTTAATGAGAACATGAGTGATGTTGAAATTGTTGAACCAAAAATTAATGAAGGATAACAAACTGTTGTTTGTTGATTTTACCTTTTGCTTGGAAAAATTCCAAGTGTTCTTCGAAATGTCATTGAAGAGTGAGAATGTTTTCCACACATTCCTCAAATGTTAGAAAAAGATAAGGCTTACACCGGTGAGTTAATGATGACGAGTCCTGACAGTTTGAGGGACAAGGGTTGACAACAGGAGGGAAGTCTGGTTGAAGTGTGAAGGAAGAGGGCTGGAGGAGGGGGGAAGGATGGTAAATTAAAATTTACCCTCGTTATATGTGAGAGAAATAAACTATTTCCCAAATTATCAAAACTCGAGTTCTTATTACACTAAAATCTATAAAGATAAGCTAAAATACTAAAATAGGGCTGAGAATAAATAGGTTCTTATGAAACGATTTTCTTGGTAATTTTTTTTAGAATTAAAATGAAACTAAAATGATATGTTTGAATCTTATATTATTTATATTATGCGTGACACTATTCCAAAAACTTTTCCGAGGCCATTTTACTTTCTCTCGACACCTTGGAGAGAAAGTATTATGATCGTCAAAAGATTCGATCTCAAGATTTGGACAAATGTCGACGTTTCATGACACCCTGAAACAAAAAAATTGGTTTTCGCGATGCCATCTGTTGGTTTAGGCTATAGCCCGAGCTACAAACAATCTTACAGAATGGGCTATAACATGGTATCTGGGGTATACATAAGGTCCTCCCCAGGGGTTATTGGAATTAGATATCTAACTCTAAATTTAAGGTTAGTTTACTAATGGGCAAAAAGAGAAAAAATCTCTTTTCTCCAAATTCTCTTTAATGCATGTGATTAAATTTTATATATAGAGTCTAGACACTGTTTATTATTATATACAAGATGGCAATTCTCATTTTTTCATAAAAATGACTTTGAGGATACTTTACACAAGGAAAATTTTCCAATCATCATCATTTCTCCACAACTATTTGAGATACGAAATATCTTATCATTGTAAAGTTGTAGTACTATTAAAGATAAAAATTCCTTATTTGAAATATTTTTATAGCACGAGTGGTTTCTGATATATAATCAAATATATCTACTTTTTAATTCAGGTCTTTGAAAATGAATTTGATTCTTATGCTCTTTGGTGGTGGACAAAGATATTTCTCTTTTCTCAATTTTTCTTTAACAGTGTTCCTAGTTTCTAATGCCATCAAGTAGGTAATTAACAGTTTATATTATTTCATTTATGACATTTGGTGTAGTGTTTCTGCAAAAATGTATGGACTTATTATTTAGTTTCACAAATCTTATGATTATTTAGTAAATGTCTATTTTAAGATAAAGGCGAGGGAAAGTCTGTGCGGTACGCCATCCCAATTATTTCTTACAGCTTAATAAATATCATATAATTTCAAGAATTATGGAAAATACCACGTGGTTGCTTAGACAGCAGTACACTTTAACCCAAAATGTATTGATTATTTAAATTTAAATACGTACCCTACCATATGCTTGGACATTTTCATCTATTATAAACTTCTGTGGATATATGTTATCAATATACCATTTAAAGTTTTTACAATTCTTCTTTCTGCGAAATTCTAATCTATCAGTGATGTCACCAATATCTGCAACCTGTAAAAGTCACAACTTTATTTTAGATATATTATTTTATCTTAATGAATTTATAAAATAATGATTTTAAAATTGGTAGTATAGGTATTAAATTTGGCATAAATATTTGAACCATGGTAGTTTTACTATTTTGATTCGAAAATGTACTCGCAATATGTTGTGTTATAAATAAAAATGTAATATAAGCCTACTCATCCGTTATGAGATATTATTCGAAATTTAAAGGCGCTATTTTAACTTTATTCTTTGATTTTAAATTACTTTATTAATTCATATTGAACCATTGTTTTGATCTCTATTTGAAGTTTATGCCATAAATGTAAATACAGTCCAAATAAAATGACTTATTAAAATTTAAAATTACAGTCTCAAGTTTATTCTTAATTTTTCACATCCCGCTTGGGAGGCTGAATAGACTTAGACAATGGTTCTTAAACTCTCCTTTATCACCACACCAGGTGTAGACTGTCAACCTAACATGAACCACCTACCTCAACACCTCTTACATTCAAGTACCCAATGTAGGCAAATTATTTAACAACTCATTAAAATGCATTATCATCATAAAAACCTGTTATTAAAGTTGTTTCATTGTATAAAAGTTAAAAATAAATTAACAATATTATTTTAAAACACAAAATAACACGGTAAATCACTAAGCAACACCAAACTACATATTTTAATATACAAGCGTCGATAAGAAAATAATAAAAAAATTATGATTAACAAAAATTAATAAGTGAACTTAAAAAAATATAACCTCATGGACCTGTTTTAGACCAGGAGACAAGAAACAATAACATCATTATTATTTTTTAAATTTATATAATATTAGAAAGTAAATAAGCGAATATATTTTTTAATATCCATTTCAATGTGAAGAACGGTGTTTCTGGTATTCTTTGACCAGTCTGGTAACATCAGGTGAAGTGGAGGATAGTTTCAGTCTTAAGACAAGCTCAACATTAAGCTTATTAATTTTCACGCTTTTTAGTCCAACCAGTGCATAAAATCACATTTCACAATTGTACGTTGTGGGAAACGGTAACATGTGCTTGATGGCACTGTTGGCCAGTTCAGGGTAGGCTAATTTGATTTCACATGGATCCAGCAGTTTGTGAGGGATTTCTCACTAAACGGGATTTTTAGTGCTCTATCAGAAGCCAATTCAATAAGCTGATCACAGATACGAGCTGAAAAGCAGAAGGACTCAAATCATAGATGTAGCACTGAGAGGATTCATAATCCATTCCTTACTTTGATCAGACTCTGGAAAATATTTTTTATGCCAGCTTGCAGAAATGTACTATGGTTCTGAAATAATTACACTAATTCATCATCGATTAATACTACTGCAGAATGCGAAAAACATCATCAAGTAAGGAAAATGAATCATAATCACCACGATCAAGCCGTTTACTCCAAAGTTCACTTTTTTGTAGAAATTCTTATATTTTATTTTGCACTTTAAAAATTGTTACAACGTGCCCCTGAAGTGACCGATTTAGGCTCTTCAGGATGCTGAAAATATCGCTGAGATATGCCACCCGCATTATGTAGCCACTTGAAATCTTGGAAAAGATATTTATTTAATTCATCAGTGACATGAAGGAAAAGCTTGATCTCATCCCTCAAATCGAAAACTGTTGAAAGCACTTTCCTCCTTGACAACAACTGCATTTCTGTGTGAAAAGTTAATTTGTATGCTCAATTCCCATTTCTTCGCACAATAGATTAAAAAGGCGAGAGTTCAATGACCGTGATTTAACTAAATTAACCACTTTAACTAGTGGTTTCAATAAGCTATCCATTTCAGAAGGCATTCCTTTTACCGCTAGCTGTTCTCTGTGGATGAAGCAGTGAGTGGAACCGTTAAATTTATTTATATTATATAATTCACAAAGAAATTTGAAAAATTCTATGAAAACCAACAAAATTCAGACTTATGTCTTTATTTTGGCAGGATTCCCTGTCTGGGAGGTATTTTTTCTTACCAGAATATTACTACATAGAAGGATTCTTATAAGAAAAAAGGCCTTTCAGACTAGAAATTACTTACTCTAGTTCCATATCTCGGCAAGAGAAAGTGCTAGTACGATAGTGGCACTGTCATGCGGCAAGATAAGGTATTTGACTTTTTATTTTTCTCTCTTTTTAAATAAAGGGAAATATACATCAACGGAAAGGGGAAGGGGCGGGATTGTAAAAGTTGGAAGAGGGGGTTGTAAAAGCTGGCTGGGCTTAAAATGAACCGGCTCAAGGCTGCACAGGGAATTACAGTAATAGGGGCTTTTTATTCAATAATGTCTCATTCAACACGCATAGAAAACATAGTGAGCTCACCCAACACTAAGCGGGTACGAATATCTAATAAAATGTAAGGAGTGCACATTGAAGGACTCTAATACACTAATTTGGGGTAAGTATCGTATCAATTCATGCCGTTCATACATAAGTTATATTGCAAAATAATTCTATGATGTTTTTTATATTCATTTTTGAGCTGGTAGCATGAAAAATGATTTGCGCATGAAATTGTTTGAAAGTTAATTCTAGAATAGTTTCATTATCAGAGCGCAGCATCCATTCTAGACATCTAAAACAGATAAAATAAGAGATGTCCTTAGTTATCTTATCACTCTTATGCATCCAACTAGTAAAGTGAAATATCCCTTAACGGACACCTCTCAATAGTGAATTATTATTTATAACGGGCAGTTTAAATTTCCCTGGCGACATAACAAGGACGCTTATGGTGAAACACCTTTCCAAAGATGGAATTTCTAAATAATGGGCACGGATACTGTTAGATATGCATATTTACACATAAACAGCTCTAAATATAAAAGTTTGCAAATACTATTTCATATATTTTAAAAATGCCATTGCCTTTCATGCCACGTAAGCAGTCCCACCTTCCCTGCTAACGAAACAGTTCGATTTCTATAACAGCCCATGTTTTCAGAGGAATATATCGAAGGACTTAAATAATTTTCAAGTAGAAATAAGTCTGGAAAAAAAAATTCTAGTACAAAAAAAATAGACACAAACGTTTAACTTATTTAAACCATAGACTTATTAAAGAAATCGCAATTAATGTTTTGAGTTTGTTGAGGAAATATTTTTATTTCATTTTATGGTAAGACTAAATAAAAACATTTTGTATACACAAAACGTCCTTCCGGTTTTTAATGGAGTCAGATGTTATTTGTTTTGATCATTATGTTTAATGTATAGCAGCAGTGGTTTTTTTTAGCACCACGTCTTACTACCCATACGGGCTATACGCCTACAGCAATGTTGAATTTGATACTGTATTTAAAAAGGGTACAATCCTTACAAAATCTGTCATTAATAAACTACTCTTAAATTAATTTTATTTCATTAAACAAATACACATATAATATACAGAGGGGTACAAAAAATCTAATCACTGTTTGATAGTCCATATATACTGACAAATTTGACTTGCAGGTACAATTTTTGGCACTGAGAGAGAGCTATGGTAATTGTTAGAAATGAACACACCAGTGTCTAAACAACGTCGATGTTGCCGAATTGCAGACAGAATACGTGTGTCTGAGTATCTGATGTAATGGCAGCACATGACGCTACGATTGTTTCACATAGCTCTTTGATTGTAGCTGTTTTTTTTTATCGATACACGTCATCCTTGATAGTCTCCCACAGGTAGAAGTCAAGAGATGTAAAATCCGGAAACCGAGGTGGGTACTCAAAAGCACCTCTGCGACCTACCCACCGTCCGGGTAGAGTGTCTTCCAAGTACGACCTGACATCTCGATGGTAAATAGGTGGGGCTCCATCTTGTTACATGTAAAACATTTAATCGCCATCCAGGGTTTGGATGGCAGGCAAAATTCTTGTCTGAAACATATCAAGATACAGCTGACCAGTTATGGTACCCTCGAAGAAGAAGGGACCAATAAAATCACGCGATGACAGACCACAGCACACATTACGTCCCGGTAAATTCACTGCCTTGTCCCATGAACGTGAGGATTTTCAAAAGCCCAGTAGACACAATTATGGAGATTCACAGTACCGTTAAGTTTAATTATGTCTCGACAGTCCACACAAATCTCCCTGCAAATTCCTCATCCTCGCCAACCATGTACTCAAACCACTCACAGTATTCCATCCTTCGATCCAGATCATCCTCGTTAATCGTGTGTAGCAGTCTTGGAATGTATACTTTTCACTTTGCACCCTTAAGAATGCGACTTACACTTGACCAGCTCACCCCCTTACGCGTGCTCTCTAATTAACTGGTTTTTTTAGGTGATCGGGTTAAATGTTGCAACACCGAAGCACTGGACGCTGGACATGTAGCTGTTCGTGGTCTGCCGAATCTTGCCTTGTGCATATCATTTCATTTTGAATATCAACTGACCGATAGCTTGCGTTCTTTCTTCCGTGTCCAATATTTTTCTTCAAAACCTCATCCCCCGCATCAACTCACAACTTATGTAAGTCTTCGAGGATTCCTTCTCCGAGTGTTTCGAACAAATCGTTGAAATAGCGGGTGACAGGTGTCGACCACATGTCCCATCGGTGGACGGCGACGTCGATGAGGTCCCACACATAACAAAGACGCGCCCAACTAGGTGCTAGATAGGCGACTCACTTGAGTCCAGCGTTTTTTATTTCACTAATGACAACCATACGATCACCGCACATGCGTCTCAGAGTGATTTCATGATTAGTCAGACTAATCTTCTGAGGAGGTTCGTGTTACTGAAAAACTTTTATATGAAAGAATTGTAGCTGCCCAGTTCTTGCCACTCTGTATGGTTAAAGACCGCACAGTTATGACCGCATTTTTCTAGCTGGACATAGGGCGTAAAGTTGTTCTTGACAACCATGCCAACGATGATTCACTTTGCGTCGATTACGTCCAGCGGGAACAATGTGTTGGAAATACTGATGATGGCGAGCAGCTTCACCGGCTTTGCTTTGTGGGCGCAAACGTCTTGACCTTCCATGATGTTTGTTCGTTTCGACGACTGTCGTTGTTGTCAAGCCACCGGTACGCCTCCTTTATAGGCGCACGCTGATTGGAAGCAACCTCTTGAGAGGGGCAGGACCCTACAGTCTTGAAAAATGTGTTGTAATATCTCACCACCTTAGAGTCGTTGCCTGTATGATTGGTGGGCGAGAATAGGCCTAGGAAAGTTTTCATCAAAATGATCTGGGAGCGATAGATAAGGTACATGAGACAGTAATGGCCGCAAACGTCTGAGGCTATGCTTTGAAGTTGTATCGTGTTATGAGACATGTGGGAAATGTTTTTACGTATAAATGCCCGTTGTGACAATATACGGGGTGGAAAACCATAACTGTCAAACTATTCTCCCACGCAGTTATTGTCGATTAAATTATATGATATCCATTAGGTAAGGCTTCGTGTGTGATGTCGCTACCTTCGTTCATGAAATGGATACCCGTTCCAGAAAACAGTGTGTGGTAGGACATTACAAATTTGTCGTTTGAAAAATCGGGCTGTAGTGGTTTCGGCGGAACTTGTTCCCCATCCACGTACAGCGAGAAATGTTTCATGCCGTAGGTTTGTAAGTTGAGCGGGTTCTTGGTGGCGTATCCGTTGAACGCCGCGTTTGATACCAATCCCACGGTGCATCATTTGGGTAATTGTCAAGTGAATACGTTATCCAGCGATTTCCCTTGCATACCTGTAGGAATAGTGAGTGTTTTTACTTCCACGTGGGTGATGGGATACTTTGAGTGGCTGACGTTTAATGCTTTGGCATGTGCCAACATTATAGAAGGTGCTACTTTGATACGACGTACTAGAAGGCTGGCTTCAGCGATGTGAACCTTAAAGTGAGGGAGTTCAGGGACAGCCATAAGACTAAACCGGTCTCTGGAACGGACCAACTTGACTCTGAGTTTGGTGGCATTCAAAAGGTATTTCTCTTGGTTAAACACGTCACCGTGTAGATACCCCAAAATATCCACCGTCTTACTTTTTGAGGTGAGACTGCGATGGGCCTCATAATCCCTTGTTGCTGGCGTTAGCCAACTCAATGGTTCCGGGGCTGTCTGCGAACCACAGCCATTAAGTCAAATGTGTTCTTTTGTCTTAACTGTTGTAATTGAGAAACGTCTCAATGTACGATCTATAAGCATACGTGTAACTGGACGGTGAACTTAGTTTTTGGTTTAAAAACACATCCATCTGTGTGAATAGCAAATGCAACCAGTTGTTGACGGGGGCGATTTTATCCACCTCTGTGAAAGCGCCACCGTCGGGTTTCATGATGGCCGCCCTGAGATAGAGCATAGTCTGTGATAGAGCGATATAAAATTCACCTTGTTCTGTAATGGTGAATTCGATGGGCGAATCATCGGTGAGGGAAGAGACAGGTTTGTACTGGAGCCATTGCCCACTTTCAAGACTGGTTTGGGTGGGTGGGACGAAAAAGAGACCAAGTTCACTGATTGCACATTCGCAGGACTGGGGGTGTATAAACGACATTTCAACTGAAAATATCTACCGCTTATGTCTTTACCTGTTTACGTTGGGCACCGACAGAAGACTGACGATGGTGCTTCTTACGACACCCTTTATACCCAGCGCTGGTCATCAGTGTGTCATTCTTCTGCTCCGCCTTGTGTTTCAGGTTATTTCCAGCCTCGCCGACACGGTGCCGTAGGGCCTCTTTGAAAGGACGATGCTGATTGGCAACTTCGGAGAGCACGTCAATACCCCTATGAAGCGCCTGTTATACAATGGCTTTAGTGCCGCTTCTCAGCAACGGTACGACGCTTTTGAAAAGGCAGCTAAAAAAACTTCATATTCCATGTCCTCGTTGATAGGGAACACCATGGTAGATCGAAGATATTCCTGTTCCAGCCTGGTTGACGTAGTATCTTTGGTAGGGACAGTTCATGTTGAGCAGCGTCGAAAATGAAGTTTCACGCACACTTTTCCAAACTCGAATGGTACAGGTTCACCCGTGTCTGTTCTTATATTGATATCTAGGCTTTCAATTTCCCTTCTAAGTTCGGCATGTAATGAAACGGATCATAGCTAGCTGTCTTATGTATGCCGTAGAGATAGTTTATGTTGTTGATACCGACGATACGTAACAGCGGTGCCACAATTTCACCCACGGGCTGACAATCGACGATATCCGTGTAGATGTAGGTTTGCGAGGGCAAGCCTAGTAGAATGTTGGCGGCGTACGGCGACTTTGGTACTTTGATCATATTAGTCTGAGGATCGAAGCCGAGCTGTAGACTTAGTTGGCTTGATAGAGTCAGCAGCTGTATATTTGGTGAGGAAGAGATAACTTCCACTTTTTTGTTGGGGTTTGTGAACTTGAATACAATTCCGGAATCCCCTTTAAACGCCTCTACGTCGTTTAGAGCTTTGATCAATTCATGGATAGTGCCGTAGTTTCCAGGAGGGATATGATCCTTGAATATTTGGTCCACGCCGTTAGCGTCCACCCAGTTGTACCATACAATATTTTGGCTCTCGGGTACGGTGGTGAAAGAACACGGATATTGAAATTCAGCCAGAGCGACCTCCCACCGCCCATCGAGTGTAAGACGGTAAGGATGTTGTGTGGTGAAATTCGTGAGGGTATTTTTCGAGAAATATCCCATAGAGCTGTCGACCGGCAAAGTGATGTAAAATTGGTCCTTCATGGCAGGGTGCTGACGTAACTGGCAGGAATCCAAGAATTAAACTTGGCGGGGTAACCTTTCCACTGCACGTACGCTTTCTTTCTGGCGCCTTTACCCTTGACACGTAGTATTTTATCAACTTTAAAAGTTTCGGGAAGACGTACGCGTTGCAATTCAGGTTCGTAAAACGTCCCCTCCACTTCTTCGCCATCAAGATCGGTCAGTCTGTTGACAACTGGTTGTAGCAACACGACACTGATGACTTTGAATATCTCTTTGCTCCAATTGCTTTCGTAGCGCTTTTAAAACAGTATTTTGGATTTGCTAATAGGCACCGTGTCATCGGCTTTTATTTTCGGCTTACTATTTCAGGTTGGACGCCTTTTGCCGTACAGATTAACTCTGACTTGAAGCACATTGGTTTCTGAAACGTCGGCAGGCGCCATCTTGATACTGGAATGTTTTGCGCCGTTGTAAGCGTCTAATAGATCTTGGAGGATGTCCACATACCAATACATGTTATTTTAGGTAAAGAAGCGCCACATGCGTCCTATCAGAGTTATATTGAATCGTTCCACAATGCTTGCCTTCACGTCCCGATTATGAGTGGTGTAGTAATGCACACCCTATTGCTTGAGAAATTTCCGGACTAGACGTGCAGTGAACACTGTCCTCTTGTCCGTCTGTAAACATAGAGGTTTACGGCCGCTTTGTTTGAAAATGTCTCGAAAGGCGGCTCTTAAGACGTTCCCCGCCTTGGATGGAATCGTCCTCGCCCAGGCCACCTTGCTAAGCTCCTCGATGACGATGACCAAGTACACTGCACTGTCGTTGTATCGTTGTCGCATATCGTTGAGATCGACTTGCCAGAGATCATCAATGTTTGACACCACGTACTTGTTGCGTGGAAACTATTTATCAGCTGTTTGTGTAGGGTATAAACGTCACACGCACGAATTCATTCTTGTACATTTTCGGGATCTTTCTTGGGTGACTTTATTAGCGACGCCGCCCCTGGAAACCCTGCAGGATGAGAAGGGTCGTAGTAGATGTTGGCTAAACGGGCCATTAAGCTGGGAACGGCAGCCACCTGTTTTTGTCCCCCCTCATCAGTTTCTTCTTCTTAGCGCGTTGCATCGATGTAATTAGTTTCCACATCCGGAAGGGTCGCTTATGATGGCCGAAAATGGATGTTTCAAATTGTCCATAATGTTTGAGACTGAGCTTATAAGTTATATGAACTTGTATTTATAGGATAGGAGGGATGTGGGGGTGTAGACGTTCAAACACAAACATAAGAGTTTTTTAAATATTTATTTACAATAATGTAAAGTATACATTGAATAATTATTTACACAAAGTGAAAAGTATACAGGGAATATTTACTATATATATATTTATACATTATAGGAATATTGACCTCGGTACTAAATATAAAAGAAAAATGGTTCAATATAATATATACATAGAGATGGTTTCAATTTAAAAGCAAATAAATATATATACAATCAGTTTATTAAATTTTACTAGAATTAAAATATATATATATATAAACAATTTATTATATTTGACTAGAATTAAAATAAATATATATACAAACAACTAATTGACTAGAAAAAATCAGGTAGGTGGAGGATTGTACTGGCGAATAAAAAAATATAAAAAAGTAACCCGGGTGCATAAATAAATCAATAAAAAATTATGTGTGTTTTCATGCAGATAAAAGATATAAAAAATCTCAAATATTTGAAAAATGGTATGTCAGTGGAACTGTCTAGATGAAAGAAAAAAAAGGTGATTATTCAGCCTGTCTAAATGATCACATTTTAGTCGTGGCGAGTGCGTTTACAAGAACTCTGATACCCAAATGGCAACGTATTATAATCATCGGTTATCCGACGTTTGGTGTACACGGACCAGTAGACTTTAGTCTGTGATACAGTACATACAGTCTAAAGACATTTTCCTACAATTTTGTGCGGTATCTGTATGTATCTTTCCGCAGCCTGATCAGTGATCATCGCTTTAAAAACGTCAAAATTAACGTCGTTTCGGTTGCCATAGTTTATGGTGATCCCGCGAACCTTGCACACCGTTTTTGTTTTGGCAGGATCACCACCGACACAAACTGGTTACGCGTAATTCTTGGGACCGCCATATAAAAGGCGCTAATGTAGCTTCCCGGACCGTAATTCTGAAGTTCGTCAGTGAGGTCACCTAAAAAGTCTCCGGTCTCGGGCTTCAATCACCGGGGAGTTCAGTGAATAGAACGTTATCTGTACCATGATAAAAAAAAATGCGGTCCCCCAGTTGTTCAAGGATGCTGTATAAGTGCAACCTAGCCATAGCAGTCGTGTAATCATCAAAATACATTATCGAGTCTCGTAGATTACGTCCAACGTGAATGGGAGATTCTAGAACCTTGTTCAGGGTGCTGATTGGTACAATTCCATTATTATTTCTAATTCAAATCGTATTGTGTATATATTAGACCTAATTTATTGTTATGTACTGGATTGCATTATTTAACTGTGTCTAGTATTTAATTAAATAATGTATACAGGCTATTTACGGACGTTACGTGTAAGCTGTGTTATCATGGTTATTTTCAATTTAGTTAATCGTAAAGGGATATATAAAAACAAATTATAACCTATATGGGTATTATCTAAATGTAGTGATTGATATTATGTTGTTTTATTCAATTTGTTAAAGACTTGTAAAGATGGAATAAGGAATCTGCCATTAATTGGTTTAAAAAGCAGATATTCATTTTTATGCTTGGATTATTCTTAAAATTATGATAGTCAAGAAACCTTTTGCAAGCAAATCAAGTTTTGATTTTTCTTTTTTGGAAAGATAAAAACACTAGGCAAAATTTCATAGCTATTTCTATTTAGTAGTACTGATATGAAAATGCTTTTACTTAAATATAAACAAATGATGTAGGCCTATGCCTAAATATACATATATTGATAAGCCTCTTTACTCCGTATTAGAAAGGTATGGTAGGCTTACCAATAACCGTGTTTTGGGTGCTACTAATAATATTTTAACTAATTTATGAGTCAGGATAAAATTTGGCATATGTCCTTAGTTTCATATTTCTTCTCCCGAGTTATTGAAACACGTCTACTCGCCCACCTTAGCTTCCTGCAACGCTCAGAGAACAAATACCTTGCCAACGCGCATGCACGAACCCATGAAATTTAATTAACATAAAACAACAATGCCCAGACAAGGCCATCTGTTTTTACAACTGGAGGAGCGTGAAAGTTTACATTCAAACCGAGCCAATAGCTTGTGCTACAATGCACTGAACATTAGGTAAAGCTTAAATTAACCACAAAACAAAAAAACAATGGTGTCTGAAGTTTACGTAATATAATGTAAACGTTACAGCTTTAGTAATCAAATTTGGTCAACATATTTTGATTTTATTTCGTGTCAATAATACTCATTTTACTGGGATTATTGCTTTACTTTAATTCAAAAATGATTTTTCTTTTAGCCCGCTCCGGCTGAAATGAACCTATAACAGAAACTGCAACAAAGAATAAATGGAGTGGCGAAGCTTTGTTTAGGCTTTACATAGAAAGTTAGAGGGATTAATAAATACATATTATGTATGTATGTATAATTAATCTAAAGAATTATTAAATATGTAAAGAATTTTAAAATAAGTATTAATTTTCAAAGATTTTAAACGATTTACACAAAACTCAGTAGAATTCTTCATTGGGTGTGCTTATTTCTCATATAAGCTATGTTTAATAAACCTCGGGACTCATATTTGTTGGGCCACAAATAATTAGATTCATCATCAAGTTAAGAGAAAAAAATATATTATAATTTTTTTTATTAGAGGTATTTTACTTGTACTTTCTGAACCGACTGATTATATCAGCACACAAAAATGTATATAAGCAAAAGCTAAAGGGCCTACCAATTTTGCTTGGAAAGGCATAAGAATTATAAAAATAGTATAAACGATACTCAAAGTGATTGTTATGGTGCTATTTTTCATGTTTGTTATCCTTTAGACCAGTCGTGTCAAAATAGTTTGCTAATGAGGTGGCCACATTGAAAATTAAAAATAATGATTAATAAATAATAATTGTAAAAAAATTACATTTTTAAAAATCTTTTATTTAAAAGTAATCTAACTTTGTAGGTATCTTAATCTTTTTACTACAAAATAAAAGAGTAGGCCCTTGTATAAAAAAAAGAAAGGTTTTTTTACCAGATATTTAAAATATTTTATTTACAACAATTATGTGAATTTCGGGAATTAAATCTTATACCTAAGTCACTTTAATAATTGATGATAAATGTGTGTTCGTAAGCCGAGGCCATTTGATTTTTTTTGTGCCCTTTAATGTGAGAAAACAAAATACTAACATATATATGTGATCCCAAACATTGCACATATTTGATGCTCAAATTCAATAACTTTTGAGAAATTATTATCATTATTATTATTATTATTAATGTGTTGTCAGAACCACAACAGTTTAAGACATCAATTCCAACGTTTAACAACTCAAATACAGTCAAATATGATTTCAAACATTGGCTGAAAGTGTCTAATGTCAACCTATTCGGATTTTTTATTTAGCATTGTGTCTTACTATACCCATTCGAGTTATAAGCTTATGTAGCCTACTAATTATACGCTAATGGTGTAGGGATTAAAAAAGCTGTTATTTGAGGAAGTTTATCTGCATTTTCATGGAGGGAGAGAGGAAAACCATTTTAGAAAAGAAAAACACCCTATGTACACACAACCGAGATTAAAACCTCGATACCCCAGTCCTCGGCAGTCTAGTCTACTGCAAAATTTGTGCCTTATACCATGCGGCCACAGAGGTGGGTTTTAATCAAGGTTACAGATGATATTAGACTTGCTATGGAAAATTGTAAATTATTTTTTTAATACCTCTAGATTTTAGTAAAGCCTTTAACAGTGTAATTTTTAATTGCTTTTAAAATAAACCAATCTATTACTTTCATTTCTCGGAAAGCTACGTTAATTGGACGCAATCCTATCTGTATGCTCGCAAGCAGAGGATCCCCATTAATGACCCTGCTTCTGCATGGAGCCCTGTTGAAAAAGGTGTACCGGTACCGCAAGGGTCCAATTTGGGACCACTATTATTTTCCCTATTTTTATTTTTAGCACCGCGTCTTACTACGCGTTCGGGCTATACCCCTATGTACTAATACTAATGTGTTAGGGATTAGGAAGGTTGAATTTAGATGAAGTTTGCCCGCATTTGCGTAGAGAAAGAGTGAGAAACCATTTAGGAAAAACCACCTTCCGTACTCCCCGTCTTCGGCAGTCTTATATATATATATATATATATATATATATATATATATATATATATATATATATTTCGAGAGTGGCGTCTTAGACAATGTGAACACCAAAGTGAGTATTTTCCCTACCTTCTTCTCTGTCTCGTAACACCTATATGCAGATTATCTACAAGTATATATTATGTCTGACAGTAGTATAAACTTATTTTCTGGCGTATAACCCGAACGGTTAGTAAGACGTGGAGCTAAAAATAACTTACCAGTAAATGGCTAATTAAATATACATATCTAGCTAAAAATAAAAATTTCAATTCACACAAAAAAAATCACTTTAATTCCATTAATTAGCATTAACAACCCTAAGTATTTATTTAAAACATAGCAACAGAGTTATTTTAAATCCTTGGATAATTTTTTATTTAATTGATTTGCTCTTTATTATAATTATTGAATAAAGTTTTAGTTTATGTCTTACAACCAATAAAAAATGGTAATCCCGACAACTATTTTATGTATTTTTATGCATTAGTTATTGTATGTATTATTATGTGTATTTGATCATGCATACTCACTAAAAGATCTGGATGGTGATAGTAAAATAGTCTCTTATACTCGTCCATCCATACTTCCGCCATTCTGGCCGTGTTGTAAGCAAGTGTATCTCTGCCTTCTGGGAAGCTGTAGGGGTGGAAATGGCGGAATATATGACCGACTCTAGAACATGGGATGGTTTCCAAGGAACCACCACACTGCCATACCTAAAACCCAACAAGAATTTGCATCTCCAGGGCTTACTTTTCAATTGCCCTTATTTTAAAATATAATTAAACAGTGCCAATATGCCCCCGTAGGGCTAGTACATACAGCCCCACCTCCAACCCATCATACACATTTTAAGCCTGTTGTTTTCATTCTATTATTATAGCTTTTTAAAAAATATATCATAGTAAATAGGTGTATATTTAAACTATACTAATAACATTTGTTTTAACAACTTCACCGACAATTGTATAATATAATGTATACATTGTTTGTAACGAGTAACTTTTCAGCTCACTTTGTTAAAAGAAGCAGAACACCAGGATTTACAAGTGTTAACATTTCAAGACCCACACCGATGGGCCCATGGCCAACGGCATCAGTCTCGTTTAGTCAGGTTTTCACGTGACGTGAAGGATATATCAGGGCTCAAACTACAGCCGGGTGAGTAGATTGAATGTCATATGAGATTCCCACTTTCACTCACCAAGTCAAAACACTTTTAACTGTTGGGGGGTTTTCTCAGTGACGTAAAGTGGTGTGTTTCATTGACGTCGTTTCGTTGGCGTCTCGGAATAGATCTAATATAGGCATATTATTGTGATGTGAACACTCTAGGGAGGTGTTTAACTGCGGGAGCTCTGACAGAGTTATGATTATACACAACTAGGGATCTCTTTCCAGACAGAGGCCGCATTGCATTTGAAAATGCGCAATTAGGGGCCGCTTTGACCCTAACGTTGGCATTTCGGATTGTTCATAAAGATAAATTATTGTGAGAGAATCGTGTTCAAACTCGCCTTGATATTGACCCAGAATCCCACTGTTTTTGTTCAACCCTGCTAATTTTACTGTATGTGTGCCTCATTTGATTTTAGGTGTGCCCTATTGATTTTCTTAATGTGTGCCTCATTTGATTTTATGTAACGTATGCATCCATTCTATTTTATGAGTGCCCCATTTGATCGAATTCTTGAGGAGGATTTTGGTGTGGGGGGGAGTGTGATACTTCCTCGGCAGTGGCGTTTTTTTATAGTGACGAGCGTGACTATACTTTCTTGACGGTGGTCAAGAGTAGTGTGAACTACTCAGTCACAACTCTACCTCGGTCACCGGACCCATGATGTAAAGAGATAGAGGTGAGCCCACGGTACTTAGAATACACGGTAGGGTCCACAAGGCAGGTGCGCAGTAGCCTGTCGTGTCTGTGACGTCAATGTGGCCCACTGCGCGCTCAGCTGTATGCTACCGCCAATTGTTCTTGTTGCTTAGATGCGCTAATCTTTCTTTATCTATGGCTCTAATGTTTTGATGTATGTATGCGTTAATGTTTGTTTACCTCTGTGTCGTGTGATATTAATTAGTAGTAGTGATGCCTTGTTGTGTAGTTGTTGGGTGCAATAACCACTCAAGAAACTCTCAAGAATATGGGGTAAGATTTTATAGATTTCCAACAGACAAAACATTGCGAAAACAATGGGTGCACGCTTGTAGAAGAGCTGACAATTTTTGTGTCTCTAACGCTCGTGTTTGCTCTGCTCACTTTAGTGAAACGGACTTTGAACGTGACTCGATTGAGAGCGGAAATACTCAAATTGAAACCAAATAGAGTGTTGAAAAAAACGTCTGTGCCACATTTTAAAATACCAACTGCCACAGCTTCTTGCAGTATTTCGGAAATAAATAAAAGAGCTGATAAACGTGAAAAAAAAAAAGCTTAAACCATCTTTTAAATACACATGAAAGTAATAATTTGCCCTTTCCATCCTTAGAACACGGGACTAGCCCAACACACTTAATAAGTACACAAGAGTTAGAGTTGAAATTGCTAAATAAAGAAAATAATATTTTAAAGAATGAAAATAATGTTTTAAAGAATGAAACTAATGTTTTAAAGAATGAAAATAATGTTTTAAAGAATGAAAATAATGTTTCAAAGAATGCAAATAAAATTTTAAAGAAAGAAAATAAAGACAATCTGACAGAGTTAGCCACTTCTAGGACAGAAATTTCTCGTTTAGCCGAAACTATAAAACAAATCGAATCTCGTTTTTCCAGCTCCCAACATCAAATTATTTTAAGGGGAAAATGTACCATTTGGAATTCTGAAGATGTATCAAAGGCAATAACGCTAAGATGTATACCCAAAAAAGCATTTAGATATTTAAAAGACGTTTTAAAATATCCCCTTCCAAGTGAAACGACAATAAAACGCCACCTCAGCGAATTTTTTGTTAAGCCAGGATTTATAGATGTAAGTTTAAATATTTTAAACGCACAAGTCAACGTTTTTACTGATTTTGAAAAAGACGTGGTGCTTTGTTTTGATGAGATAAAAGTGAAATCTGACATGTGCTATGATACTGTCGAAGACAAGATCCTAGGACCACACTCAACTATCCAAGTTTTAGTAATCCGAAGCTTGATTGGAAAATGGAAACAACCCATCTATTACGGATTTGACAGACCCGTCGATAAAGAACTATTCTTGATTGTTGTTGAAACAGTTGAGGCCACGGGATTCCGTGTCCGGGCTATTGTTAGTGATATGGGACCATAAAATCAGAAGCTTATGTTGAATCTGGGAATCACACCTGGCTGTACAAGTATTAAAAACCCATTTTCTGAAGAGCGCCAAATTTGGTTTTTTTTGACGTCCCTCATGTTTTGAAACTTTTGAGAAATCACTTACTGGACGAAGGATATCAGCTGTCTAACGGTAACACTGTTTTAATAGATGTATTTGCACAGCTTGTCGAGTTACAAAAAGACGGCGATCTGAAATTTGCGTATAAAATTAACACTAATCACCTCCTTCTAACAGGAACAGAAAGACAAAATGTCAGAAAGGCTGCAGAGTTACTATCCAGAACTGTTGCAGCTGCTATTGAATATACTCTACCTGGAAATGAACACGTGGTTACATTTTTGAATATTATAAATGATGGCTTTGATGTGCTAAACTCTAGATTACCTTATCATCCAACAAATAAGTTGAAAAGTGCCTATGGGAATAATTTAAATGAGCAGAATGCAGCCCTTAACCATTTTATGATATGTGCGAATCTATGCGAGCTATTGGGAGAAATAAATTATTACCTTTCCAAAAGGGCTTCCTAATATCTATCCGTAGTCTTAAAGGCCTATACACAGAGTTACACTCTGAAGGATACACATATATTATGGCATCGAGATGTAATCAAGACGTCCTTGAGTCTTATTTTTCTCTGATTAGAGGCCTTGGTAGATTTTATGATCACCCGCTACCAACGGCTGTGAGCCAGAGAATAAAATCTTTACTTTTGAGCCGTAGTGCATCAGTAATAATAAAAACTGGGAACTGCTCAACTGAAGGCACAACCACATTAAGTGTTGATGTAATACAAAATCTGAAATGTGATATCCGGGAAGATTTACAAGTAGAATCTACAGTACAGGAGGAAATTGAAAGTGAACAGCCAGAAGAGGAAGAATTTATATCGACTATTGAACCCCAGTTAGCAGAAAGTAAAAATAATATTCATGGACAAGTAGCAGGAGAAAGCACAGACTTACTAAAGATGCTCGCAGGGTATATTGCTTATAGAGTTAAAAAGAAAAAGCTAGTTACAGCTTACGAATATGGCCATCCAACGAGTCACTACCCTGCAAAACAAATAGACTGGCTTTCGACAATATCAAGAGGAGGCCTGATGGAGCCAACAAG
This sequence comes from Timema cristinae, assembly GCA_039000515.1. Lineage (NCBI taxonomy): Eukaryota > Metazoa > Arthropoda > Insecta > Phasmatodea > Timematidae > Timema > Timema cristinae. Next base: position 29,382,713 of record JBCFYV010009882.1, read on the forward strand.
TGCGTGGGTTCAGATTATATTTAACATGGAAGAGGACTTCAATACATTTCACGGCAGTAGTTTGAATAAGGATTGTGATGTGATGAAAACACTAGTGAATATCCTCAAGTTGAAGTACATCGGCATAGATGAGTTCACTATTTCATGTTATGTTCGAACGCGCACCTTTATTAGAATGAAGTCCTTGAATAAGAAGAAATCTCAGAAAAGACCAATTTACGGTACCGGTAGTAAGAAGTCTGATGGTGGTAGAAAAAATCAAAGAAACTAGCTAAGCTTCAATGAGTTCATTTCGGTCAGTTTATCCAATACTACATTTCTTCATGATACATTTTATTTTATATCTTGCCTACATTATTTTGTCTGTTTTTAATCTATAATCATAAGAAATTGTCTTATTTATATTTATACTGTGAAACTTTCTTTTAACCCCTTAAACATGTTCTTCAATGCGTACTTTTATTACAGTGGCAGTGTAATCTACATTTTAAAATCTGAATTATTCCAGCCAACTTAAATAAAAGCAGTGAGAAGTGGTTAAACATTGTCAAATCTGAAAGTTATGATCAAATTCCAATTTACTTTAAAGCAAATGTTAGTAGAGATGCAGCTAGCAGGCAGTGTTATAGTAATGGACTAGCGCGTCCAGTGGGCACCGAGTGACGTGTCAAAGGGGCGGGACTGAAGGGGGAGATGCGCGTGGACCCTACCGTGTATTCTAAGTACTGTGGGTGAGCCCACGCGCATGCTTACCCCCACCTCGCCACATTGCTGCCTGCCACTCTGACGTCACCTGGGTTGCAAGCTATCTGAGTTTTCACCCATTTTTAGTTTATCTTCAAGCGCCAATCCATTCTACACGTTCCACCAAAAACAAATTCGTCATGCCAAATTGTGCAGTATATGGCTGTCACAATCATTCACTTAAAACAAAAGGTAGTTCAATTAAATACTTCCAATTTCCACAAAGGGAAGATATCAACGCAAAATGGGTTACAGGATTCAAAATAAAATGCAAAATAAATATCATGAATGGTTAGTAAAAAAGTGTTTATTTATAAAATATAATTATTTAATTTTGTTTGCTTAAAGCTATTTTAACTTTCGATATTTTGTCTCCATCTAGAATATGTTCCATACACTTCGGACCAGAATCTTTTATGAAAAGCCGAGCGCAAATGATGCTAAATTATTCACCTGAATAATGCCGAAAGCTAAAAGACGATTCAGTTCCAATGTTACACCTTCCACTAAAAGAACACAAAAACCAAGATAATCAACTCTCAGAAAGATACAAGAAAAGAGAGACAAAAAATCTTATTCGTGAAATATTGGCAACAGCTTCGACAAACTCATGGTAAGTCCTAGTGTACTATTTAAAATAGGTTTGTTCACCACGGCTTATTGACTTTTATTGCTGTGCATATATAACTACGCAAAAGGGGCAGGGATGAGAGACTATTTAGTAAAACCTCTCCCAATGCACCCAGCTTGAATTCGAACCCCGACCTCCCCATCACCGTAAACCAAACAAAATTAACTTAGTCATTTATACCTCATGCATCCCAATGCGGATTTTACTTTTATCTAAATTGATTACTAAGACGAAGACACCTAAATAGTTATTTTTCAGCAAATTTTATATATCTTATAAATTACCGTCAGAGGATTTCAGATTATTATGATATTATAAAATGACATTAGTTTGCTTAGCTTTTTGTTTAATTTTTCAGTAATATAAATAAACAGGAACTGCCAGTATTAAGTGGGGAAAGTGACAAATTTCCAAACGAAAGGTGAACATTTTGCAACCTGAACCTGGTCCCATCAACTGCAAGTCACCTCCTAATGATCTACTGCATCTAAATAATAGGTATTTGAAATAAAGTATATCACATGTCTTATTTTATAAAACATTTTCGTGAATATTCAGACATATTATTTGAAAGAAGGAATTTATTTTTAGTAATGGTTATTAATCGCAAAAGTAACTACAATTGAAATACCAGTGCTGGTATGTTAAAATAATGCTTCGAAATAATTTTGCTTCACATCATGTAGTTGGGGGAAATAATAAATGTCTATCTTTATTATAAATAATGCATTTGCATTATTTATTTTTCCAAGATTTAATCTCACGGGGTCTTTCATCATAAACCCTAATACGTAAAATTGTTTAGGTTAATTAATTTAAATTGTAATATTTACTAATTAATACATTGAACTCATAAACCACCCCAAGCGCATACGGCTGGGATTTGAGCCCCGACCAACCTGTCAACGGCAACCTTGAGCAATGTGAGTCTAGTGATTCAGGTCACGTGGGCTCCAATGAGGATGTACTACTCGTTGAATGTTGAGTTGAGCGGAAGTTATAACACTTTTTAATCATCTATAACATTTTATCTAAACAAATACGGTACTTTATGCAATTGTATTGTGTCTAAAATAATAATTGTTGATGACCTAACACATTCAATTTATATTAGATGCTTCCATGATAAAATACTAGAATTCTGTTTTTGAGCAGATTAGTCCTACCTCTCTTGTTTGGATTCTCGGTGTTTTGGTGAAAAATATGAATTATATTTTCATAACTATTTCCTTGTATTAGTATCTGTAATGTATATAAGAATACACGTAACTGAACAATTAAATATGACTAAAACCAAGACAAACTGTTTCAGCTCGCAAATTGAAATTTCCGAAGATATTATTATGAAAATGAATGAACAAATATGAGCTCGAAGAAGAAAATTCTCGTTTGAATACCGTAGCAGGAGATTTCTTAATGTCTAACAGAGAGTTGAGAAAAGAAAAGCAAATGTTATTGGACAAATTATTGGAAGTTAAAAGCCAAATTAATGAAAATGCCGATGAAAAGGTTAGAGAAATTCTGTCACATTATTTTACTCCTGGCCAAATACGAAGTATCCTAAGCAAGAAGAAAATACTTCATTGGTCTGGTGAAGATATTGTAGCAACGATTTCTATTAGGAGCATGGGCGCTAAGGCTTATAGATACCTTAGAAATAAGTTAAATTATCCATTACCATCAGTTTCATCTTTGCGTAGATGGGCTACTAAGATCGACTGCAGTCCAGGAATACTAAATGATGTAATTCTTTTAATGAAACTAAAAGCCACAACATTTTCAGAAAGAGAACGTGTAACAGCATTATCTTATGATGAAATGCACGTTTCCAACCTACTCTGCTTTGACACAATAAAAGAAAATGTTCTAGGTCCACATTCAACAGTTCAGGTTGTTATGGCTCGGGGTATTATTGGCAAGTGGAAGCACCCAATTTTTTGTAATTTCGATACTCCAATGACAGCAAACTTGCTAAGACAATTAATCATACAGCTAGAATTTATTAATTATCCTGTTTTGTCTGTTACAAGTGACATGGGAGGATCTAACATAAGTGTCTGGAAAGAACTCGGAATAAGCGCAATAAAATCTTCTTTCAACAATCCTCATGATGATTCGAAAGACATTTTCATGTTTGCAGATACGCCCCACTTATTGAAACTTGCCAGGAATCATTTTATAGATCAAGGATTTACTACCTCTTCAGGAGAAAAGATTCAGAATACATGCATACAAGAGCTGTTGGATATGTCTCAAAAGGATCTTAAAATTGCATTCAAAATAACTCAACAACATTTAGATGTAGCAGGCTACGTAGCCCATAAATATAGGTCAAAATATTCAGACCTAGTTACGTCTTGTGAAGAAACAAGTGAGAATAATTGGATAAAAACAATCTCGAAAGGGGATTGCGAGAACCAAGCTATACATTATTTAAGGCTATACAGTTAGCAGAGCAGATATTCATTCAAATTCATGGTGATTTCTTCAGTAAAGAAGATACTATCTTAAAAATGGCAACTGAAGCTGTGATGGAAAAGACAAATGAGATACCACGAGAAGTAATTCATTTATTTTTGAAGACACGAACTCATATTCGTATAAAGGCCTTTAATAAACAGTTGTCTAGCAGTGACAATGAATTTAAGAGGAAGATTTTAAGGAAGATAAAGACATTTAAATAAATATCCAAATTAATAATGTAATTTGTAAGTGACTAATTAATTGAAAAAGTTTGATGTTAATATAAAAATAATTTCCTTCTTAACATTATACTTTTATTTTAAGCCGCTGGCAATAATATGTAAATGTTCGTCTAGAAGTAATTTGTATGTACAAATATGTATAAAAAATGTTGTAAGTGTGTTGAAGTATGTATATATAGTATAAGAAATGTTAAAATTAAAACATACGTAAATATTATTGCACACCACTTTGTTACCATCTATAGTGGTATAAAAAATGTATTTTTGTCACCATTATACAACTTAGTTTTAAATTACTTTATGCAAATATTATTTATCCAATGATTGTATAATATATCAAGATTATAAGTAAAATTAAAGTTAATATATATATATATATATAATTACTGTGCTTTACTTATTTATCCTGTGTAGTGGTAGAAAAGATGTATTTTATATGCCAGTATTAACACTTGATTTTAAATAGGTAGGCCTGTATGCCAATATTATTTCTCCACTAATTGTTTAATTTAACAAGAATGAGTTTTACTTTGTCATTTGTAGTAGGTACTGTAATGATAATAAGCAACGAATAATAATAGTTAGTTATATTTCTACTTATCTCCAAGCCTATACGTTTGATAAATAGCTGCACTCCTCACCCAGATGACGTCGTGCGCAGTAGTGGACGAAAACGAAGAGCCAAATGACTTCACCTCTTCTCTTCACATCACGACCGGACCAGTTCTTGTGTTAGGGCAGACCTTTCACTTTTCACCCCCTCCCCTCCTTCACTAGTTAGAGCCATGTGTCCAATTTTGTCATATGCCCTGGGGGAGGGTAGTTAGGACTACGGGAAGTGACTTTTAAAGTCGCAATCCTAACTTGACCGACTAGTGTGTTTGGGGGATATCATTGACCATAAAAAGAGCCATTCACCCCCATAATCCCTCACCATTGTATCTCAATCTTGTCCATTTTTGTCACGCTTGCCTTTCGGAAAGACCTGTGTTAACACTCTAGGGAGGTGTTTGACTGCGGGAGCTCTGACAGAGTTATGAATATACACAACTAGGGACCTCTTTCCAGACAGAGGCCGCATTGCATTTGACAATGCGCAATTAGGGGCCGCTTTCTAGACAGAAGCCAAAAAAATTATGTTTTGTAGGATAATTATCTACTTTTGCATGTACGGACAGGTATCCGCCGTACCAAATACGGACTTGAACCTCGATATCTTTCGTCAGTTATAAAAGGGGGTGCTCCATGTTGTGCAGTTGCCACACCCAATAGTCCAACACAACACTTAGCACTTAACACTTTAAGCACCGCTAATGCCGTTATAAGTATAACGGAAATATGTCAGCACAGTATATTGCTTGCCTAGAAAAATGAAAGAGTTTAAGAACAAGGATCTTGCTTCAAAAACTAATGAACACGTCCGTAAATAAACAAAAAAGAAGGAGAGAAAGAAATGGAAGAATATTTTGCATTGTCTCTTGGATGTAACATTATTTTTGGCAAAGCAGAATCTTTCTTTTCGTGGTCACAGAGAAAATATCCTTTCAGGAAACCAAGGGAACTTCTTGGAATTAATAAATTGATGTAAGTTATGACCCTATTTTAATGAGCATTTGGTTTTCATGCATCAATCCCTTCCATATAAAAAATATGACTTTTTATTTATCTCCAGAAATGCAGAATTAGCTTACTTATCTTTTGTCGAACAGTGTGAAAGAAAAATTAAAAACAGGTTAAATATTTTGGCATTCTCTTTGATAGCACACCCAATATGTCAAATACAGATCAAATGTGTGAATTAATAAGATATGTTCAAATCGAACATGGTAAAATTGTAGTACAAGAATCATGCTTGAGATTTTTGTTGTTGTTGCTGGGAAACAGATGAAATTGTGAAAAATCTCATAAAAGATGGGCTCATCTGTGCCGTAGTCAACGATATGATAATGCTTCAAATATGAAAGGAATTTACAGGTTTCCAGACAAGAAATCAATAAATAAATTCCAAGGATTTATTTGTACCATGTGCCAAACATTCGCTAAATCTTGGCGAAGTACACTCATTTGGAAGTGATCCTTCTTGTGTGACTTTTTTGAAACCATGGAGAATATTTACACAACACATATTTTAGCTTCAACTCCTTGTTGGATGCATTAATTGAAATTGTAGGTGTTTCTGTTAAAATAATAAATGAGACAAGCTGGATTGTTTGCCATGACATTGCAAAACCTGTGATGAAACATTTACCCAAATTAATTAAAGCCAGTGAAGCTCTGTGTGGTACTGAAGAAAATGTTATTACAAGCGGATCAGCTCAGGTTTTTCTGCCTGCTGTTTGTGATTTTTCTTTCTTGTGTTACCTTTCATTGTGGAGTCAAGTCTTTGAAGAAGTAAATGAAACACAGAAATATTTACAAACAGTTGGCATCACGTTTGAAAAGTTCCTTATTAAACACAGAGGTCTAAAACTTTATCTTAGGAACAATCGGAATGACATCGTAGAGAATGCTATCAACTACACTACTGCAATGTGTGAAGGATAGGATATTCCTATAGAAAGAAGAGTAAGGAGGAGGTAAATTACTACAGGAAAGATCGCCAGTGATGTTGGACTAACATTGTAACAAGAGTTTTTTTTTAATAGGGGACCTTGTTCAAGTGTGTAGATCGCTTCCATAATGAATTAAATATACGTTCTTAGCTCATGAAAAACATATCAATTTTCACTGTTATTCAGAAAAACAAATTAGTTAGTGCATCATATGAGGAACTGCAGCAACATGCTTCAAATTTATCGCAAACATTTGATGGATTTTCCGAAGAGGACAATCAGTGTATAAATCTTTCTATTGAGAAGATAATATTTACAAGCGGCTGAAATCAATCAAGAGGTGTCTAAAAAACGCTCATCACTGAAGTTTTTTGAGTTCATAGTCAAATATGACTATTCTGAGTCATTACCAAACTTATCACTACCGTTATGATTTTTTTATAACTGTTTGTGTATCGATTGCTTCGTATGAACTAAGTTTTTCAAAACAAAATTAATAAAAAAACTTATTTCCGTTCCACCGTGACCCAGTTAAGTCTCTCAAATCTGGCTATACTCTCAATTGAGCGTGAAGTAGCTAACCAAAATAATTTTAATAATTTAATCACGCAATTTGCAGAATTAAATCTGAGTAAATAGAAATTTTGAATATTGTTAGCTGTTCCTATTTTATTTTAAACTGTATAAGTACTAGGCTAGTATTTAGAACTTAGAAGTATTTAAAGATGCATTGTGAGTAAGGCCTATTTATTGTTATCATACACAGTACACAAAATAAAATTGTGTATTGTCTGTTTCTTAAACATCTAATATTACACTTTTATTACTACCAAGTGGCCTTTTAATGTGAATATCATGAGTTTAAATGTCCTTTGTTAGGGAAGGAGTTCACTGACTTAGATACTTATGGTAAGGTTAAGGGTTCACTGTTTTAACTGGCTTTATTGCGTTGAAGCTCACCATATTGCTGCCTTTTTACAAGATTGGTTTTGCAGCCTTAGTTTTATTTAAGCTCTTACTAAAATTCTTGTAAGAATTTGGTTTCCACTCCAGCTATGGGGTGCTAAAATAGAAACACGCCCTGTACATCAAATGGCCTTCCTTTGCTAGAACCTAGTTTCTACACTGATTGGGGGTGGGGTTGGGGTGCAAAATTGAGATTTGATTTTTACACCAGGCAGGGGGTGCCAAAATCTAGACCCGCACCGGGCACCAAATGCCCTTGCTACGCCACTGGCAATGGGGTTCAACCCCTCTACTCCCCTCAATATATTAGGAACATTTGAATATGAAGCTTAAAGATGACCTCGATTCAAACTTCAAATAACTTAGTGAGGCATTCCTTTTTCAAAATTTTGCCAAGAAATGACCAATCCAAATAACTTCTAGAAGTATTTAATTTTCAAAATATTTCCAGACAGATATAATTCTAAATGTCTTCTAGAGGCATACGATTTAAATATATATATATAGGTAGACTATCCAAATAGCTTCTATATGGAGATAATATTCTTAAAAAATCAATGTCAAAACCACTTCAATTAGTTTCTGAAATCATCCAATTTTTAAAAATATTTTGTGGTAAGATCACTTTCATGTTTTAATAGTTTCTAAGGGCATATAATTTTTTTAAAAATTCCAAGCGAGGACCATTCCAAATAGGTTCTAAGAATATCCAATTTTAAAATCAGGCAAAGAACACTCTGAATAGCTTCTAGGGCATTCCAAATTTCAAAAAAATTCTGGCGAAGGACCACTTCAAATTGATTTTAGAAAATCTTTTCATCTTAAAATAAATTTTGTGAGCACTTCTTAAAATAGCTTTTAGAAGCATCAAAATTTTCAAAAAATTTGAGGGCTCACATTATTCTAAATAGCTGCTAGGAGAGTAGAATTTTCAAAAACTCTCCTAATGAGTACGATTACAGATAGCTTCTAAGTGCATCCAATTTTCTAGCATTAATTGGGGAGAGGAGAGTAGAAAGTCCCTAAAAACCTTTTTTGTTACTTGCTCCCCCTCGCTCTCTTACACAAATAAAGTTCCCCAACTACCGTATAAAAATAACAATGTTCTTATTTCTTAGGGTTTAATAGTAAGTCTTAATATCATGCCACAAGATACTAGCCTTCTTAAAATAGAACATTATTATGTCAATAAATTAGGAAAACGTCTTGGCAGTCTGCCCTCAAGCTTTTAGCTAGTTAAGCTTATTGAAATACTTATAATCGATCCCTTTTGATATATTATAATATATATGTATATACAAGTGATATCTTCTGGTGAGAAAACCACAACACTTAGTTTTAGGATACTTGATAAACATAAATCATGTTGTGTGAGCATACCCGAAAAGACATTTCTAGGTTTTCTCCACCCCATATATCCATACCAGGATCATAAGCTCCAATCTCCCAAAAGAAGTTTCTTTCAATAGAGAGGATACCTCCAGCCATTGTCGGTGATCTGAAATTGCAACAAACATTATATAAGAATAATTAAAATTAAAACTATTTGACTACACTCCTCTTTATTGCTAAGAATATATTTTTATGTTTTTTAGTTACTCTTGTCAACGAAAACAAAATTGAAGATTTTGAGGATTTTAAATATTAAGAATGAATATTTAGTTCACTATTCTGTTAAATTGTTTATTATTTAAAGATACAAGGAAATTCATTAATATTAAATACTAGCTGCATTTGCCCGAGTTAAGTCAGTAGCCTTGTGAAATGTATTAGTAATAAAGGTTCAAATTAATCTTTAATGATTAATTTTGATAGAAAAAAATCACTACTGTATCCAACAACATAATACTGATAGTGCTAGAATTGGATACATTCTTAAGATTACACTCTGGTATTAAAGCCAGTTAAGTCTTAAGGCTCGTATTATATGAAAAAGTAAAATGTCAACATAGGTCTATAACAATGTTATCCAACCTTTTTCGGGATTTGACGGCAAATTTTTCCTCTGAGATTGTCGCAAACCCTTGTGTTCAGATCCTAGATTTTTGCTTGATAACAAATGAATAATTCATACATATTACTATGATAAAATGTACCATCCTGACCATTTAAATATATATAAAATATTATATATATATAATATCTATAGATATATACAAATATTTATATATATATATATATATATATATATATATATATATATATATATATATATATATATATATATATATATAAAATACAAAATATAAACGTGCATTTCACTTCAATAGGTGTTAATGGCATAAAAATGAAATTCGAAAGAAACTAAACTTCAGCTTTACACAAATATTGGGATTGTTTAGCCTCCATTGATGCACACAAAACCTTCGCTCTAATGGAGAAATAGCCAATCTGAGATCTTGCACTATGTGCAGCCTTATTCCTATATTTGGTTTTAATTACGGCCAAAGCATAAAGTACTGTTTCAAAGAGACAGGTCGTGGAAAACGGCAAGAGAATTGATACATCATTTGTACTCATTTTTTGGTACCTTCTTTCAGCCTGAAGCTTAAACTGTGTGAGTTCACAAATCTTAAAATGTTGTTCCATTGTGTGATCCAAGGACAGGTATATCAGGGTTTTCTTGTTCAATTATTGGCAGAATATTGGCAATTATTGGCATAATTTCACACCACTTATTTTGACTGATTTCAACGAAGGATTCGTTAAAATATTTATTGAATACTAATTTTAGCAGGTTGAGGTCGTCAATGATAAAAAAAAAAGTGTGTCAAAATCTATGTCATGTTCTTAAAAAGTTTTGTTCAGGCGTGGGAACATGTCAAGAAAACCTACTTCAACTTTACCAACTTTCCAGTTCCCTGATAAAAGCTGTCTCCTTGCGGGGACGCGTCAGTTGGCCTAAAGGCATTTGGCCTAAAAACAAAAACAAAAGTCTTTTGGCCTAAATTCGTTTGGCCTAAAGTAATTATGCCTAAAATCATTTGGCCTAAAAGTTAACTTCACAAAAGTCATTTGGCCTAAATTGTAAATTCTAAAACCTTCGGGTATCTTCGGAAAGTAACAAGTACTGTTAGTTGTTTCATCTGAATATAGATAGCACAACTGATGTGAGATAGTTACAATATTTCTAAAAACATTGACATATCTCCTACATACAACTCTTCACCAACAAACCTATAATCTTAATTCTACAAACAAAAAAAATATCATTAGTTCACAAAACACTATACCAGCTGTTTTGTATATACATTTCCGATATTATTTCCTTCTTTGTATATCTCATGGTCATAAAGTTAATAGGAATGAAGATATTAGCGATAAACATTTTCAGCATATTTCACGCGCGGTAAAACAAACAAACAAAAACAATCGAATTATGGGGTTTTGACAACTTATTTAGAAAGGCAAAATGAAAGTGGAAACCAATATTCAACTCAACCACTTTAAATTTGTCTGAAGTTACGCCCTATTTTCGTTTAAAGTTCCTGGACTAAAGTAATGTTAACTCTATTTGAACATATTTTATTATCTATTGTATTAATAAATGTATAAAATAGTGACGTATGAAATAATTTTAGCCAGTGAATATCATAATGGCCATATATATATTTATAAACTTTAATTATGGTTTTGACTAAATCATTAACTCGATTATTATTGTTAGTAGTATTATTAAATATAAAATTAGTAGTCATTTTTTCCAAACAGTGTAACTATTTTTATTACGCTGATATTATTAACAACACGGGTCATGTTCACACAATAAGTCCCTTGTTTAAAAAGTATATACTAATTTCCCTCCTAGTAATTAGCAAAGCATTCTCACGATTTATTTCAACTAATATGACAACTTGTGAATGTGGGGAATGCCAGGCCTCCACCGTGGTTCGGATTCCACGTTAAACTGTAGGTCCTCCATTTAATCTCACAATCACCCTACCATTACACATTAGCGTAAGTGCGTATAACCCGAACGGGTAGTAAGACGCGGTGCTAATAATACTAATAATAATAACTAATATGGTATTATATAATTATATATTAGCAATAAAACAATAAAACACGTTGTGCAAAAAATACAAAGAGTTTTATGAAACTGTCGTTGGTCTTTTTTAATTTTTCATGAAACGTAAAAATACAAAATGCGATGTAAGCAAGTGGACCTCCGAGAAGCCAATGGCTGCTGCAGAGGCCAGAGGGAAGCTAGCAGTGAAGTAAAAATTTGTCTCGGACTATAATAGGGTACATTCGTTGACACACACTTCCACGATTGGGGGCGGGGGGTATAATTGAAAGAACAAGTACAAACAATATTTTATGACATACGATAAGTTACCCATTGGTGGGTGTCGTGGTGAATTCTCTATGAATACACTATAATACCAAAATATTGAGCAAGTGGTAGAGAAAGTAAGCAATAATGTACAATTAATTAGGCTCTTTATAAATAGCCCCTTTAGCTAATACTATCATTTTGAGAGTTAATTAACACACAAACAACAGGCTGTCTGATTCACTGAGCTTTATATTTATATTAATTGAGCGTTATGGTGCGATATTAGAAAACATAAAATTAACTTAATCAGACTGTCAACATTGAGTAGTGAATTCCTACAACTAGGCATCTAATAAAGCTCAAAGGTTTTAAACTGGCCGCTCCTGCACAGCAACCGGATAACTTTAAAGTTATAAAGTCTCACAACAAACTCGTAAGTACATAGTTAGAATAATTCATAATAACAAAAAACAAAGGCTTTAAACTGGCATCTCAGCAATAGGATTACTTTAAAGTTATAAAGGCTCATAACAAAGCTCATAACAAACAAACTCATTAAGTACAAAGCTAGAATAATTCAGTACACCTGCCAATTAATTCAAATGTTAACTAATATAGCTCTATTGCCCCTATATATATACCTGCCAGGTTACTAGGTGACAGCCTTTATACTGTTTCTTGCCCATATGAGCTCGTCTACCAACTACTAGATCGTCAAGGCCAAGGGTAGGGGCGACTAACAAGATACCCTACTTTAGAGATTATTAAGGGCCAGTTTCACGGTCAAATTTAGTACGCCTCAAGTGCGGCGCTACACTAAGTACATGACGACACCTACCTAAACTCGAATGGAATGAGCCGTTCTCGCATAGGAAACTGGCCCATTCCATTCTGGTATAGGTAGGTGTCGTCATGTACTTAGTGTAGCGCCGCACTTGAGGCGTACTAAATTTGACTATGAAACTGGCCCTAAGTCCCAATTAGGACTGCACTGATTAAACATAACGTCTCGGAGATGCCCCCTATCAAAACTTGCTAGAAAAGTTTACACTAAAATGCGGCCGCAATCTTTCAAGGAATCTAAAGAAGCCGCTTAAGGGGTGTTAAATACAGACATTTACAAGTGCCTTGAAAGGCCTGCCTGGAACACTTCTGGCAAACAAGTAAAATTTGGAGTGTTCATAAGCAAGGAGAACACGAGACAATTGACTTGGGCAAATACCTAATTAGGCCATGAACTCCAAATAGCTAACCCCTAGTTTCTTTATGCTGACGTTCCCCTAGTAAAAAGGAACACTGAGTGTCTCAACTTGCAAAAGGACATTTGAGGAGTTGCTCGGCCAAACACACAACATAATGTGCTATCAAGAGTCACTAGGCAACCATTACCAAATGCCTAAGACTGTTTAATAGGGTATCCTAAAAGTGTGTAAACTGTGTTCACACCTAATACAGCTAATTGTATTTCCTAACCACACTATCCAGCTGTTGAAGCGACTTGAAACACAACAGGTAAAACCAGACCAACAAGGCGTCCACCACCATAAGAAATTAAGTTTTGTTCAGAGGGAATCATATGACCCCCAGTTAAGCTACAGGTAAAATTATACATTAAGAGAAATGAAATACTAACTAGTGGACCGTTGGAGGGATGGCTGCAAATTATCTCGCTAAAATTTATTCAAAACTTTTTTACTTGAAAATGACTTTCTTAGTTAAAGGTTTACTTGTCAAAGACAACTTTCCATTGATTTAGATCTTTCAGTGATTAATTTTAAGCTAAAAGTAAGTTTTTCTTGTTCACCCTAGGATTAGAACCGTAAAACGTCCCCTCTATCAGCTCTTTACTCATTTGTTTACCTTACTACTTAAGTAAGAATTTAGTTATTTTTAAACAAAGATAAATATTTTATTTACTGATATAAATCATACACGAATCAGGGTTTTCATGGTGATGTAAGCAAATAATTATTGTACAGATGAGCCACTGCGCGCACAGAAGAAATAATATACATTTTCTAAAGAACTCTGAACAGTACGCCGCCTGACCTGTTTTGACACCTAATATGCTGATATAAATACTATGATTAGTGAAGAAGAAAGTGAGGTGCAAAGGTTATCTTGGATGATAAATCTATCACAACAACCTACAGACAGGCGTGTAATATGTGCTAATATATTTGTAACAACAGGATGACTACATACATACATACACACACAATTACATACATAATTACATACATACATACATACATACACACACACAATTACATACATAATTACATACATACATACATACATACATACATACAAACACAATTACATACATAATTACATAAATACATACACACACAATTACATACATAATTACATACATACATACATACATACAAACACAATTACATACATAATTACATACATACATACATACACACACAATTACATACATTATTACATACATGTACAAAAACACACACACATACTTAAACACATACATACATTCATACACAAATACATGCACACACATACACACATACATACATACATACACACACAATTACATACATAATTACATACATACATACATACAAACATATACATATACATACACACATACACACATACATATACATACACACATACAAACATACATACATACATGTATACATACATACATACATACATACATACATACATACATACACACATACATACATACGTACACAAATACATGCACACACATTCATACATACATACATACATACATACATACATACATACATACATACATACATACATACATACACAAATACATATAAACACACATACATACACACATATATACACATACATTAGATTTAGATCATAGGGCATAGGCAAATATTTAAAAAGAAAGAAGATGAAGGAGAAAAAACAACAATGTAAGCAACTTATATATTTTTAACTTAATATTCTTGATATAAAAAAATAAACAAATAATTTTCGTAATCTTTATAATAATTGAGGTACCATAAAGTAGTGAGTTGGAATTATTTGTAAAAAAAAGAAATATTTTATTTATAGATATACAACCCTGCACGCAATTAAAGGTTTCTATGGGGATGTAAACAAAGAATGAAAAGCTGAAAATTCGTTGGTAAAATCGGGCTTTCGTTGAAAAAGACGTATTTTATCGACATCCTCGACACCTACCTTATCTTTAAAATGAGTGGTCGTTTATCAAAATATGTTCAGCCATTTCCCCGTAATTTTTATAACCAGAGACTTGCTTATCAAAATATATATAAGATATGATAGAAAGCGAGAGAAAATATAATGAAAATGAGTGTGTGAGTGTGTGAGAATGAGTGTAAAAGACTGAGAATGAGCAAGTGAGAGATATTGAGTGAGTGTCAACGAGTGATAGTGAGAGAGTGTGTGTGTTTTTTTTTAGGGGGGGGAAATGCTTTTATGCACAATGTGTCGGACTCGGTTTGGATAGAGAGTGTGTGTGTGTGTGTGAGAGAGAGAGAGAGAGAGAGAGAGAACGGGAGAATGTATTTGAGAGAGTGTGTGTGAGATAAAGTGAGAGAGAGAGAGTATATGACGGAGAGTGTCTGATAAAGCGTGTGAGGGCGTGTGTGAGAGAAAGAGAGAGCGTGTGAGATATATCGTTTAAGAGAAATTTTGGGAGAGAGACTGGGAGATTTATTGTGTGAAAGAGAGTCAAAATGCGAGACCATTTGAGAGAGACTTTTAGAGATAAAGTTTTAGAGAGATAAAGTTTTAGAAAAGAAAGTTTGAGTGAGGAAGATTGAGAGAGAGAATGTTTGATAGAAAGAGAGATTGAAATAGAGTATGAGACATATAGAGATAGTATGGATGAGAGAAAGTTCGAGAGAGATTGTTTGAGATACAACGAATTTGATGGAGTGATTTTGAGTTAATTTGAGAGATTTTGAGAGATAGTTTGAGAAATTGAAAGAGTTTGAAACAGATAAATAAACAGAGAGGGTGTTTGAGAGAGTGAGAGAGAGAAAGGGGGAAAATGTAAGAGTGTGCGAGAGAAAGTTTGATAGAAACGCAGAGCTTGAGAGAGAGAGCTTAGGAGAGAGTAAAAGATTAAGAAAGAGAGAGTTTGAGAGAGATTAAGAGTAAGTGTGATAAATATAATGTCTGAAAGAGTGTTTAATAGTGTGTGTGAGTGGAGAGAGTGTGAGAAAGAGTAAGAAAGTCTGAGAAAGAATGATAGAAGATGTGTTCGAAAGTGTTTTAATAGAGTTTGTGTGTGTGTGTGAGAGAGAGAGAGAGGGGGGGGGATAGACTGTGAGAGATAAAGTCAATGTGAAAAGATAAATGGAACACACAAAACATTATTTTGAAATATCATCTCCTCAAATATAAGTATTAGGATAGAAACAAATTGAACTTACTGTATTTGTATTGTGTTTCTATTTAATAAAATGGATATAAAAACCCATTAATTGAAAAAAGTGAACGGCAAAACCCATATTTAGATAAATTGTAACGGGCTAATCTGGCTTAGCCCCGTTCAAATGTAAAACACGAATATTTGTTGATGCGAGCAAGTCGTCAAGAGTTAACAAGTGACATGCTATTGTTAAATTCTACGCTCGTAACATATTGTAACAAGATTAGTGCTTAACAGTGGGACCAGCGTGCTCTCATTGTTTACCCTGGCTGCGCTCCTTGTTCTCTCTGTCTCCCTCCTTGTCTAGCAGGTGACCTTCTCACTTGACTGGGGGATTAGAGGGGCCAAGGGGTGTGGGGGGAGGACGGAGACACGTCTGGAGGGTCCTGGATTCTTTTTACTCTGGACATTTAACTCTAAGAAATGGAGTATTCAAGACCATTAGCTGTCACCACCCCTATATATAAACAAGCTCAGCGATAGCCGAGCAGAGAGAGAGTGAGTTCAGTTCTTGGCTCTCAACTAGTGGGACTGGGAGTGGACCGGCGTGTCCAGTGTGTGGACCTGCGTGTCCAGTGTGTGGACCGGCGTGTCCAGAGTGTGTGGACCGCGTGTCCAGAGTGTGTGGACCTGCGTGTCCAGTGTGTGGACCGGTGTTTGTGCATCGCGGGTCATCGCAGTGTATCGTGTGCGGGACAAGTGTTGGACTAAGTACACGGGTGATGTAGACATTTATTGATACTGTGTTAATGAACATGTTTGTGACCGTATTTAAATATTTGAATAGTTATTAGATGTTTTAGAGTTGTTGATTTATTTATTTAATTTACTTATATCTCTGTGCTCTATTCGTTAATTTAAGTTACAGACTTGTTTAAGGTTATTTTTTTATTCTAATTAATTACTTGTTTAGTTATTGTAACCTTGTCACAACGAAACATGGGATGATTGTAACACTCACCTAATGCTGTCCCGGTTGACTCGCAATGGAACCGACTTCACAACACAAGACGCCACCTTCAACGCGCACTAAAACCGACTGAGCTGGCGCTCGCCGTGGGCGGGGCGGAGAGACCCCCCACCCTCCACCTTTCCCCTTCATCGGACGAAAAGACAAGTGAACATCGCCGTGCGCTTTCAACGAGAACTTTGTGGATTATTATGGAACTTTCTACAGGATATGTTGTGCGTGTGGCTTGTTACTCCAGGGCTCTGTGGACGCTTCTAGATAATACCCCCCCTTATCCGTCCACTCTGAGAGCATATGATCACTTCAGGGTATAAAAGTGTTGTGGTGCGATGTGTTGGCACGCATTATACTCAGGGCTTTTAGGAGGTAAGAGTCTTACTTCATAAGTGGGCTCGTCATAATTAATCAAAATTCTCTTTAGCTTAAAATCTTATTTATATCTTCCAAATTTCAAATGTTTCGGACTTCATATAAATTTGTAGCTATTTATTATTCTTTATTTATTTAACGAATAGTCATGACTGCGGGGTATTGGTAGTCGTCTTCACGACTATGGCTATTAAAGGGGAACCCATCTGGTTCTCGTGTTTGTATTTCAGATCTCCGCTTCGCGGAATATTCGCACTCTGGTGCAATTTTTTCTTGGAGGCCATATATAATAGGAGGTTATGTTTATGTTCTTTTTGCATAAACAAAAAAGGTGGATAAATGTGGGGCCGCAGACCATCTAAGAAAAACACGGTGTTTTTAGTAATGTTTAATGTTTATATACATGGGGTTGTTAGTTAGTCGGGATAATCCCCGTCTTTTTTATATGTTTATATACCTAGGATTGTTAGTGGGTCAAGATAGTTTTATTGTTACGTTACATATATCTATATTTGTGTTAATGGTTGTTAGGGAGATAATATATAGTTTATTGTTATGTTTGGAAATTATTAGTTTGTGGGTTATAAATAGTGGGACCGCGGGCCACATGATTCTTGAATCTCCCAACGGGGCCTAACTTATTACTTACTTAAATGAGTGGAGTTATTATTGTTAGGTTTGCAAACTTTGTATTCACTTCGGTGCTATTGGTAAGCCTCTCGGCCGTATTAGTTAACTATGGGTGTTGAGTCTCTTTGGGCTATGCTAGAGCTTAGGCTAGGCTTGCGCTATTATTTGGGAATTGTAACGTTCAATGTGTGTAAGGAGACCAATTTATCAACAGACCGGGGCCACCCGTTAACTGTGTCTTTTCTAGGGCCTTATTATAAGGCAGCTATTACCTTGTTATGGTTGTATCGCCCTTCTGGCCGTGACATGTGTTTGTATGTCACTTCGCCCATCAGGCGCATACTGGCAGTTGGTATTTGTAATCTTTAATGTCCCGCTCCCCCATTGAGCTGTATTATGTTTGAATGAATAAAAATTATAACTCTCTTGTTTCTACCTCTGTCCATTATTTGATTGGGATGGTGAAGGAGAGTAGTTACATTATAATTAATTTAGATATATAGTTAATCAGTGTGTGTATGTGTGGCAATTTTAATAATCATAACCTTGAATATTCCGTGGGCATTTTTATTCGTGTTTGGTCGGCAA
Organism: Timema cristinae; assembly: GCA_039000515.1. Lineage (NCBI taxonomy): Eukaryota > Metazoa > Arthropoda > Insecta > Phasmatodea > Timematidae > Timema > Timema cristinae. The sequence goes on from JBCFYV010009882.1 coordinate 29,401,558, forward strand.
CCTACCCCAATATCTCTAAAAGAACTCGTGGTTCACACTTTCACGTGTGAACGGCCTGTGACCCTCCCGGGTCACGTGCGCCGCCCCACGTTACAATATGTTTGTCTATTTACATACCCACTACGCCGACTCTTCCTTCGAGCCCGATGCCCCACTGGAAAGAACAACACCGAAAAAAGTGACCGACCGCGGCCACATGGGAGAACTCCGCGTTCGACAACGACTACAAGTCAACTGAAAGCACCGTGAATGCTGTTGGCCGACGCGAGTCAATGTTCTGGTACCTGATGGAAGTTTCCCCACCACTTCATGCTGACCACTCCTCCCCGTGGAGTCTTCTTACTATATATTCTCCGGGCCGCTGGGAAGAAATAGAGAACACCATCAGTGTCGTTGCCGTACAACACGCTCTCATCACGTCGAGTAGACTATCATATCAACGGTGGGCTTACAAGTTAGGGAAATGGATCCACTGGACCGGAGTAAGTCACATGGTTAGACTGATTGTATGGGAAAGATTCGGAATAGCCGACTTCGTGGCAGGATGCACAGAGTAACCTATCAGTTAGATGTTAAATATTAGGATTAGCCAACTTCATGGCTGGATGTATACAGTAGCTTTCAGTTAGAAGTTTGGAATGGGGGATAACCCTTGTTTATATTGAGACATTATTCTTGTATTCTTATTAGGCTAGTTGTGTAGGATTAGTATGGAGTTATCTCCACATTATTATGTGAACAGGTTGCAAACAATACTTGCTGTGTACCGCGCTTCTCGCGTATCCGGGACTGTGACATTAGGGACAGCCACTTAACGGATGGTGAATCCCGCGACAGACACTACGTGTGCACTGATATAATTCAAAAAGTAGCTTGCCAGGGATAGAGATAGTTCAAGTAGTATGAAGGCCTGGGATCGATACCTAGCTAGGTTCATTTTGCTATCACTAACTTTTGTTTTGGGTAGTTAACCTGTGGGCTGTTCATGCTTCTCAAGCTTGGCCTGTGGTTAATCTTTGTTATTGCTAGTAATACTCCCCTTTGGGGTGTACAGCTCATGAGCCACTTCTGCCCCTCTGGCACGGCTGGAGCAGTCTATTATTCTTAGTTTGTATATTGTGATGTTGACCACCCGTTAGGTGCTCAAATTGGGGGACTTCTTGCCGACCCGGCATGGCCCGTAGTTTCTTATATATTCATGTAAATTGGTTTTACCTCTTGTAAGGGGTTTTGCATTGTATCCAGGGTGCTCATATTTAACTGAACTTGAACTTGCCCGATACAAGTTATAACTGTGCGTGCACGGTCACCATGCCTTGTTGATGGATGGATTAATAACGTTACTCAATTGTCTGAGTTTATCCTTCCGGCGCCACACGCCCATGGTTGACCGAAACTTAGGCAATGCTACCTCATATCTTATTTAGGTTGTATAGACTGTACTTACTGAGAGAACGTGCTAAATATTGATCCTGTATCTTGCTTCATTAAATTACATTACTTCTAATTACCTCTTGTTCTCTTTGTATGTTTATGTATGTATGTGCACCCCGGGGACTATCGAGGTTAGGGATTAAAATCCCCCACTTAAAACTCAGAGAGTAGTAATATTAAAAATAACACCCCCCCCCTCCCACCCCGGTGCAGACTGCGCCACTATTAAGCACATCTCAATAAGTACTATTGTCTATGTATTGTTGCCATATTACGAAATATCATTATTTTTAGACTGATTTTTGTTGCACGCATTGTTCAACCCCATGGCTAACAAAGATCCTGTCGGTGCGGAAGAGCTCCAGGTCGCAGAGGAATCCACAGCTTGGGTGGATTTTCTCTCACGCGCAGTTGGTGGCAGCCATTAAAAAAAAGAGGTTGGGTCGTTCCTCAGGACACCGAGGTGAGTGAGCTGCGGGTAGCCCTAAACATCTTATTGCCTCAGCCCCTACCTCCCAAGATGGCCAACAGCCCACCAACTATAGACAACACTGCCATCAGTCATGCTGATGTTACAGGTGGTGGGAAAACACCCAAGTGGAAAATCATTCTTATGACCCCCCTAATCATTCCAGCCAAAAAATTCTCTATACTCAAAATTACTACAGAAGTGTACCCAGATCTTGGATTACATGGAATAATCCGGGACTTGTAATACTTCAGGAAACAAAACTTATTTATAGATCCTCAAAGATTTGGCTTGTTCCTCTTCCCAACAAAACACATCTCCTTTCCTTTTATTGAGGTAATAGGGGCAGAAATTTCTGAAAATAACTGGATCAAACGTGCGTAGTAGGCGCACATCCAAATGAATCACATCACAACTTTGAGATTCATAATAGGGGGTAGTCTATAATAGGATTGATGCATTCAGAGCTAATCAACAAGTTTTCTTGACGAGTTAACATACCCTCGGTTAGGGACTACTCTAAATCTTAGAGGCGCACCCCCTGTGGAGGCATGATAAAATGTAAAAGAAAAAAAGAAAAACAAATTATCCAAATTATTTGGGGTCAACAGCAGAATTTCTGGCAAACACCTTCAAACGAGACTGATTGCAATACACAGCGCAAGCAATTCAATGTCACTGCTATAACTCATGGCACTTGCTTCGTCTGTATTATTTGGCTTAGCCAATGCGTTGATGCAATCATTCTCAGTCGGATAAGTGGAGTGGTACTTCATACGAACTCCTATTAGTTGATAGTTCAGGAATTTTTGGGCTGCGTTTTTTTCATGTCAGTTACTTAGCCTACTCAATCACCAATGAGTTGATATTTTCATAGATTGCTGTTGCTTGATCGTTAGTGCTCAGTCCATAATTAATAATAGTGTGAGTGACAGTGTAGTGATTACTATAAATATCAAAATCGCTACCGAAGAAAAGGCGGTATAATGATGATTATATTAAACACGGATTTACTTTTATGGAGAAACCTCAGTGTGTTATTTGTCACTCTGTTTTGAGTAACGACCGTGGAGTTTGGAACGTCATTTGTTAACTAATTACCCTGATTTGAAGGACAAACCAACCAAGACGCTAAGACGCATGAAACTGTATTCGAGAGGAAGATTTAGAGTTGAAAAAGAAAGAGCCATGGAAGATTCTTACAAGATCGCCTTGTTGTTAGAAAAGATAAGAAGCTACATGCCACTGAGGAGTCTCTTGTGAAACCATGTTTACTTATTGCTTATAGTATTGTACTTGACGAAGAAAGCTGTAATTAAGTTGCGAAAATATCACTGTCAAACGATACATTAAAACGCAGAATTGTTAAAATATCTCAAGATTTGAAAAATCAAGCAATAGAAAATTTAAATAAATCTCCGTTCTTTTCTTTGCAGTGTGATGAAACAACTGTCATTTCATAGCATTCCCAGTTGCTGTTTTATTGTAGATTTATCGATTTGCAAACAATTTATGGGAGATATAGTTCTCCCAAACCTCCAAACAATAACAAAGTCTGTTGATTTATTTTCCGCTTTGTTAGACTTTTTAGCAGCCAATAATCTTCCTTGGGAAAAATGTGGTAGGTATATATACTGACGGAGCACAAACTATGACGGGCTATCGAACTGGTTTTATTCAACTAATTAAGGAAAATAACCCTAATATTATTGGTTCTCATTGCATCATTTATTGGAAGGTTTTGGCTGAATAACTGAACTCTATTTTGAATATACCAATTAAAATAATTAACTGTGTTAGATCTCCTGCTTTTAACACTAAACTATTTGAGGTTTTATGTAAGGAGTTGAACAGTGACCATCGAACTTTTCTTTACCACACAGAATTCCGTTGGCTTTCTAAAGGTAACATCCTTTTTAGGTTGTTCAGATTTAAATCAAGATTGAGATCTTTTTGATGAGTGCTGGAAAATACAATTTGTACAGCAAGTTCACAGATGGAAAATCCATGATTTATTTGGCATACTTAGCAGAATTCTTTGAATTTCTTAGCTTTTTAAATTCAAACTACAAAGACAAACAATATTCTTAAGTCTTATGATGCAATTAAAGCTTTATTGGAGAATATATTCCTATGATAACGCCATCTTTAAAGTTCTAAAACCTAATTTTTCATATTTTCCACGGCTCAACGAACGCCTTGGATATACTGAAAATTCCCCATTAAATGTGGTTAATTAATTGAAGGACCGGATTTAAGCACATCTGGTAGCCCCGAAGGACTAATGGAAAGAAGTTCCCAAATGTTTCTTCAATGAGCAGTGAACTGGCAATTTAGGTTGGTAAGAGATCCATTCAACATTGAAGTGGACATATTATCAGATTCCGTTCAAGAGCGGGCCATCAACCTTAAATTGGATTCCCAAGCAAGAGCATAATTTCCAAACATCATTGTTGAAGATATTTGGATGAGCTAGCTTCCTATGTATCCACAATTTGCTATGGAAACTGTGGGCTGTTGGTGCAGTTTTCCAACATGTACGACTATGAGTCTGAGTTTTCTACACTTGCTTACATCAAATCAAAGTATCGATCACGGCTGGACGTGGAGAGTGATCTGAGATGTGCATAATAACAATTGACACCAAACACTCAAATAATTGTCAAAGACAAGTCATTAATCTGTGCAATAATAAAGACAATAAAGACAAAAAAAAAAGTAAAACGTGAACTTTGTTTTAAAATGTAGTTTTAAACTTTCATATTGTCTTTGAAGTGTCTTAGCAAAATGTGTATTATTTTTAAATGTTTGTAAAAATAAAAGCATTATGAAACAACACCGAAGTTTGATTTAAATTAATCAATCCAATACCTAACCCCATTATATATATTACAATCAATTGTAAAACATAGAAGGTTAGGGGGTGGACCTCATACAACCAAATAAAAGGGACCATGGACCCCAAAAGGTTGAGAAACTCTGCCCAAGGTGCTTGCTAGAAGATTTTGCCCAATCCACCAACTAACGATTTATAGCTAGGCCAAAACTACGTTGGTGGCCTAAAACAGTATTTACATGGATTAAATATTCGTTCAAAGTAAAGTAAAAGTAAATTGAAAATCCTAGCTCTTCCTAAGTGCAGGAATGCTGACTCTTTACTGGGCATAAACTATATATTTTTATTTATCTTACGATAGTCAACAATGAGTCGGGTTTCCTCACCCTTATTGGGAATTATAAAGTCAGGGCTCTCATAAGGTGACATAGAGGGACGAATAACATCATTAGCTATTAGATCATGCATTAAGTCTCAACAATTTTTCATTTTAGGGGGAGCATAAGAGTAAGGACCTGACCTAACAGAGATATCAACTTTCACAATAATATCGTAAGGAAGAATTTCAGACTTTCCTAACTTAGGAGTAATGACACCCGGAGATTTCACTATTACTCCATTGATAGCTTCCTCATTACGGTCTTTTAAACCAAAAGTAGAGGACCTCAATCCATATACAACGTAATTTTTACCTTAGTAGCAAATTCAAACCGTAAAAATCTTTTAGCCGGTTAGGAATCACTCCCGTTCCCCCCAAAAATCGTTTCTCAGGCTAAAATCGAAGGAAATTTAGGTACAAAAAAATCCAGGAAAATTCCATAATTTTGATTTTAAAAAAAGGGTCACTTGTTTTGTTACGAGCATAACACTACCATCGTATATGACAAACATCCGCCTCGTGGCGTAGTTGGCTAACACGCTTGTTGTGTTGAGCTCGACTGCTGAGGACGGGGAGATCGAGGTTCGAATCTCGGTCGGGTGAACTGGGGGTGGTTTTTCCTAAATGGTTTTCCACTCTCCCTCCACGCAAATGCGGGTTCACTTCCTATAATTTAACCTACCTAATTCCTAAATCCATTAACGTACTTAAAGCGCATAACCCGAACGGGTAGTAAGACGCGGTGCTAATAATAATAATAATAATAATAATAATAATAATAATAGACATTAAAAAATAAAGTGATGACCTAGCAATTAAAAAAAGGCAAAGAACGGTAGAAGGTTGTTGGAGTCTAAATTATATAGTAAACTTTGATATATTGAACAGATAGCTCAGACATTGATAAAAATCTCCAATTGCTAATAACCTTAAAGTTACAGCAAGTTTCTCTCTGACTGTCTTATAACCCCTGAAAGCAGTGTTCTTTTTCATTATATTGTGCCCGAGCATACTTATCAAGTAGGCCTACTCATAAACATTCATCAGTAAGAATTTCACCACTTAAAGAGTCACGATCATCACATGTTAGATCACTAAAAGTTTACTTCCACTGTATCGTTGCCTTGTTTATAGTGATGGCCACCACACCCAGTATCTCCGTTTTCTTCTTTGTTTTGTTAAAATTACACAAGCAGCAGTTGCGAGAATCGCCTCTTTCCTACCCTTAGCTTTGAACTCAACTAAATCTGTTATCTGCTATAATTTTTAATAACACATGTTTCTTCTCTATTACAAATTTATCTTGCAAATGTTATATAGTAAAGTAATGTATCATGGCTGTATAGCTTTTGTTATATAACATTGCTACATTTGGCATAGTGTAAAAGCAGCTTTAAGGTATTCCACGGTCGCTAGAGGTACCAATGCGATATCCTTATAGGAGAAAGTGGCTTACCTCCACAGTGATCCATGCTTAAACTCAAAATAATTGTTAACTCCCAATATAATCATTATATTATATCATATCAACTAATGACTCACTTTAAGTAGATCAATGCTATTCTTACGGAAGTAAGTGGTTTACCGCCACAGTGAAAAGGTTACAAGCTAAAATTCAAGCATCCTTGCAGCACCTTCTGAGAAACAGTTTTTATAATCGGCCAATCGAGTAACACATACTATTAATTGTTCTATATTAAAATAAGTGGTTAATTTAACAAGCTTAAGATAGCTATTTTGTATTAATTTGTATTTTATAAAAATAGTTACCATACCCCAAATGATTAGTATGATTCTGAAATAATCAACCAAATTCAAAATGGCTTATCATAATCTAAAAATTATACATGAACTATATATAAATAAATAAAATCTTAAAATTCTGGCCATACACAACATTAATATTAAAACTATATACAACCGTCTATTAAATAAAATATAATATTTAAACCCTACCCTTAAAATAATAGTTCCTGATCCGCCACTTTCTATGAGGGGGATCAATGCTATTTTTAAGGGAGAAAGTGATACTCCTCCGGAATGATAAGAATCCATGTTAACTAAATGAGAGTTAACTAAATGTGATTTTGAACTACAGTGCCCCCATGACTTTTTTGGTGCTGACTGACAGCTCATAGCTGACATCTGACGGCTTTAAAAAATTACCAGACCAAATTATGTATCCCTAAGCCGAACCATATGATCTGTAAAAACATGTGTTTAGCAGCTGTCACTTCTGACAGTCAAAATTTAGGTATATACCTAAATGTTGACTGTCAGAAGTCAGCTGTGAGCTGTCAGTCAGCACCAAAGAAGCCATGGGGCTACTGTATCATTTATTCCACTACTTATGCATCATAGGTGTATTTATTTTACATCTACATAATATATTGTGAGCCTAATGCCCTAAAAGGTTTATACAAATAGTTTCTAAAACCAAACAATATAGACATAATACAAATTGTCTTATTTAATGGGGTGATTTTTTTACTTGAACATATAGTGTGATTCTGCCAACGTAAGCCGCGGGGTCACCAGTTAATGCTGCTAGTAAATAATTTTTCAATATCAGTGTGTTTTGTTATAAAGTAATTTATTTATTTTTCAAAGGTATTTAATCACTAAGAAAAAATTTCAACCTCCACCTGAAGCAAAAATTTAAACCTAAAGTTGAAAGAGAAATTTCACGAGACCGAGACCATTAATCACACCTAAGTAATACTTTAAGCTCCTAGGTTAGTAAATACTGTCAAACTGTCAAACTTTATCGAAATAAAAAAAAAAGTAGTACTTGACTTTTTAATTAAGATTAGTTATAGTTTAAAGAGTTTTTTTAAACTTAAGAATAAATTTAAAATTTCTAACTTCACAATTATTTAAGTACTTTGAATGTGTAAATTTTCAGGATATAAAATGTTATTAGCCATAATTTTAAATTATAAAGTTATTCCTTCTTATTAATATGAGAAGAAGTGATTTATTTTGAAAAATATATTTTGATTACTCATTGTAAAAACATTTAAAAAACATAAGAATTTAAATTAGTTGTTTATTTAATTTTAAACAATTTACATTTTTAACATAAAATGTTCTATGGAGCTAGGGCAAAGTATTATTTTGTAAATTTTAAATACCTATCTCCTCCTCCAGAAAAGAGTAGCCTATACCATTTTTACATTAATTTGACTAGAAATATTGAAAAGACCTCTAAATACCAACTAGGAATTGTAACAATTTGGGATTTTAACTATAGTACGTTGGTAACTTTAGAAAAGCTAGCATTGGTACAGTTCAGGATTTGGTTTTGAACTAATAATTCAGCGTTTATCAATCCTAAAAAGTACCAACTCATAATTTTATCAATTTTGTCATTTTTAAAAACAAACAATTCACAAAAAAATATCAAATGAGAAGTACCAGCTTTAATTCGAAAAAATAAAACGTTAAAATTAGATTTTTAACCACAAATGATGACCACTACCTTATAAAACTTAGCTTAACCTTACCTCACACAGATATGTGATAGGTGTGGTATTTTATCGAATTTTTATGTGGGTGCAATTTTTTTTAAATGTTTTAGCTTGTAATGATATTGATTTAGATCACTTTAAGATATATAAAAAGACATGGATGAAGGTAATTTTTCTTTAAAGTAACATATGTAGAGTATCCCTTTATCATTCATCCATGAAGAAACACGCGCTTTTCAATGTGATAAGGATTTCACCATTAAAAAATATTTTTTATACCATTTTTCCTGTTAAAGGAACAACTCTGCAGTATTGGCAAGACGCCAATTCCCTATACCAATAAGAAGCTAGTATTCACAACGCCTGTCGCCAGGACTCTTTCTATTAGTTATTTTTTACACTGTTGACGAAGGGAGTAAGAGGCAAGGGATATGTCATATATAGGCCGTTGTACGTATGATTAAGGGCAACCAGAACGCAGCCCCAAGCAGCCACACACATCCGCACACACACAAGTCTCTCTAGCACCCGCACGCACACAAGCAACGCAGTCAGGGACTTACAAATGCATTATTAGCACTGGCTCTCGCAGTCAGAGTCTAACACAGAATACAATAATTTACGTTACTATCATAAGTGTGCATTGATATAAAGTATTTAATTGGAGCATGTATAATTAATTAACAGATGTCATTTAAATAAAACCGTGTGTGAATAAACAGCCATCAACAGTTCTCTTTCTTTAATTTTATTAATATATCGATTTAATTATGCTCGACCACGGAGCAATTAACAGCTGGTTAAAAGGTATCTATTCCGTACAGTGATGATAGGCGCTCGACCACGGAGCTATAGACAACCTAAATATCGTCCCAGCAATATTATATCAGGGAATTAATCCGTAGTGTTTCAATCGACGCCCAACGCGGGGCGATTAATTCAATAGTGATATAAGCTGTGTAAGGAATGTCGGAATTGTTACAATTCCAAGTTGCTACTGTTTATGTGTCATGAAGTGAAATTATTCGCTTGAAATAAAATCTGAATTGTTACAATCTTAGTAGGCACTTTTCATCATTCATTAACGCACGCTGAAATATTAATGATTAAAAATTGTACCAAGTCTTATTTTTTCCCAGATACCACCATGTAATAAAAATCCTGAATTGTTATCGTTTCGAGCTGGTACTTTTCATTTCCCCCAAAATATTATCAAACATATAACATTAGATACTTACTTAGATGGAAATATTTTGTTATTGTTCTTCCTTTCATTCCAAGGGACATTGATCCAGATAAATTGACCGTCCCAGGTGAAGCCACCAGCAAAGAAAAAGCTTTCACTGTTTTCGGTGGCAAGATACTGCAGGGTTTGAGCATCAATCACGTCAATAATAGGAAGTGCAACAGTTGTGCGACTTTCCTTTATTCTTTGTAACAATGGTTCCATCCTGGAAGATATATAAATATATTACACAAATACTATATATATTTATATAAAAATATTTTAAACAATACAGTACCTATATATACAATATATTAAATATATGTTATAAATATATCATAAATATAATATGTATATCTATCATATATATATCACATATATACAAATGTATATATATAATATGTATATATAAAATATGTATATATCATATATACATAATATATATAATATGTATATATCATATATATACATAATATATATAATATGTATATATCATATATATACATAGTATATATATATATACATAGTATATATATATATATACATAGTATATATATATATATATATATACATAGTATATATATATATCATATATATACATAGTATATATATATATATATATATATATCATATATATACATAGTATATATATAATATGTATATATCATATATATCATATGTATATATCATATATAATACATATGTATATATCATATACATAACCGGTCCCATGTTGTAGAAGTCAGTGCACCTTAGGGGTCTTGAGTTCAATTCCCAGCTGGTACCTTCATTTAAAAGGAACCATTCCAACGGTCACTAAAGTTTGGGTAATTGGTCTAAAGTTAGGTTTAAACTCACACCGGCTCCACATCTTCATAATAACTTTCATCATATCATCTAATTGCGGGTACTGTACTGTAGTTCAAAAAAAGTAGACTGACCGTGTGTTCGATCGACCTTGAATCTTCTGGTAGTAGCGATTAGCGAGGCCTACAATTTTTAATAATCTTTTCTTAATAATTAAATCTCTTTGTGCGGATTTTTTCAATATAATTAATTTAACTGTAATAGGGAGTTTGTCCTATTGGTTATTTTTGTTTATAGTTAGTTTCAATGTATTTTGTCAAGGCTAGTGGTAATAACTATAATGCCATTGCTCCTTGTTGTTTTCTGTATTGAGTTCCTGCCTCTGATTGGCCTCTCCTGACAAACGACTTCCTGTTCGTGGAGGTAACGCCATGGTCTCGTTCATTCTCTTTACGGACTTGATTGACGTGAAACGCTAAATTTTTCTCTTTTTTCTTTTGTGGGGTTTTGATCAAAAATTTAGCATGTAGTCGCTTTCTTTTCTATTTTTGATATTATGGGGTAAAGGTACATGTAGCTTTATTTCCTTAATTTTGCCTTTTGGGTTTATTAATTTTTGTATCTTTATGTACCGCATACCATTGTCTAAAAAGGGACCTAGTTTTCGTGCTCTACTATGCAACTGTTGTGATCCTATATATCACGTGACTACCTAGCACGCCCTATGAGCATAATTTGAGCTTTGACCCCAACGTGGAGAGAGTGTGGATTTTGATGATTACGTAATGCTGTTGTCGCAATCGGGAATGTGTGACGTCAACTGTAATTCTCTGAAATCCCTGCCCTGTGATTGGCTGTTGGCTTTCCGCTTCCCCCCTGCTCCCTACCCTCCCGCTACCCCCTCCTCTTCCCTCTGACCCCTGATCATAACTTGTTTATTCTTGTCGAAACTTGTTTGTTCCTGTCTCATTTTTATGTCTGCTCGTTGGATTTTATGACTGAGTAGGATTGGGACGGGCGTTGGAGTTTATTTTATTTATTAGTGTGCAGTCCACGGCGTCAGGCACTCCTTCCTCGGCATTGTTGACTAGGGAGGGAACACGCAGCAAGAACCTCTCCTGACGACCATTTAGCGTAGAGTGTGAGAAATATTTCCAAGCCGTAAGACCCTTTTCACTTCTCTCCCCCTTCCCCCAGGCAATGGGTTTTACCGGTGTCGTCATTAGAATTTCGCAACCCCTCCCCACCCCCTTTCCCATCTATGTGGTAATGGGGTTTTCCCCCCATTATGTCGCAACTATAGAGCATTGACACATCTATGATTATGTACAATCAAGGGCCTCGAAATCCTCAGTTAGGAGCCGCTATCCCCCACTACAAAAGTCTACTAAACTTGGTTGATGGTATTGTCCATCGACAAGCGTGAATGTAGGTATCAGCCATGCACCACATTTGGTGGTAGAAATGTTCTAGCACTGGAGAGGGAAACTAGTGACAGTACACCTCGGAAGAGATTCGAGCCCCGACCTCCACTGCCATAACTAGATGGGGTTACACGAAACCATTTCTGGCTAAACGTCTTGATAGTGTGGTAGGGATGATTAAGAAAATGTTCTGGAGGGAGAAATACCAACAGCTTACACGGCGGGGATTAGATTTCAACCTCCCACCACCATAATTAGATGAGCCTGATATTTAGAAGGCGTGCATACCGGGATTCGAACCTCAATATATTTCGTGGGGCTAGCATAGCTAATGTTTGTTAGAACGGTCGTCCAATCAGATACTTTCTTCCTTGTGCACCACCCACTTGCGAGAGTGAAAAAAAGGGGGTTTTGCTGGTCGACCAGATTTTAATATATCGGGTAGAATGTGTGCCCATATTTGCTTGGAGTGAGAAAATCAATGTCAGAACGAAAATCAAACATAAATCACTCTGTCATCAGCAGTCTAGTATAACACAATAGTGACGCCTTAACCCTGCGACCATCGATGCATGTGTTAAAAATTTTTTTGTAAAATGCATTTTTATTTATAAATTCTGACGGTATATTGCTACCCAAGGATAAAGTGAAAAATGAAAGAATCGAACAGAAAAAAAAGAGAAAAAATCATTTAATGTGTCATCTATAATTTGTCGAAATAATATATAACTCTTACATTGATTCATAAGTAATATTGAATTGAGTAACTTTAATTTATTTTAAAATCATTTAATGCTCGCAACTATATTTTGACGAAATAATATATAATTACATAAATTCATAAGTAATATAAGGTCTGAGGAAGATATAAAATGTACCTGCACTTGTGTGAAAGCCGAGCGGGTAACCAGACGCAATACTGTCAACCTGAATTCAATCCCTCTACCTCCCTGCTAATAGCCACGAAGTTAAGCTTATCGGTATTTAGAACCGCGTCTTAATACCCGTCCATGACACCCCCCGCGGAGGATGACTGAGAAAACCGACCTCAGTACACACGCACGATAGGGATTCAAACTAAGCACATCGATCTCTCCCCCGTCTTTGGCAGTCAAACTCAACACAAAATTAATATGTTAACTAACTATGCCATCGAAGTGGTTCTTATCGCTAATATAATCAACTAATTCTTTCCATCATATTTAAGTTGTTAACTCTGTTAACTGAGTTCAGATCCCTCGTGGTGGAAAAGTTTGATGTTACATTCAGTGTTCACCATGTACGGTAACATGGATTCGAACCTTGATGCTTTTGTCCAAATAATAAAATTAGTGGATGTACCATCATTTGCGCTGGAGGTGAAATTTGAAAAGATGTCTACCCACCAAGCTGTAGATTAAAACATATAGGTAGTTTAAATAGCCATAGCTATTTTTTTTTTTTAGTAAGGATTATTCCATCTAGATATCATTGACAACTGGACACGAGAATCAAACCCTCCAACGTTGATCTTTAGAAAACAATCCCTATTAAAACACCCCGTTGTGTTTCAGCTTTCGCAATGTATGGTAACATGGATTTGAACCTTGATATATTTTCCAGAAAAAAAAATTAGTGGATGTACCATCATTTGCGCTGTTGGTGGAATGTGAAAAGATGTCTACCTACCAAGCTGTAAATTAAAACATTTAGGTAGTTTCAAATAGCCAAAGCTATTATTTATCCTTTTAGTGAGGATTACTCCATATAACTATCATTGACAGCTGGACACGGGAATCGAAATTAGGACCTTTGACTCAAAAACATATAATTACCATGAGCTATATAGAGTTTTGTCTGCCTTGTTAATAACCGGCTAAAAGCAATTATACAATATATACGGTTAATTATTATGTCACTATACTTAAATACGTTTAAACAGTATATTTTTGTTTTAAAATATCAAATTCCCTCACCAGAGCGTCAAATTGATGATTACTAGATTACTAGATCTGTTGTTGAAAAGTAACATTGAGACGATGAATGTACCTGTTTTTAGATGCCATCGACATCTATTGCCCTAAACTTGAACTAAGCTCTTCAGGCAAGCGTGAGATAACCGCTGATTTGGACGAAAAAAAGATAGAGCGTACTGTTACTTGTAGATGTTACTAAAATATATTCTTTAGTAGTTAAAGAGCGGCAAACTTACATATTAAACGATATAGCGTCCAACAGTTTACCGCAGCAGGGAATTGATTCCAACTTTCTCCACCATAAATAGATGAGCTTGACATTTAGACGGTGTGTCCAGCGGGATTCGAACCTAGGTATCTTTCGCTGGGTGGTAGGATTTGAAGTCCTTACATCGGTCACCGGGCAGAGTTTGAAATGTGTACCAGCAGTTGCCAGGGTTTAAAATGTGAAGTAATTAGCGTTTGTTTCTCTCTAAGTGACTTGAGTTCCTACCTCCTTACGTCACAGGGTGAAATGTGTACCCACTTTTGCACGTCATTGACAATTGAACAAGGGAGAATCCAACCCTCCAACACCGTCTGGATATCTTTGCCCAAATGAGAGACAGAATAATAAAATTAATTGTTGTAGTGATGTACCATCAATTGTGCAGGGTTGAAATGTGAAAACATATGTTAGTTTAAGAATTAAATAGCCAAAGATATTATTTATGCTTTTAGAGAGGATTAATCCAGCTAGATATTATTGAAATCTGGATACGGGAATCGAACCCGGGACCTTTGGCACAACAACAAATAATTATCATGCGCAATATAGGGTTTGTATTTATAAAAGTAATTAACGTTTGTTGACCTAGTAGGGACTCGAACACCTACCTCCTCCCCTCACAGGGCGTGATGGGTACCCACATTTGTCGGCTGGAAAAAATAAATACGAATGCAGATGTATATAGCGGTTCTTCATGGCATATCGGATCCCCTAACCAGAAGCGGAGTGACACGTCCGTGCTCACCGGGAGAGCTAGCACGATTGACGAATAACGGTAAATGCATGCCACTCTACACGGATCGGATAACCACCGATGCGGGAACAATATTATTGAGCAATAAGAATCTGCTAACTTTAAATGCGGCACAATTCGTTGAAGCAACTGTATATAGACCTTTAAATCATTACATTCTATCATTATATTTAATAAATGCGGGGATTAACATCATAATGAGTTTTGAAGCGCTGGAAAATTGTATAAATTCATGTTTGTTTTAAAAGAGTTTTGTGTATATATATGTATATATATATATATTAAATGGTAACTATATTGATAATTACGTCTTTGGTGTACAGAGGTATTTGCTCTTTTGATAGACTGTCAAGAAGACGCACCATCAACGCCGGCAGCGACCGATATCCCGGACCTTTTAGCGCTTTTTAGTGAGGATGGAATTTGCCTAGCGGATAGCGACTGGTCAATGAGTAAGTAACGTCCTGCTATAGATTTATAGAATTGGCAGTAGTTTTTTCTATGATATTAATGAATATATATTTATTTAATTTCAGATTACTGGGATTCATAAGGGTTTGACGCTGGCCTAAGGGACCACAAAGCACCCAAAGTGGATTTAGCAGCTTGCGTGCGGGCGACGCTGCCCCTTGAAAGAGGTGAGGGGGAGATGGACCCTGTACCGGAGCAGCTCCTAGAAGTGGTCGGTGATCTGACCAGCGCTGATGTCCTCACGCCACCGGGATGCTTCACCCCACAGGACCTACTGACGCCACCGGAAATACTATCAATGGTTTGTCTGATTTTTGGGGTGAATTGGACGCGATAGGCCACCTGATATGTAATTTTGCCAATATTTAGTTACTAAAGAACATATTTTAGTACCGTCTACAAGTAACAATACTATAGAGACATTAGGTTGGATATAAACAGCTTATTACGCATGGTTTACCTTCGTCCTCTCTTCCCCCAACCACCGTTGTTTCGCCGGCTTACCAAAACTGTTTGTCAGCTGACCGTTTCAAGTTTAACCAAAAGAATATTAGCTTTTATATTCATGGTATAGAAAATTATTATCATTACAAACATTCAAATCCAATGAAAAGAGAGAGAACATTATAATTGTCGCATTAGCAGCGTTTGCAATGTGTTGGATCAAATTCAGCCGTCACCTTAGCGCATTCAATAGCATGTCTGCATACTAAACTATTGGTCCCGGTTAGATTCCTGACACAGCTAAAAATAACGGCCTGATAAATTAACAGCCAGCAGACGGAATTTGTTGACGTACTAGTATTTTAAGTTATTTGCATTTTATGAATATAAAAGTGACCCGAGCTTTAAACTGGAAAACAGTAACGGATTAAAATTAAATTATAATATTCAATTAAAATATTGTTTTATTTAATTCTAAAATAAAATTATTTCGACCAATAGAAAACTTAATTATGACCATTAAAAATTACTTTCTAACATCAATATCTATTTTTACCAATTTGTGTTAAGACATGTTTTCCTCAATACCTTTTTTAAAGTTAGATCTCTTGAATGATTAGTGTAGTTGTGGTAAACTTGATTAGTTATCGAAATAACAGATGGCGTTGGCAGGCAATTTAGAGCCGAAAAAAATATTGCGCTCTACTGAGCGATTTTAAAACGGGTTTACATGTAGATTTAGTGTTTCAATGTGTTTTAAGTATACAAATATCTCTTACAAGTGGCCAAATATATACAAGCATAATAATTAACCAGGGAAATGATATGGTTGCTTTAGCCAATTATTAAAACGAGAGAAACCCTATATATGTTTGTGTTGAGCCAGGAGTTGCGGGTTCGATTCCCTGGCATAGTTAAAAATGATGGTTTCCACTTTTATAGTGATTAATTAACTGCCCTGGACTGTATTTTGTACCTGTCCAAGGGTTCAAATGTATTTTATTACACACATTATTCAAATGTTTGTATCAGTTAAAGCAATTATGTTTAGGAACAATTGTAACGACATATTAATACCAAAAGTTATATATATATATATATATGTTAATATAATGATTTGATAAAAAGGAAAAAAACATGCTTAAGTTTTCAGAAAAAAAATTATGCTTGGAACAATTATATTTAAATTGTATACTTTGAAGTTAGTTTGACATGTGTTTGAATTCAGACTTTTGTGTTTTTTAGATCAAATGTGTGTTGGGGATTCGAGAAAAGGACACGATGCTTCACCCCGCCTCCCCGTCACCCAGGTACAGCAGCACCACCTAAGAGCCAGGGAGACGGTGTTCAATCCCAAGCTGACGCGAGGAGGACGGAGTCCACTTTCCTCTATACACCCGTAGTGGCGGCCAGACACTCTTCAACCCCACAACCGGTAATTAGTGGCCCGGTAAATCAGGTTGGTGGAGCGTTGTCACAATGTGTCACTCTTCGAATCGCCAAGGAGAGAATTTAGTAATTAAAGTGTTTTTTAAGTCGGGCGTGAATTGCTATTAAAAAAAAGGACGTAGCTGATTCTTACGACGCCCGATCATTAGTGTGTCGATCTTCTGCTCCACTTTGCGTTTAAGGTTAGTTCCAGGCTCGCCGACACGGTGCCGTAGCGCCTCTTTGAAAGGACGACGCTTATTGGCGATGTTGGAAAGCTCGTCGATACCCGTATAAAGCGCCTGTTTTACAATGGCTTTAGCGCCGTTTCTCAGCAATGGTACAAAGATTTGAAAAGGCCGCTGAAAAAACTTCCTATCCCATGCCCTCGTTGTAGGGAACACCGTGGTGATTGACAATATCAGCTGCGGAGAGTTATTACAGATGTCATCCATTTCCGGCAAACCCTAACAGAATATGACGCGGGGACTTGCCCCATCTTGTTTGACTCCCGGTTGCCATAAAGCATAATACCATGTGATTTTATTAAATTTAACCTCACACATTGTGTCCAAGTGACGGATAAAGTCTGCTACAAAATGTGACTTTCCACATCCGGAAGGGCCGCTTATGATGGCCGAAAATGGATGTTTCAACTTGTACATAATGTTTGAGACTGAGCTTATAAGCTATATGATCTTGTATTTATAGGATAGGAGGGAGGTGGGGGTGTGGACGTTAAAACTCAACCATAAAAGTTTTTTACAATATTTATTTACAACCATTTAAAGTATACATTGAATATTTATTCACACACAGTGAAAAGTATACGGAGATTATTTACTATATATATATACATATTGGGAATAGTGGCCTCGGTACTAAATATAAAAGAAAGATGGTTCAATATAATATATACTTAAAGATGGTTTCGATTTAAAAGCATATATATATATATATACAAACGGTTTATAATATTTGATTAAATTTAAAATAAATATATATACAAACATCTAATTGACTAGAAAAAATTCCGGTTTATGTAGGATTGTACTGATCGATACAAAATATTAAAAAAGTAACCCGGGTGCATAAAATAAATCAATAAAAAATATGCGTGTTTTCATGATGAAAAAAAAAGAATTTTTTTTTAAATCTTTTAAAAGTGGTATGTCAGTGAAACTGTCTAGAGTGAAAAAAAGGTGATTATTCAGCCCGTCTAAATGATAAACATTTAGTAGTGCCGAGTGCGTTTACAAGGACTCTGATACCCAAACGGCAAAGTATTATAATTATCGGTTATCCGACGTATGGTGTACACAAGCCGGTAGAATTTAGTCCTCGAAAGGATACATAGAGTCGCAAGATATTTTCTTACATTTTTGTGTGGTATCTGCATGTATCTTTCGCAGCCTGTTTAGTGACCATCGCTTTAAAAACGTCACAATTAACGTCGTTCCGGTTGCCATAATTTATGGTGATCCCTTGAACCTTGCACATCGTTTTTGTTTTGGCAGGATCGGCACCAACACAAACTCGGCACGCGTAATTCTTGGGACCGCCAGATTCATCATTAACATCAAAGACGCTGTCCACGGTGATGTACGGATTCATCTGGTACTTGTGGATGTCCTGATAGTCGTTAACAACGGCTACGTGTAGTAAATTGGGTCTTTGCCCAAACTTTCCCCATAGTGAATTTAAAAATAGTCTAGCCAGATTGTGGACACCAGGGTTTTTTCAAACAGAGCCTAAATCAAGTTTTACCCCATCCTTCTCCTCATAATTTTGAATATAAGCTAACTTTTCCTCTTGTGAGGTATACCACTCTGGCCATCTGCTGGCTTCTTGTTTAATTTTCAAAAAAGTATCAATGTACCCGTGAAACAATCCGCCAGAAAGTATTCGAGGATATTAAAAAGATACATTGTAATCCCACACTTCGTGTACTGCTTCAACGGTGTAGCCTTACTCATTTGCCTTACGGATCATGTCAATCACCAAGATGCCTGTCAACCAGTGACCTTTTTTTGGTTGTGTTGACAAGCACCTTGGTTTTCCTCCTCCCCGCATTTCCTGCATGAGATGAACATTAACTTGTCGTGCATCCGTGTAGGCAATACGGGCATGAATAAATCCCGTGGAGGCGTCACTGTTACTTTGGCTATGCTTTCTACTTGATTTATAGACGGACAATTTGGTTCTAAGTGAATTTTGGGTTGGCCGATAGGGTATTTTTTGTACTTCCAAACGTAAGGATACAATGAACACACATCCAAATACTTGATCTTTTCTCCAAAAGAAAGGTCTGCTTCGTGGAACAGCTTGATACAATGTGTACGCCCGCCAAAGAATGCATCCCTGGGGCTGAGAGGCTCCTTGGTATACATCTCGTGCTGGATTACAAATTGTTTTAAATCCTTGTATGTGCGTTTCATCGAATTAAACGTACACTCCCACATCTCTACGACCGTGTAGCCGTTATTCTTTGACTTTTCAACACAAGCTATGGTCGTTTCATAGTTCGTCTCCATGGTCTCATGGGGACTATTTTTAATAGTTTTGGTCCTGTCAGGATAACAGAGAGAGCACCCGTGATAATAACAGCCCCAGAACTGAAAGACGTTGTTGGTATCTACAGCTTTAACAACGCCATCTACCCGTCGCCTTAACACATATTCCTCACGGCCGTTACCCATATGAAGAATAGAGACACCCTGTTGATGGGCCTCCCAGTAGAGCCATTGTACAGCGACGTACGACTGTTTGTCTGCACGCTGGTAGCCACCGTTAGGGATAATACTGATAGTATTCTCCTTAAGATGACTTCGGCGGTAAACCAACATGACCGCTCTTGCGATCGTACACGCCTCTCCGAAAGGGTCCACCTTTGCTTTCTCCATGAGCATGTCTCTAAACTTCAGGCAGGACTTCCGTAGGATCTCTACATCTATCACTCAATTCAGCTCCAACTCACTCTTAAAATCAAAGACAAATTTTTCTTTTACAAACACGTCATACCACTTTTAAAAGTGCTCCTTTCTCTCAACCGACATCTCACCGATGCCGTAGTCCTCCTTTGGTGGCAAGGGACCCCTCCCTATTCCCTGCGTTTTCTTTTTTATTGAAAAAATGGGGGAAATGTCCCTTGGCCAAAGACTCCTCCAAGCCGAAAGTTTATGACAACTTGGACAACGACATGGGTAGAAAGTTCAGCGAGTCAATAAAGTGGAGTGGGCCGTAACGCATGGACATGATTTTCCCACCGTTCATTATTAGATCTGGAATCCATTTTTTCCCTCCATCATGTACTTTAAAATAAAATTACCATTATAGGCTTTCGCATTATGGTCTTGGAGGGTGATGTCTTTAAATTTGACGACTTAATCTGCTCTATAAACTGAAAAAATTGAGCCATTTTGGCATCACACCCTGAATATTCTAGTCCTATCGCCCCCGCGTTCTGTGCAATGATGGTCATTTGCATCTATATGAACGCAGGCTTTGCAACACGTCTGCACAACACATAGGTTAGGTTTGTGCAAGTACGTGCCGGCCGGACCTTGAAGAAGCGTTTCTTGCCTGCATTCAATATCATTGAATAAAAACATGAAGTTGCTCTTTTCCAATGACGGCTTTGTTGGGGTCTGCACCATATAGCATAAATGACCAAAAGGACGATGTGTATTGCATATTCTACAAATAGTCTCATAACACATATGTAAATAATTTGCTTTTTCCAAACTGAAAAACTGCCCGCATATCTCGCAAACCTTTTTGACTTCACAGACCGACCTGTGACCTCTGCGAAAACCGGGACATTTATGGTTATCAAAACATGTCTGGTTTGTGAACCAACGTCCGCAGTTTTTACAGACCACAGATCGGCCTCCGCTACAAACCGCTTTAGCGTAGCACTTTTTGCACGTGGACTCGTACTTGTGCTCATTATTATTATTGAACGGCACTCACGGTAAAAATTCCCGCACTTAAATGCGGCTGTCAAAGATGTTATTACATCAAAATAGTTTTGGTTATCGTCGTGAAAATACAAATTAACGTTCCCCTTAAAGGAATGTTTGGAGGGAGTAGGCCCCTCATATAGGACCTGTCTCCTCCAACATTCCCTAAACACTGTGATATTTTATTAGGAGAGGTATGTTTGAATTTGTTTCATCTCGGTTAGCCCCCAAACTTTCACAAGATTTTCACGGGCATCACGGCATAGTTCCTCTGCTTTGAGTTTTTGAATATTGTGACCATCCTTTATATGCTTATAGGTGTTCATGTCCATGCATCCTGGCTCTCTTTTAATGCCACATATAGCCTTGGCGACAATAAACCCGCGGGCAAGGCAGAGTGTGTCGCCATTTTGAATCGTAATTATTCCTTTGTTATTTCGGATATATGTGCTAGTGGGTGAGAGTTTATCACATCTATGATTACCCCTTCCGCATGGCTCTTTAAAGTTATGTAACTTGATATACAAGTGTGGCGAAGTGAGGAACGAAGTATTGCTTTGTAACACTCATTCTACATCAGAGAACACAGCCTGCGCGTCAAGCTGACCTGCCCGTCTAAATGAAACAAATACAGTTCTTGACGCGGAGTCTGTGTTGACTAATAGTAGACTTACGTGATCCTTGGCACTAATTCCATGATCCTTGAGACGTCCTAGCAAAACTTTAATTTGCTCGTCCAGCCAGGTTTGAGCGTCACGATCACACTTTGACGTCCCTAATTGTATGATCAATTCACGCCCGACATAAAAAAAAACCTTTAATTGCTCGATTCTCTCCTCGACGATTCGAAGAGGGACACCATTCGACAGGGCCCCACCTACCTGGTTTACCGGGCCACTAAATCCAAATTGCGGGGCTGAAGACGTTCCCGCTGTCGCCACCACCACGAGTTGTGGGAGGACCACGGCCCACGTCTTCCTCACCACAGCTTGCGCTCGAACACCGTCTCCCTGGCTCGGAGGCGGTGACCCTGCGGTGGACTGAAGGGAGCTCGCTGCTAATGGTGGCGGGAGGATCGTTCTGCCATTTCCAGCGTCCATTTGAACTATAACACAAAAGCACGTGTCAAAGTAAGCACTTTAAAAAAATGGGTTAAAAAATGGCTTATTATAATTTTTTGTCTCTGAAAAACCTTTCAACACTGTCGCTGACAAAAATTTTGGTATGCTTTTTGAAATAACGGTGGTTTTGGGGGAAAGAGAGCGCACACAAATAATTTTTATTTCCAAACTAGTGG
>JBCFYV010009882.1:29429979-29699979 GCA_039000515.1 Timema cristinae
TAATTTTTGGCTTTTACCCGATAATAATAAATATTTAAGTTTTGATAAGAGTATCGGGGTTAAAATATTATCGAAAATATTGTTTTAAAAGTGTTCAATAGTAGATATTCACTCTGCAAAAAAACATAATATTCAGATTAAAAAGTTGGCCAAAGGAAATTTAAAAGGCAAAGAGCTATAAAGGAGGATTGCTATGAGTGTAGTCTTCTTACAGTTATACTAGGGATACTCCTCAAACATTTCTGTGCGTCAAATCGTAATTAATTTTACTTGTACCATTATCGTTTGACAAATCAGTCTTTTCAATGCTTGTAAAAATAATGTAATAAATATTTTGTCAATTCAGAGAGCAAAATAAAAAGTTGTTTAATTATTTTCTAAGCTTCCCTTCTATCAGGATAACACTTTAAATACATAACCACGCAAATCTCCATGTTTTATCAAACTAAACATCTGTGCTGACAATGTGGTAGCACTTGCGTATGCGTCTCCTCTACGCGATATAAATACATTAGTTTAAATCGTTTGTTGATTCCAAGCAGCTAAAAATATTGTAACATTATTTTTACTCCACTATAGCCCGTCCAATCTTAACATATTTTTAATAATATTTAGTAACGCGTCTTACTATTCGTTGGGCTTATACGTTTTAAGTACTAATTACGTTAATGAATTTAGGAATTGGGAAGGTTGAATTAGAGGAAGTGAACCCGCATTTGCGTGGAGGGAGAGTGGAAAACCATTTAGGAAAATCACTCCCAGTTCACCTGACCGAGATTCGAACCTCGATCTTTCCCGTCCTCAGCAGTCGAGCTCAACACGGCAAGCGCGTTAGCCAACTACGCCACCGAGGCGGGTATAATATTAATAAATTGAGAGGAAATCTACCTGAATTTGCGTGAAGGAAGGGTGGGGAAACCATTTATGTATTATTATTATTATTATTATTATTATTATTATTATTATTAGCACCGCGTCTTACTACCCATTCGGGTTATACGCACTTTCACTAATGTGTAATGGTTAGGGTGATTGTGAGATGAAATGGAGGACCTACATTTTTAACGTGGAATCCGAACCACGGTGGAGGCCTGGCATTCCCCACATTCACAAGATGTCTTGTCAGAGGTGAAGGAAGGGTTTGGTAATCAGATAAATTTGTGCCGGACCGAGGATTGAACCCCGGACCCCAGCACAGAAGTCCGACACCTTACCCCTAGACCACCAGGTCACCTATACCATTTATGTAAAACTACCCTCAGTATACGTGGAAGGAATTCTAACCACGACCTCCTTGCCACCGGTATGTCATACTAGAATAGCCTAAAATTTAGGCCGTGCCCATCTATACGAGTGTTTCTTAATTGAAACAAGTAAAATAGTTATTGTACTTGTTATGCGTATACAAATTGGGCAAATTATTTCATGTTTTACTCAAATATCTCACTGTAGAAAATGCATCTACCACTGCAAAAGGCATAGGTTAGATCTAACAAAGTGCTTGTACACAAGGGTCTATGCGTCTAGCCTCACACATTTTCACATACATTTTTCTTGTGCTACCAACAGAAAAATTGTAATTTAAAGGTATGTAGCATGTTGAATATTTTGTGAGATTTAAAAGCAATTTTAATAATTTACATACCTTCTCATACACCCAGTCTTCTAGTTGTAGTTGTGATGTGTACATTCCATCAGAAACTAGTTTTATCGGAGCAGATTTAACGTAAAGATTTGTATTTTCGTCTTCAATCGGTGGTACATCTAGAAGATCAGAATATTTATGTGGTCCAAAGCTTGATCTCAATGTATCGGGTCCACAGATAGTAATCAGCGGTTTTGTCACAACTTGTTGGAGATTTTTGTTGACCTTGTCTTTGTGCGGCATGTCAGGAAACGTTAATGTTTCTGCGTCGGGATGTCTTTTAGTACTACTTTCCAAAATACCAAGCGATTCAAAGGTGTGTTCCAAGTCTTGAAGTTCTTCGAAGTCTTCACTGGCTGAAACTTTTTCTTTTTCATTGTTTACACTTTCTGTGATGGGATCACTTGAATTTAATATTGATAGGTCATTCACAATCTCTTTGGCTGGTGAAAGTGACGTTACAGATCTAACTGGTCGTCGTGTTGAATCCCCCAGCAGATAAAGTAACATCAATATCTTTATTGCGACTAGCACTGGAACCCATGAAACACTTAGTAGCTTCTCCCGTGAAGCTGACTAGGGTACTGCATATTCACCTTAACGAATAATAAGTGACAAGTAAGAAGTTATTGATTGACCAACTTGAGGTCAAGGTCACGTGACGTCACATCACTGGCAGAGCGCACATGTCTCCATGGAATTATATTGCGCAGGAATCGGTTGACGTTGGAACTTTATTTATGTATGAGGTATAAGAAAAATTAGCAGAAATTGGGAATTCAAGGGCTCGGTTCTTAAGCCAAAGAGGGGGCTGGGGACCCTATCCTAGCAAATGTTAGAAACTTATGCTCATATGAGCTATTTGGATTGATTCTCGTCTGGAAAATTATTGAAAATTAGACTCCCTTACAAGTTATTTTGAGTGGGCCCTCTCAAAAAATATTTGAAAATATTATGCCTTTAGAAGATATTTGTAGTGAAACTTCCCCATAAAATGTTTAATATTTGGATTCCTCTAGAAGCTATTTTAAGCTCTTCTCAACTAGAGAAGAAGTATGCAATAACTTAAGTGAATGCTTAGTGGACCGATAGTGTGGTCCCAAGCACGTTATCACCCCAACTTTTAACTTAGATGACGAAGAAAACGCATGCTAGTGTCCACTTAATCAATTTTTTGATAGGCCCTAGAATTTTTTAAAAAAATTTAAATTTCTTAAAGTTTTTGGGGAATAACCTCCCAAAAAAAACTTTAAAAATTTTTTAAAAGCTCCAAACCCCCTATTTTGATTTCCCCCTTGTTTAATTTTTTTTAAAATTTTAAAAAATTCTTTAAAAGGGGGAGAAATATTTTTTTTCCCTTTTCCGCCAAGTTTGAAAAAAATGCATTTAGAATTTTTGAGTTTGAAAAAACCCATTTTTAAAATTTCAAATTTTAAAATATAATTTGGGGAGCGAAAAATATCAAAGGGGGTTAAATTTTAAAACCCCACCATTCCCCCGGACCATTAACCTTTTAAACACGTGGGCAATAATGCGGGGGTCATTTTGGTAGAAAAAATGGAGGGAAATTTTTTCAATTGTGCGGACCTAAAATAAAAGGGGATCGCAAGTGTAAAAAGCACGGTTCGATAGCTTTAAAATGCACAAAATTTTGCGTTTTAAAAAATACAATATATGCCAAAAACATGTCTATTTAAAAATTCCAAAAATAAATTTTCAAAATAACCCCGGGGCCGTAAAAAATTTTTTAACAATATGTTTTTAATTAGTAAAAAAGCTAACACTTTTTTAATTAACAAAAAAATTTTTTTAAAATCAAAATTTTTAAATTCTGAAAAAAATATCTGGTTTTTTTATGGCAGCATTGGTTTTAAAATTGGGCCTTCAGCAACAAAACAATGCCTTTCCCAAGTAATTGTTTAAAATTTAAAAAACTATTTCATAAAAATTCAAAAATTCCATACAAATAATTTTTTCAAACTATTCCACAAAATGACGTCAGTTTCCTTCTTTTTGGGCCATTTCCCGCGACTGTAAAACAATTAAAATCCCGTACCAAAGAAAAATTGGGGTTTCAAAAACCTTTAAAAATTTTATTATTAAAAAGTGCAATTTACCTTGATAATATCATCCTCTCTTTACCTTTTTCTTTTTCACACCCGTTATGGTAATTGGCGATTTAGGGGGAAGAAAAAACAGCCCGGACCTATGATTTTTTTATGCCTAATAAAAAAACAAATTTTTTAAAGTCCCAAATTTTTGTGGAAGCAAAAGCAAAACCCCCTTGGGCGGGGGGGGTTTTGCCCCCAACCCCCAACTTAAAATCGGGCACTAACGACAAAACCCCAAGGAATCGTTAGTGCTAATTGTTTGGTAATTAAACCCCCAAAAAATTTGTTAGTGCACTTTTTGGGGTTGGAAGCTAAAAACCCAAAAAATTTTTTGGGGGGGCCAATTGACGTCAACGGGCCCCCCCCTTTTTACAGTCCAGATAAGAAAAACCTAATAAAAATCTTTTAAAATGGCGCAAAATTCATCGCACAAGTGATTTAGCCCCTTTTTTTTTCCCGGGGCATTATTCTAAAACTTTTGGTATTATTGGGGGCCCCCTTGTTTTGAAAAATTTTTTATTATCTTCTTTAAAACTTTAACGGCCTTGTAACACCTTAATTTTAAAACGAGCCGCGGGGCGTCGATTGTACACTATTAAAAATTTAAACACCCCCACTAGCGGCGTTTTAAAAACCCCCGGTTAAATTTCCCTTTATATAATAATCTGGCCAAAAATTTTTGGTTGCCCCTTAAAACTCCGTTCGGGACCTATCATTACTGTACGGAAAAAAAACCTTTTTTAACCCCCGCGGTCTATACTCCGTGGTCGAGCACAAAATTTAAAACGGTATATTTAAACAAAAAAAAAAATAGAACTTTGATGGTTTTTTTCCCCAAAAAGGTTTATTTTAAAAAATCAAATTTTTTACTTTACAAACCCCCATTAAATGCTTTATATAATGACATTTTTGATGTTTTTTAATTATTTTATACTGTTTAGACTGTGACTACAGGGGGCCCTGACCGCCCCTTTTCGTGTGGTGGACCCCGGGGGTGGTGTTTTTGGGTTTTAGGGGTTGGGGGTGTCCGTTTGGGGGATCCGGGGGTGATAGGGGACAAAGGGGTTTAAAATTAATACCCCTTGAAATTTTTTTCCCCCTTTGCAACAGGTAAAAACAAACTAAAGAAAAAGCCGGGGGACAGTTTTGGGAAGCAAAACTTCTTTTGGGGTTAAGGGAATTGGGTATTTGCCAAATACTGGGGAGTTTTTCCTTTTAAACCCCGGGAAAAATGGTATTAAAAATTTTTTTAATGGTAAAAACCTTTTCACATTTTTCTGAGAATCGCTGTTTTTTTTATGGATGAATCAAAAAGGTACTCTAATTGTTATTTAAAGAAAAATTCCCCTTACCATGATTTTTTTATATTTTAGATTTTTGAATAATATCTTTAAAAGCCTCTATTATTTTTCGTGCTTCCCAAAAAAAAATTTCCCCTTCTTTTGGGAAAAGAAAAAATATCGACATTAATTTTTCTTTCCCCCTCCCTTTTTTTTTGATGGGGGCCCAAGGGGGCGCTTCTTCCCGGGCGGTACTCCTTTTGGGTTTCCCCGCGGTATGTTCCCCTTTACTTGCTGGAAAATTGCGGTTTTTTCTCCAAAGGGGTTTCTGCGGACTTCCTGGTACCCCCCACTAGTTACGGCGGTTCTTTTTGGGTTTTTTTTCCAAATTTTTCTCGCACAAGGGCCGTTAGACTACCTAAATTGTTTACCGGAGAGGACCAAAGGTTCAACTGTTTTTGGGGAGCGTGCTAAAAGGTATGGAGACGCGAGGTTTTTTTTTTTTTCGTACAAGTAGAAGGTAGGTGCGGTAGTTCTCTAAGATCTACCCTTTTTTTATTTATAATGTAATTTGTTTGGGTTTTTGGGAAAAATTAAAAAACCGTTTTGAGATTGTTGTCTATTAGTCTTTTTTTATTTTTATTTGTTAAGCCTTTAGGTAACAAAATTTTCACTTTTTGTTTTTGGTTTTGGGTATTATAGCCTCCCCCCATGTACACTGTAAATGAGGGTGGTCAAAATAAATGTCACCACCCCATAAAATTTTAAAAATGGTTAGCAAACCCCTCAAAATCAGAAACCTTTTTTTTGTAATTCCCCATTGTTACCAAAATTAAAAACATCGTTTTTTTTACTGTTTTTCTTATGTGTTTTGGGAAATTTGGGGGTAATTCCCCAAATGTAAAAACCCCAAAGGGTTTTGGGGCTATTTAGTGTAATGTCAAGGGGCCTTGTAGGAAGGGGCCTTTTGCCATCACGGAGGCCGGTTGTAATTAATTCCTATGGGGCAGGGGGGTATGTTACTGGCCCCCCTTTTGACCTTTTCCCCTCGGGGGTTAGGGGCGCCGGCCATTTTGGCCCCCCCGCGGGGTCCCCGGGTTTTTTTTCCCCTTTTTTGATGGGACTTTAAGCAGCCTTTCGCTGTTAATACCCAAAAAAAGTACACCCGTTTTGCAAAATTTTTGATTTTTTTCCTTGGGTTTTTTGGTTTTTCTTTTTTAACGGGTTCCCTTCGGGAATTTTTTTATGATATGCTAAAATGAAATGACTCCCCGGGGGTGGGGGGCCCCGGGGCGTTCACAGCAACCCTCTCAGCAGCTATGCGGGGGTGTTCCCCGGGGTTTTGGTTTTGGGGTAAGTCAATTTTTAAAAAAATTTTTGCGGGCCTGCCCCGACAACATTGTAAACCCCAAAAAACTTAAATCCAAATTTTTTGCTTATAAAGTTTACCCCTTTGTTAAATAAAATAGTTTTTCCCAAGTGATTTCTGCGTGTTCCCTTCCCCCATCCCCTTTATTCCAAAAAGAAAGGGTGCTTTTTTGCGATACTTGGCGGTTTTAGGACCAAAAAATTTTTCGTTAGGCTACATTTTTGGGGAAGCAAAAAGAAAAAAATTTTGGGCGGAAAAAAATTTTTACGAAAACCGGCCCGCCTACATATTATATGGGGCATAACGAAAAACCCTTTTAAAAAAAACGTTGGGGGTTTACGTTTTTTTTTCCCCCACAGAAAAAAAAAAATCGGGTGCTCTATTTAGCAGAAAATTATTTTTTGCTAAAATTTATTTTTAATTTAATGCCAAAAACAACACTTTAGGCTGCACCACAACACGTCGGGTTTTTTAGCAAGACGTCTTACTCCCCTTCAGCCGCCTATCATAAACACGCTAATATGATGGGTTGGGAAGGTTTTTTTTTGGGGAAAAGTGCACCCACTTTTTGGGGGGGAAAAATTGGAAAATCTTTAAAAAAACTTTTTTCTCGGGCCCCCCGACAGAGTTGGGAAAACAGATCTATTTTTTTTCGGACCGTCGGGGAGAGTGTTTTTTTTTACCATGTGGTCACCCAAGGGGGTGCACGCCAGTTGTTTTTACTGATTTTTTAAAAAATTTTTTTTTTTGTTTAGCTATATCACAAAATTATTTCATAACTTGGGTTTTTGGCCCAAAAAAATATACAAAGAAAAAAAATTGTTTTGGGGTAAAAAAAAAATTTTTATAAAAAGTCAGGATGAAGGTAATTTTATTTAAATTTTCATTGAAAAAGTATCTTTTTTTTGTTTTCCAAAAATAAAAAACGCAAAACTACAGTGGGGGTAAAGGGACAGTTCGCCCACTTTTTGTATAGACGGGGGTTTCACCCATTTGATCAAAAAACCAAACCTTTGATTACCTTTTTTTTTTTTATTAATTGATTGGGGGAGCAAACGGCCGGACTTTTTACATGAGGCCTTTCCCAAAAAACCCCTTGGGGTTTTGGTGTCAAAAATTGAATGAACTTTTTGGTTTTCCCCCCCACAAGACATACAGGACGCCCCAAAAAACCTCACGCAAAGGCCCTGTGGGGGTAGAGTGTGTTTTAAAAGGTTCCCCCCCTTTAACCCCCCCCCTTTTGAGGTATGTGCCCCCAAAAACCCGGCACCCGCTGGCGGGGCGACAAACAAGTGAGGAAAGAATGGTCGCAGGGCGCAAAGGGGGTTTTTTTGGCCCATTATGTGGCCCGACAAGACAGTTGGAAAGAATAGAAAAAGGTATTGCCGGGGAAAAGGGTTTTTTCCCGGGCCCCCAAATTTGGGGGGCAGACAAAACAAGTTTTTGGGGGTCCCCAAAAGGGAAACCCAAAAGAAAAAAAAAACCCAAATTAAAAAAAAATTTTTAAAATAAAATATATATATAAATATATATATCCCGTATTAAACTTTTAAAAAACACTATTATCTTTTTTTCGGGAAGTTATATATTTTTCATACTTTTTCAAAAGGGGGCTCTTATTTTTTTTTAGAAAAATTTTTTATTCCAACCAGCTGTAATACCAAAAAACCCATGTTTAGGGGTTTGGGGGGTAGCCGGGTAAAAACCAATTTTTTTATGTGAGTTTCCCCGTAGGGTGTTCTGTTCGAACACCCTCAATTCGTTAGAGGGGGCCATAATCCTTTTTGGGGCGTGTCGATCAAATATTTTTTAATAGCGGGCGATGGGTCGCCACATGTCCCGTCGGTCAACCAAAATCGATAAAATCCCACACCCCACAAAGACCCCCCCACTAGGGGCTAAAAAGGCCCCCCTTTGAGCCGGGGGTTTTTGTTTTTTCCCGCTGTGACCCTAGGGGCCCCCGCAATCGTTTCAGAGAAAATTTCATGATTAGTCAAACAAATTTTGTGAGGAGGTTTGGTTGCTGAAAAACTTTGAAGAAAAAAGGGGTATTTCCCCATTTTGGGGCCACCTATACTTTTTAACAGGCCGTTCCCTCCGCATTTTTTAAAGCGGAAAAAAAGATGGAAATTTGTTCTTGACCCCTGCCAAAGAGACCTTGGCGTCGACCCCCCCCATCGGGAACAAATTTTTGAAAATACTGGAGATGGCGAGCGGTTACCTTTTTTTCTTGGGGGCGCAAACCCCTTTGATTTTCCTGTTTTTTGGGGTTATGGGGGGACGCCGCCAGGACCCTTTTCTTTTATAACAAAAGGGCCACTGGCCCAAAAAAATTTAAAAAAAAGGGTGGCATCCCCTCGGTCTTGAAAAATTTTGTAAATTCAACATTTTTAGCGTCGTGGCTGAAAAATTGGTGGGCGGAATGGTTTGGAAATTTTTTAAACGGAATGTTCGGGCGCGTAGGAAGGTTTTTAAAGAAAAGGGCCGAAACCCCTCTGGGGCGATTTTTTGACGTTGTGGGCGTCTAGGGGACCGGGAAGTTTTTTTTTGCGTATAAACCCAAAAATGGTTTAAAGGGGGGTAAAAACCCCATAAGGGGCAAAATATTCTCCCAAGCCGTTCTTGTCGATAAAGAGGGCGCCCAAAATTTGGCCCCCGGTTTTGGGGTTGTGTGAATCGGGGGTTTAATGACGAAGGGGAAAGGCCGAGCATTTTAGGGAGGGGGGATCAGAGGGATAAACCAAAACCATGAAAAAAACGGAACCAAGGTTTTTTTTTCCAGGCACGCCCTTTGGTGTGCGTGCCTTTTTAAAAAAAAACCAATCGGGTCCCCAACGTTAGGGGGCCGAACAAAATTTCCCCCATACAGAACTATTGCCATTCACAGGTTGGGCCCTGTTTAAGTGTGTTCAGAAAACAACAACCTCGTCGCAAATCTACGGGGGTGCAACGTGAAATTTGAAAAAAACCTTTTTTTTCCCCTTTTTCCTTTAAAACCGAAGGTTTTTTTAAAACGTTTTGGGCACGGGAGAGGGGGGATAAAAAGGGCTGTAATCCACATCACCGCTATCCCAAAGGGAATCCTTTCAGATTGAAGACAAAAATTTGGCTTCTTTTTGGGATGGGGGGGGAAATTCCTGGGGAAAAATATTTGGGGGTTTTAACACCCAAAGTGAAGTAATGGGGCCACTTTTCAGATAAAAAAATCATTCCTTTTACAAAAACCCTTTGTTGCGTCGATAAGCTCGGATTCCACAATGACGTCCATGGTTTTTAAAAGAGGGGGAAACGGGCGGGAAACCGTTTAAAATTTAAATTCCAAAATGGGGCACAAATTTTTTGCCCCTTTTCACTGGTAAAAATTTGGAAACTCCCCCAAAAAGATACGTTGCGGGTTTTTGTGAAGCTTTTGGTAAGCTCACTTCTATGGTCAGGACCGGGCCTTAAAAAAATTCCCCCAAACGATGTCATGTGAGCAACAATTGGGGGTGAATCTAAACCATGGATGATTACCTTGGGGGAAAGGTTTTTGGTGTTTTTAAAACCCTCTTTTTTAAAAAAGGGGGGCCATTCCAGAAAAATGGGTAGGGGCTTTAAAATGCCGTTTGAAAAAAGGGCTGTAACGGTTTCACGGTTTTTTTTTCCCCATCCAGGTAAGCGAGAAAGTTATGCCGTATTTGAAAATTAAAAAATTTTTTGGTTTGGTTTTTTCCCGGGGGCGCCGCTTTTTTACACAAAAACCCCCCGAGCCCGTTTGGGGAAAATTTTCCGGTGAATCCTTTGGGGCCCAAATTTTTTCCCCCTTTCCGCCGAAAAATAATGAATGTTTTTATTTTTTAAATGGCGTGAGGGAAAATTTGAGGGCCTGAAGTTAATTTTTGCATGTGCCCAGTAAGAGGTGCACTTTTACATCGCACTAAAGGGGCAGCTTCAGCGATGTAACCTTAAAGTAAAGGGGGTTCAGGGACCCCCAAAAAAAAAAACCCGTCTGGGGAAAGGGCCCCCAACTTGACTTTTTTGGGGCCCGAAAAAAAGGTATTTTTTTTTTTTTAAACACCCCCCTAAAAACCCAAAAACCCCCCCCCCAAACTTTTTTGGTGAGACTGCGACGGGCCTCAAATCCCTTTTGCGGGGGAAAAAGCCCCTAAAATTTCCGGGGGGGGGTTGGGGCCCCACAACCAAAATAAATCGTTTTTTTTGGGCTTCATTTTTTAAAAATGGCAGCGCCCTTAATGTAGCTTTAAAGCAACGTTTACTGGGCGGTTTAAAAACAATCCCCTTTGTGAATGGGAATGCAACCGTTGTTAGGGGATGTCTATCCCCCCCCGGGAAAAAGGGGCCACGGGGGGGGTTTAATAATGGAAGCCCGAAAAACCCCTACCCCCTGGGAAAAATTTAAAATATAAAACTCCCCTTTGTGCAAAAAGGGTAAATTCTGGGGACGAAAAAACGGTGAGGGAAGAAACGGTTTTGTTTTGGGAGACATTGCCCCTTTTTAAAAAACGGTTTGATGGGGGAAAAGGAAAAAAGGGAGATGGGTTAAACTGCGGGACAATCAAAAGGACTGGGGTTTTGTAGAAACGACATTTCATTGAAAATATCTAAGTTCTTTTTCCCCTTTTTACGGGGGTGACCCCCAAAGACTGGGGGTCGTTTTTTTTTACGCCCCCCTTTAACCAGACCGGCCCTTAACGGTTTTATCTTTTTTTCAAACTTGTTTTTTCAGTTTTTTCCAGCCCGGCGACACGTTCCTTTTAGGGCCTCTTTGAAAAGGGCCTTTTTTTTTGGCAAGTGAGAGCACGCGGAACCCGAGAAACGCCTGTTTTCATTGCTTTGGGCCCGCTTCTCAGAAAGGGAAAACACGCTTTTAAAAAGGCCATAAAAATTCCTATCCCCCCCTCTTGATGGAACACCAGGTAGATCAAGATTTCCCTGTTCCAGCTGGTTGAAGATTTTTTTGGTAGGAAAAATTAAAGTTGACGGCGTCAAAAATAAGTTCTAAAACTTTTCCAAATCGAAGGGTTAAATTTATTCCGTTTATTTTTTTATTTTGTTTCCAAATTTTTTTAATTTTCCCCCTTAAAGCCGGCATGTAAAAAACGATTTTTAGCTATCTCCCCTTTTTTTAACCCTAGAAAGTTTATGTTTGAACCAAAGAGACGTAACAAAAATTGCCACAATGTCCCCAAAGGGCTGAGGATCGACGAAAAATTTTGTAGATGTACATTTGCGAGGGCAACCTGTAAAATTTTTTGGGGGTACGGTGATTTGGTACTTTATCAATTCCCCAGGGGATCGAACCGAACTGTAGATTAAAAGTTGGTTTTGATAGAGTCACAGCTGAAATTTGGCAAAGAAGGAATAACACCCACTTTTTTTTTGGCTTGTGTACTAGAAACAACCCCGGGAAACCCCCTTTAAAAACCCCCCCTAGGGTCGCTTAGGTTTTGATAATTTTAAGGGATATGCTGGTTTCCAGCAGGGATATGATCCTTTTTTTTTCCACGCTTAGCGTCCACCCTTTTGCCCCAAACAAATTTTGCCCCGGGGGTTACGGGGAAAAAAACCGGTTTTAAAATTCCCCACCAAAAACGACTTCCCACCCGGTCTTCAATGAAAATTTTGGAAGGAAGTTGGGGGGGAAAATTCTTTGGGGTATTTTTCGGAAAAAAATCCCCAAAAAGCTTCGCCCTCAAAGTATTTTAAAATGGCCTTCATGGTGGGCGGATGTAACTTGCGGAACCAAGAATTAAACGGGGGGGTAAATTTTTCCATTTCACTTTACACTTTCTTTCGGGGGCCTTTCCCTTGACCTAGTTTTTTAAACAATTTTAAAAGTTTAGGGAGACCACCCTTTTAATTCTTTAAAAATGTCCCCCTTTTCCCCCTTCGCCATCAAAATCGTGAGTCGGGGAGACGAGGGTTGTCGATCGACACTTCCCGACTTTGAAAATCTCTTGCAAAAATTTTCTTTTGACCCTTTTCAAAAAAAATTTTTGGATTTGCTAATACTTACCGTGTCCCCCGATTTTTTTTTTCGGCTTCGGGGTTTGGACCCCCTTTTCCTAAAAATTATCTCTGATTAAGCATTATTCTTAAACGTTGGTAGCCTACAGAAAATGGAATTTTTTTGCGCCGTTTCTAAGCGTCGACTAGATTTTTGGGGGGACGCCCCCCTACCGATAATTTTTTTTTTTGGTCAAATCGCCAATGCGCCTTTTAGAGCTCTATTGAATCTTTCCACGATTCTTCCCTTTTTAAAGCCCCGGATTATGAGGGTTAGAAAACACCCCCTTGTTTGAGAAAAAACGGACTAATGTCCCCGTGAACTATATCCCCCTTGCTGTCTGTAAAATTTGATTTTACGGCCGCTTTTTTAAAGAAAATGCCCGAAATGGCTCTCCGGCCTCCCCGTTTTGGATGGAAGCTCCCCACAAAGCCATCTTGCAAAAAAACGCCCGGGGGCGGTGCAAGTTTTAATATTAAGTAAAAAAATTATTTTAAAACCCCTTAAAAAAATTTCCCTTTTATGAGACTATTTTTTTAAAAAAAAAGAAATATATGCAAAAAATTTTTTAAAAAATTTGTTTTTGGAGTTATAAAAAAAAAATTTTTTAAATTATCCCCAAAATTTTTAACCCGTCTTTTTTTGGTTGGTTGGTAACGTAAATTTTTTATGAAAATTCAATGAAAAAATTTAAGGGGTTTTTTTTTTTTAATTTTTCAGACGAAAAAACTTTCTTTTAAATTATTGAATTTTAAAAAGCTGTTTATTTGTTTTAAAATTTTGTTTAAAATTTTGTAAAATGTATTTGACATACTTAGAATCCCAAAAAACTCTTATTTAATAATAAATAAAAGGAAAATTAATTAAAAAAAATTAAAAATTTTTTAAAAAAAAATTGTGTTTAAGGGATTTTTAAAAAAAATTTAAACTAAGGGGTTTTTTATATAAAAAATATACACTTTTAAAAAATAAGGAAAAAGCAAAAAATTTTATTAATTGCATAGTAAAACCATTTAGGTTTTTTATTTTTTAAAAAATTTTTTTTAAAATAAAAAAATTTTACTAAACCCAAATTTTTAAACAAGTGATTTTTTTTCCACAAAAATTTTTTAAACATTGTACCGAGAGGGAATCGATCTTTTTAACTTCTGACTTCAAAACTAGCACACCCAAAGGGGGAAATAAAACAATAGGGAAATCTTCTAAAAGTTTAATTTTTTTATTAAAAATAACCCAGACTTTTTGAGCAAAAACTTAGATGCAATAAAATGGAAGTTAATTTTTTTTAAAAAAAACCAAAAAAAGGGGAATTACATATGCAGTCAATAAATTTTAATATTTTTTACTTTCAGTTACTATCTGTAAATGGGGTTTTTTACACCCTTAAATTTTTCCTTTGGCACGTAAGGATTTACAGTGTTGTCGATTAAAACCCCTCATTCGCAACAAAACAACGCCACACGACTCGCGAGATTAGAACCTTTTTAAAAAATTTGGGCTCCTTTTGGGTTTTACACCCTGGATTTGCAGATCAGGATTAGCGAAGTTTTTTTTTTCAAGTTTCAAAATTTGGGGGTTAAAAGGGGAGCCAAAACTTTTTTGTCATACCACGTTTCCATTCTCCCTTTTTCCCCTCATTGAATGTAAGTTTTTCCCAAAACCTCAAACCTTACCTGACATTTCCCCCTTTCCCCATCGTGGACATAAAAAAATGGGCCCTTTTTTGGAAAAGGAATGGGAAAAAAAATTTTTTTAAAAATTTGAAAAACAAGCGAAGTTGCCCGAGAAAACCGATCTTTTTTTTTTGGTGTAATTATTTTTTTTAAATCTACGGTCCCCTTAAAAAAAACTTAAAATACAAGTGATTTTTTTAGAAAAAAAATTTTTTAAAAGGGGCATAGTGAGAGGGCCCTTCCCAATTTCCCGGGAAAGGTTTTTTCCACAAGTTAAAGGTTTTTTCCTTAAAATAAAAAATCGACTTGGGACTGACAATTTACCCCCCTCCCCCCCCCTCGGGGGTTGATTGGCTAACCCTTTTCGTGTTGCCCCCGCCCCCCCAAAAAGGGGGGGGGGGATCGAGGTTCGAACTGGTCGGGCGAACGGGGGGGTTTTCCCCAAAAATGTTTTTCCCACTCCCCCTCCACGCAAATGGGGGGTTCCCCTTCCTTTAAATTAAACCCTTTCCCCAATTCCTAATCCATTAGTTAAAATTTTGTATTAAGGGGTTTTAAAACCCAAAAGGGTAGTAAAAAGCGGTGTAAAAAATAAATAATAAAAAATAAAAAATAATATTCCCCCTCCTAATAAATTGTGCTATTTTTTTTAACGCTCAAGATAAAAACGATCCCCCTGGGGGGAATTTTAAAAAAAATATTTGGACCAAAAATATCAAATGATAAAAATGTTTCAAATATTTTGTAAATTTTTTTTGACACAATCAAAATTTTTTAAAAAATTTTTTGTCATATGATTACTATTGAAAAGATTTTTAACCCCACCAAAAAAATTTACAAAAAATGTATTACTTAAAAAAAAAATTGGAAAAAATTTTAAGGTTTTTTGGTTATTACAAAATTTCCCCTTTTGAACGTTATCTCTTTTTTAAATAACATTTAAAAATAAACTTTAAATATCATAAACGACAAAAACACAAAACCCTTTAAAAAAAAAAAAATTGTTTGGGATACAGTTTTAAATATTAAAATATATCAAAAAAAATTTGGGGGGAAAAAATTTTAAAAAATAAACACACTTAATTTAAAAACCCAAAGTCACAATCTTTTTGGGTTCCCCCTACCAAAAGGGGGAAATTTTTTGAAAAACTAAAGGGAAAATATATGTTTTTGGCCCCCCCAAAATTCAACATTTAAGGTTAGAAAAAAAAGAAAAAATTTTTGGGGTTTCATTAAGTGATAGCGGCCCGCTGAAATGGGTTGGTAGAATTTTGAAAAAAAAAAAGGGGGTTTTGAGTCTTTTAAAAAAAGTAGATACAGGGGTTTTTTTTTATTTTTTATTTACCCCAAATTTTGAAAATTTTTTTTTAAAAAAATTTTAAGTGGGGTTTTTTTAAAAAAAAAAAATAAAATTTTAAATAATAGTTTTTTTATTTATATTTTTTAAAAAAAAGGGGTTTCCCAAAAAAAAATTTTAAAATTGGGAAAACACTAAAAAAAAAAAAAAGTTTAAAAACAAATGTTTTAAAAAAAAAAAAAAGTTTTTTTTTTATAACAAAAAATATTTTCAAAATTTTTTATTTTAAAATCTCACTCGGTACTTTATCATGAATGCCGGACTGTCAAAATTTTGGATGGAGCAGAGCAAAAAATGAAAAAGAGGAGGGTGACCTAGGCACGAAATCCAAATAACCTGCAACAAGTGAAACACTGATACTTAATAATGCGCAAAGAATGAAAACCAGCCAAAAAACAGATTAATAAATCATAGAGAAAATTGCTGAAATTTGTTTAAAAATATTTTTGGTTCCTATTAAAGCTAAAGTTATATTTAATATAAATGAATACCCTTATGTTTCTTTTTTTGGTTCAATAATGCATAACCGATCTCACTTAGAGAGACACGTACATCCAAGGTTTCATTTTTTTTAAAATTTATTTGGGGGAATCTGACGTGCCATTTTCTGAACCGAGGATAAAATCACCCCACTACTTTGATACTTAAAACTCCCGCCCCATTAGCTCATCAGTTTAGAAGAAAAACAAATGTTTAAATTAAAAATAAAAGTTCCACGGTGTCAGGAATCGAACCAAGTGTACTAAAATTAAAAAATGCTATCGATTGAGCTAAGCTTCGCCCTTTCTGTACTTAAATAAATCTGTAAATCTTGCTCTTGTGGGATTTTTTGGATTAGAAAGGTTTTATTCAAAATAAAAATAATAATAATAATAAAATAATAATAATAATAATAATAACAATAAAATAAGGTAACCAACAATTATTTGAAGTATGAATTTTATAAAATAATAGAAATTTTGCAGCCTACAAAATACACATTTATTAGTTCTTGAAATTAACTTGAAACGAGTAATAATGTTGGTCTTACTGCAAAACATAAATGTTTAGAAAATGGTTTGGATTTAAATGGATTTAGAAACCGCAGTATTTTGCTAGTGGATTTACCGAAAGTGAATAATGGATCCAACACCCCTTCTAGACAAGCTCCATTCAATTTCCCTCTACACTAAACTCGGCCCTTTTCACGGCCACTAGCACCACAGAACGAATTATTTATTAATATGTTGGTTCCGGAAAACTTCACTTTTTTCTTTAGATAGCCTTCATATATTTCAATCCTAAACAATAAGCCCAAGGAAAAAAGTTTAAAGCAATTTTTGAGGGTAAGTTTTTTGTTTTTGTTTTTTTACACCGCTTTCTTACCCCCGTTCTGGTAATCCACTAAATACTAATTACTCTAATGGGTTGGAATTGGAAAAGGTTAAAGTTTGGGGAAAAGTGAAACAGCATTTGAGGGGGAGGTAGAGTGGTAAAACCATTTAGGAAAAACTCCGAGTTCACCCAGCAAGATTAGAAATTTGATCTCCCCACCTTGTCAGTCGAGCAAACAGTAAACTAGCGCTTAGCAAACTACACCACTGGGGTGTCCTGAGAGTTGTTGATAATCTCAGTGTGGTAAAACCATTAATTGATTGAACTAAAAAGAAACCCCAAGTTAATAATAGTTTAAAAGACCAGGGATATCTGCTCGAAGCACTCACA
Source organism: Timema cristinae (assembly GCA_039000515.1). NCBI lineage: Eukaryota > Metazoa > Arthropoda > Insecta > Phasmatodea > Timematidae > Timema > Timema cristinae. Next base: position 29,447,126 of record JBCFYV010009882.1, read on the forward strand.
AAATAAAAAATTTAAATATCTTCTATTAAACAAATTACAAAGTAAGATAAATACTCAGAAAATACGGTGATTAATTTTTTATTATATTGCTTTGGGGGTTCATACGGGGCAAAAACATTTCTTATATAGTCCTTTTTCAGGAGTATGAAACAGGGTTTTTAGTCCTGGCCGGGAATATTGAGACACGTTTTTTCCTAAATTGATTCCCAACTTCCCTCCAAGCGAATGGGTTACATCACCTTTTTTTTGTATCTTTTAATTCACTAACCCCCCCAGTAATTTGTAGTAAATATGGTTGAAATAGGTAATTAATGTTCCCATAAATATTCTCCCAATGTTTTACTTGGATTTTACCTTTCCCCCCCACCAAGAAGGGAATTTTCACCTTCCGGCTGATCCACAAAATCCATTAAGCTAGGCCTGTCAGTATTTCCCCGGGACTCACGAAAAACACCTGATTAAAGAAAAGTTTTAAAAACCCGCCTGGATATAAAAACTACGTAAGCCATTTGAAAAAAAATACACTCAATCGCTTAGTGATTAAAAATCCTGATAAAAAATACACAAATCCACCAAAAACTTTAACCAGGGCCCGAACCCCAAACCTTAGTCTATCATACAAAAATTTCCCTGGTTTGACATCCAAAAGAATAGAATTAAATACGGAATCAGTTGTTGACAAATAACCGGCTGGTCCTTCCCCCAAGACTCACAACAAAAAAACATTATTAATCCGCTAAAACTTGCTTGGAAAATAACTAAAAAAAAAAAAAAACATTTAGATCGGTTTAAGGGTTCCATAATTTTTATACAATATCTGGCTGACGCTTCACCGGGGTCCACACCAAAACCGTTGATTATAATTATTATCTAAAAAATGCATGGGTAATACTCTACAGAATAATTAAAACTACCCCCACAGTAATTGTGGGTATCATAGATATAGACAAATATCCGGATGGCACTTCACCGGGAAATTTACACCAAAACCCCGGTTTATAATTTACTATACTAAAAAATGCCTGGATAAATCAATAAAATACCCCCAGTAATTGTGTTGTTCCATAAATGAAAAAAGACATTCGGCAGGCCCTTCACCGGGACTCCCACCGAAACACCTGATTATACACAATGCTAAAACCTGCCCCGGTTATTGGTCCAGTACAAAATTAAAAACTGCACCGCAGTTGGTTAAATGGTTCCAGAGATAAATAAATCTGGCCGTATCTTTAAAAGAAAATCAAACCCTGACTGTATGTCTTCGAGATCCTGTCTTAGCAGACATCCGATGAATAGAAATAAATGAAATTCCAGGTATTCTTGGCTATAGACAGATATTCTTTAAATATAGTACAGAACTACAATATTTTTTTACTTAAATATATTTATATTCCAAACCTTAAAAAATCAGAGATATCATGTAAAGAAAGTGGTTTTAAACTCGTAAAATAAAACAATATTTATCCTTGCTTTTCAATTATTATTTAAACCTCCTCACTCTGATATTGTATTATTACTTGAATACGACATGGCCATTTTATTCTATGGACTTCCAGAATTGATTTTGTAAAAAATAGATTTAAACAAAATTAATCACAGTTAACATAATACATTAAATTTATTAAAAAAGGATAATAATCAACGCAAATCTTAATAAACACACATTTTCTCAAACAAAGTATTAATTTTTTAAAGCGTTTTTACTAATAGTTATATTATAGCCGCTATGGTAACATTAAATAAAGTATGGAATTTAACTATGGTACCACAAAGTTAGTTATACACAGTCATAAATTACTTTGAAGAAACAAAATAAAATTCATTTTTATAACTAAAATATGTCCCAGTGGATAAGATTTTATCCGTATCTATTTTTTTTTTGTCCACCCGGAAATAGTATAAAATATTTTAAAACTAGGAGGGGGAACTTTTAGTTTTACAGAAAAATTTTTTTAAAAACTCAACTTCTTACAAATAATGTAAAACCATTTTACAGTTAATCTGTTATTTACGTTATATGGGGTGTAATATAATAATTAAATCATTAATAAATTTATAATTGGTTATAAACTGTATGAAGATTCTGGAAAAGAGGAGACTTGCTTTATGTTACCATGTAAAACCAAACAAGTGGGTAAAAGTGCCAAAATAAACGTTTGACAGGTTTTAATTTTTAATAGCTATAAAAAAAATACCAGCCCGTATGTAATGAGAGCAAATAAAAATTTTTAACTTAGTATGTAAAAAATTAATTATTGATTTATCATTACCAGAACAATAAATTAAAATTAATTTTAGTAAATAAAATCATTCGTGCATCGCTAAAAAACGTAACCCCTCCCCCAACAGTCCTTTCTTACAGGCAAAAAAAATGTAAGTACTTAAGGTTTTCTCTAAATTCGGCCTTGGGCGTAGCCTAGGAAAACTATTCAGCAGTCATGTGAGGATATATAGCATACCACGCGGGCTGAGCCAATAAGTTGCTACCTTACAATCTAGACGGAGGGTTACAACGGGAATAATATGGCAGGTGGATTAAAACCCGATGTTTAAAATTACATTCTAAGAGATCATGAGGTCGCGTACCCCTCAAGGAGGTTAATGAGTCTGTATGGAGCACAAAATGTTTAAATTTGATATTTCTCTTCCTCAATGCGCTCGCGTCATCTAACGACCTTCACGGGTCATTACCGGGAGGGGAATTCCCCCCGATATTGTATGTCCGCAAGTGAAAGGCTGGAAGTCAGAGGGATAGGACGTGACAGTTGAAAACACTGTAACGAAGAAAAAGGTTCACACACTGGCCGGTGCGAGCCATGGAAGGCTGCATATTCCCCCTAATAAATAACAACCAAATCCTAGCCAATAATTAATTAATTAATTAGCAAAAATCAATAAACAATCATTAAAAATTAATTAACAATCACTAATAATTAATCATCAAGAACCAACATGTCCGGGTTGGTAGGCGAAGGGGTGTTAGGGGAGGGGAGAGGGACGTAATCAGCACCTGGGAAATTAGGTCAGGGGGAGGGAGGAGGGTTGTAGGGGGTGGAAGGGGTGGAGGGAATATAGGTAAATCAAACGTATGTGGAAAGTAGGTCAAACTGGGCTGAAAACGCCGTACTAGACTGAAAGTAGATAAAACTGAGCCAGTTCACCACCCTAGATTATTCACGTGCTTTTAAGAAATAATGGGAAAAGGATTTCACCATTAAAAAAATATTTTAATACCATTTTTCCTGTTTAAAGGAACAACTCCGCAGTATTTGCCAAAAAAACGCCAAATCCCTTACACCAATAAGAAGCTAGCCTTCACAACACCGGTCACCAGAACTCTTTCTATTAGTTAGTTTTTACACTGTTGACGAAGGGAGCAAGAGGCAAGGGGGTATGTCATATATAAGCCGTTTGTGCGTATGTTTAAGGCAGCACAGACAGTCACAGACAGCCACATTCAGCCGCACGCACAATCCACACACACAAGTTTGCTCTAGCACCCACGCTCACACAAATAAACGCATTTGGGACTCACTGGCACTAGCACTGGCTCTCGCAGTCACAGCCTAACACAAAATACAATAATTTACATTAATATCACAAGTGCGCAATGATATAAAGCATTTAATTGGAATGTATAAGTAATTAACAGATGTTCATTTGAATAAACAATGTGTGAATAAACAGCCGTCAATAGTTCTCTTTCTTACATTTATTAATTATACTGATTTAATTAGTGCTCGACCACGGAGCAATTAACAGCTGGTTAAATGGTATCTATACCGTACAGGATGATAGGCTCTCGACCACGGAGCTAAGACAACCTAAAATATATCACAGCAATATTATATCTGGGAGAAAATCCGAAATGTGTTACAATTGGCGTCCAGCCGCGACGCGAATCTTCGAATCCCCGAGACAAGAAAGAGACTCTACCGACTGAAAAGACATACGGCACACTAAAAGGCATACCGACGACGTACATCCATCCGAGAAAACGAGGTGAAACAGACGTTCCACGCACGGCACACTACAAGGCACACCAACGAAGAAAACATCGTACTGAGGCAGAACAAGCTGAACGAAAACATTCAAATTAGTCCAGATAGGCCTTATATAAATTTATAAATTATTTTTAATTTAATTAATAGGATTTAAATAACTTTTTTTTAATATCTTATAATCAAATAATTTAATAATTTTTTGAAGGGAAAAAGGCAGATTCAAACTTAAATGATAATAGTGACGGTAGTAAGCTTCTCTGATGAGGTAGAATATGAATATAGAAAATAGATCTAAACATCAGTTAGTTCTAGAGCAATCAAATGAGGAAATAAGAGAAAGAGAGTCAATTGCAGAGGGAGAGAGAAAAGATAAGCCAGAAAAAGATACACAAAGAAATGTTATAGTAGATGAGGAAGGCTAGGAAAAATAGGGGGGAAATGTGTACAACCCGTAGGAGATTTAATAAAATTATGAAAATGTTACAGCAATAGGCAGAGGATAGTGAATAAAGGAGCCAAGAAACTAAACTGGAAAATAATAGATGCTACTAATGAGAAAATAGTTGCTAATAGCCAGGAAATGAAACAGGAAATAAATACAAATATACAAGAAATTAATCAAGTAATATATGCAAATAGCCAAGCAATTAACCATTAATAGATACAAGTAGCCTAGTAATTAATCAGAAAATAGATGCAAATAACACTAAACTTGAACAAATCACTAAAAACTTAGTGTTAAAATAGAGTTAAGTAAGGAGGTTTGTGAGCAGTCATTTGGTCATTTAGAGCTAAAAATTGACCAATTAGAGACAATTAATCAAAACTTAGCAGTACAGTTAAATGAGGTACACACAAAAGTAATGGAATTTAGAAAAAGTAAAAAAGGCTTTGGGGAAAAACAAGAAAATTTAAGGAAGGGACAATTCAAATTAATGGAACAGATTACGGCTAATAAAAATAAAATAGAAACAGTAGAACAAGAATCGATTAAAGGGGTTAAAGGAAGTATAAATTAAAGTTGGGAATCTAGACCTTCAGTAGAACCCACAAAAACTAATTTTAAGGCAGTCCAACACAACCTTGAAAAAGAAATGAATGAGGTAAAATCATTGCTTGATTCTCAGCAAGACACGAATAAAATTTTAATTAATTGAACAGATATATGGGATTGTTACTAAGGCGGTAGAAAAATTTGATAAAAAATTTACCGATTTTGTGGTTTAAAACCAAATTAATCTTGGAGAAGTTGGTAATTTACATGATACTACCAACTTATTTTTCTAAAGGGCTAAGAGAAACGTCATTAGCACTTATTCCAAAATTTAAAGGAGAAGAGGAAATATTTCAACAGTACATTAAATAAACATAGTAGAAGAGTATTTAAAGGTGAAAAAAATAATGAAAAAGTCAAAAATAGATATATTTTTTTCAGGTCTGGAAAATGAGGCAAAATCTTGAGCAGATAGTATAGCGAGTGAAGAGAGACAACGAACAGCCCCGGGGAAAAATTTTTGGAAAAAAATTTGGTCTCAAACATGCAGGGAACATTCTACAATTAATTTTCATGGAAAATATAACGACAAGATGAACTATGAGTGAAAATTTCAATAAATTTGTGATACAGGCGAAATATTTACGATACCCAGTAGTAAAGATAGATTGATAGGTTTCTAATGAATCATTTTCCAACTGCAAACAAGAGTTCTAACAGCAGAAAAAAAAAATAAACAGAACATTAAAAAGTTGAAGAGTATTAATGGCATTTGACGATAAATATCAAAGAAACAAATAAATCAATGATCAATCAAACGGATAATATTGATAGGCCTAGGCAATCGTCTAACCCTCAAATCAGAGAAATAAAAAATAGACAAGATAGGCAAAATAGAATCAAAATATTTATCAAAACACCAGAAAAAAATAGAAGATAGCCACATCCCTAGTATTGATTAAACGACAGGATAGGAACAAGAACCTTAGAGGCAAATAAATTCAAGTGATAGACAAAATTAATAGCAATAATAATGCCGGACCCCAGATTAACAACCAATCAAATACATCAACCTCCAAATTTTTATTTTGTTAACACCACTTTCAGGGACATCAATTTTAAATGAGCATGTCTCACAAAAAATCTTCGATCCCGGGGCGTCAAAAAGCTTTAAATTTCGGATCATTTAAATGTAAATATCATAAATTTAACTAAAATTTAAATTTAAATAGGGGGAAAAAAAGAGTAACTATATTTTTTAGCCATAGTAAGTAATTTAAAAAATATAAATTCTAATAAAACAAAAACCCCATAAAATTTAGCGAGTAAAAAATAATAGTACTCTTTTCTAAAGAAAAGGAAACATACTCATTTGTTTAAAATAAACTAAAATAGAAATTGTAAAGAAACTATTAGCGACCACAAAAAAAAGAAGAAGTAAAAACTAATCCTTCTTTTGTAAAGGATGAAAAGGGTTTTATTGTTAACATTACACTATTTTTATAGACTCTAAAAAAAGTTGTAAACAAATATATTGTTTTTTACTACGCTCAAAAAAAAGGTTGCAGTGACCACTTTTTTTGGGAAAAACAACAAAAAATTAAAAAAAACATTACCAAAAAATCGACATTTAGAAACACATCAAAAAGAGCCCCAGAAATGAAAAAATATAGGAGCAAGAGTCAAACCGGAACAGGAAATATAAAATCTCTAAATAAAAATTTTTAAATTTTATCAATTAAGATTAATCCCATTTGGATTTAACATAATTTCAGGAATTTAATAATAAAAATAGGAGAACATATAAGGAGGGGGGCATGATCCCCGGGAAGCAGGGAAAGGGGGTAAAGATCAATAAAAGGTATGGTGAGGGGTTGGTTACATCTTGTCAACTATTAAGTTTTATGTGAGTTAAATTCAATGGGTAATTTTTAAATTTAAAAGAATTTAAAATAGTTTCGTTTAAGAGAAAGTTGGAAGTTTGTTAATTAATAGCCCGATCTTAAATTTTCAGAAATAAATAATTATTAACACCTATGAGCAGTTTGTGAATGAGAATTAAATATGAATATTAATATTTGTGTAGGGGATCATTTAATTTAATTTATTACATTTCAAAAAAATTCAACTATATTGATTAAGATATTAAAGGAATAACAGAGGGGAGTTAGAGCTGAAGGATAAGATCTAAATATTTAAATAAATTAATTTGAAAGCACTTGGTACAGTTTTTACAGTATGTTAGGGTGAGTGGAAATAAAAAAAGCCATTAGTGTAAATTTTAAAGAATATTTCATATATAAGAGTTATGAATTTTAAGTTTATTCAGATATGGACTTACTATGGGCAGGTCATGATCTAGAATATGTAATCGTCGTAATGAGTTTAAAGATAGCCCAAGAGCTTCTAGCAGCGTTGAGGATTAAGGTGTATTGGTTGAGGATAAGGTGTATTAAGGCAGGGATTATCAGGGGCAACCATGTTTTAAAAAATTTCTTTTTCTGGTGAGACAACGAACCCCCCAAAGGGAACAAAATAGCAGGTATTCACAATAATAGAGCTAGCACAACGCAGCCTATAGAGATTCAGAAATAATAGTAATAATAATAATGAGGCAAAAGCCAAAATTTTTCCACAAAAATGTGTTAAGTGCAAAGGTAAAATCTACATTGAAATTGATATATATGGAGAATTTGAAGAGGTTTAAAGGGTTTTCTGTGATTGCGTGATGTAATACTGATGTACACCAAAGAAAAATGAGAGCTAATTAGGATGTTTTACCAAATTGGCTACTGTAACAGATTTTTAATTACGGGTTTCATTTTATTTACGTGCCTAAGGCAAATAGGCAACATTCAAAAATTTTTATCAAGAAAATATATAGTTAAAGGTTTTTTCACTAATGAGAAAATAATTACCAATTTGAGAGGGAAAATGAATTTTAATTTTCACAGTTTGTGTGACTATGATTTCATACTAATTTCAAGCGGTTTCTTTATGAATACAAAATTGTCTTATATCCATTTCAACTATTTTTAAACAAAATAAGGTTATGTTAATATTGTTATTTTTGTGCTCACACCAAAACGTTTAAAACAAATACAAAGGCTAAAAAAAAAAAAAAAGAAGGTAGAAGGGTTTGACGCTGTGTCAATAGTTTAAGGTATAGATAAAAGAAAAAAGGTAGTTTGACCTTGAATAAATAACCAGGGTTTTTCAAATAACTGAATATTATAAAAGAACTGATGTTAAAGTAATAACTGAAAAGTTTAATAATGTAATATGCCTTTCTCAAGGCAAGCTATTAATAGTTTACATAAACTCCAATCCAAAGTTGATTATTCAACCAAAACAATTATGATTTTTTTTCAAATTTGTATGGGGGAACATACATTTAAGTACAAAACAACAAAAGTGCTACAATTTTTTTTAGTGAAATAAAGAAAATAAAAAAGAAAATATTAAACAGGAAATTCTTTTTTATGTATATTCATTTAATAAAACTGGAAAAATTAAAAGTAATCAATTCTGACAACGGATAAATAATATATCAAAACTTTGTTATTTTATAAAAGTATATTTTAATCAAAGTTTACACACATGAAAAATTTATGTAAATTACACTCAACAAATTTATATATGTTTATTTTTAAGAATGATCAAAGGTTTTAAAAATTTACGTAACTTTGCACATTTTGGGGACTTCTTCTATCTAAATTAATTGGATTCATTTAATTATTTTTTTTAAGATATAAACAAAAGGGGTATTGTAATGATATTGGTTTGGAATCCCTTTAAAATATTAAAAATCATGGATGAAGATTTTTTTTAAAGTAACATTATGTAGGGTACCTTTTATGATTCACAATAAGAAACACGGCTTTTCAGAAATAATGTGAAAAGGATTACACCATAAAAAAATATTTTTATATAATGTTTTCAGTCAAAAGAACAACTCCGCAGATTTGGCAAAGACGCCAATTTCCTATACCAATAAGAACTAGCTTCACAACACCTGTCCCAGACTTTTCCATTAGTTTTTTTTTACACTGGTGATGGGGGGGACCAAGGGCAAGGGGTATGTCATAATAACCATTTGTGCGTATGGTTTAAGAGCAAAACACACACACAAGCAGGACAAGTCGAACAAGAAAGCAAACAAAAATCCATTCTCTTTCGCATAACACACACAAACAAACTACTTTTCACGAAGCTCACAAAGATAAACACACAATACAATAATGAAAAGTTTTTTATCTCAAGTGGTCATTGATATCAAGAATTTAATTGGAGTATGCATCAGAAAAATTTAAAAGAAGTATTTGAATAAACCGTGTGAAACAACCAGCCAAATATTTTTCTCTCTTTCATTTAATAAATAAGCCGATTTAATTAGTGCTAGACCACGGAGCAATTAACAAACTAGTTAAACGGTAAATTATTCTGTATAGTGATGATAGGCGCTTGGCCACGGAGCTATAGACAACCGAAATATTATCACAGCAATATTATAAAAGGGAAAAATCCGTAGTGGTTACATCTCTCTCCAAATTACAGTTTCTAATCAGTATTGGGAATAGCCACCCAGGACAGCTTCTTTATTTCAGTTTTTTAGCATAATATTATTATTTTTTAATAATTTTTTATCGTGATTTATTATCTTGGGGGTTCTATTTAAGGGGTGGACAGGTGTGGGGTTCACTTGTGGTGGTTTGTAGGGGTTTAATTCTTGCTCAAACTTGTTCATTCCTCTCCCATTTGATTTTTTGCTTCATTCCACTTTTTAATGTGTGTACCATTTGGTTTTATGTATGTCCCTGGGGGAGGATATTGTTTGGGAGTTTTTTATTTTTGGTGGGGAGTGTGCAGTCTCGGGCGGGGGGCACGCGTCCCGTAATGTGTCGAGTTTGGGACGAGTGCAGGGGCCCTCCCCTTTACACCCTCTTCTGTCTGTGCCGTCGCACATATAATAAAGAGTTAAAGACTGGAGTGAACACTGGTAATGACTTTCAATTTTGCCTCTCCTAGTACCACTATTGTGCTAGTGATGCCTGGGGGTGTTAAAGTGTTGTAAGTAACACGCTTCTAATTTCAGGTGCGCCCGGGGGGATTGAACCCACCAATACAATGACCTCTGACAGTGGATTTCATCGACCCCTACCATGACAATCATTGATTTTAGTCACAGAAATTTTGAATCACAATTTTGGAATGTTACCCTTGTTAATCAGTGTTATGACTTCTGGAAAAACGTTGGAAGTTTGAATTTAGGGGAAAGGGAAACCCCACATTTGTGACGAGCCCAACATTTAGACGCCATTAAACACTCCTTTTGGACTTTGATATTTTTCTGAGCTATTTAGTACCAAGGCCACTATTCCCGCTTACGACCTCAAGAAAGTGATAAATGAGCCTTTAATTTAAACGGCGTGTCTACTGGTGCAGGTTATGGAAGGTTAAGCGTTTCCGCATAGTGTGAAGCTTAAGTACTAATTACACTAAGGGATATAAATTTGGGAAGGTTAAATTGAAATTAAAAATCTTTTTTCGCAACATCACCGGTCTTTTATTCGAACCCTAATATTAATGCCTGGGGTTTACCACCAGATCTGTATTTGAACCCCAATATCTTTGTCGGGGGCGTCTTGTCTTGAATGAGTTGAAATCAAAATGTTTTATAGCAACTGTATAAAGAGGCAGGCACGAGATTAATTAGTGTTTGTTAATAATTTGGAAAGGGAGATTAGGATGTACCAACATATGTGCGGATCAAAACAGGAAAATTTACACGAGCATAATGTATTAGTAATTAGTATTTGTTAAAAAATAAACGTATTTTTTTTGTTGACAAAGGTATAGCTACCAACCCTAGTAGGGATTTTAACCCCAACCTCCCTCCTTCAGTGGCTGAGTTTGACATTTAACCATATGCCCACCGCTGCAAGATATCATTCGTCCCACCCTCCACCCACACAAAATGTTTCCTGCCGAGTAATTACAGTAGTGTTTTTTGACTGGGCAAGATGTGTACCAGCATTTACGTGGAAGTTTAATGTGAAAACCTACAAGAATTATTTTATTTATAAGTAATTAGCGTTTGTTCAAAATAAAAGTATTTATTCTTTTGTCAAAGGGAGAAATATCAGCCCTATTAGAGATTTGAACCTGAACTTGCTCCATCAGCGGGGGAGATTGACATATAACCGTATGCCAACCGGTGCGAAATATCGTTCTTCCACTCTCCATCCAAGAAAATGATTCCTTACGCTAGTGTGTGTTGAAAGATTGAGGAACCCGCATTTGTTTGGAATGAGAGTGGACAACCACCCTCAGTTCCCCGCGTCAGGAGTCAAAACCTCAATCTTCCCCCTCCCCTAAAGGAAAAGTACCAAATTTGAGTGGATGAGTGAGGAAACATTAGACAGTGTACCCACTGGTGCAGATAGTTAACTACTTCATCCACACCCAAAGGATGTTGGAGCAGAACTGACGAGTAACAGTAAATTCATGCGATTTACATGATCCGGCCTTCACCAACAATGAAAACCATATTTTTGACAATTTAGAAGACGAGTTACTACTGATTCAGGTAGTTAACGTCTCATCCACCACTCTGCAGATGCTGGAACATGAATGATGCGTAGCGGTAAATCCGTGCTGTTTACAATATCCGGCCATTCACCGACTAGAAGACAAATTATTGACCAATTAAAGGCTAACACCTTTACATGCTTCACGGAATATTGTGCCCCTTATCCACCAAGGGGAAGGGGAACACACCCACATAAGTGGAGCATGAGCAAGACTGACGCGTAACTGTAAATTCCTGCTGTTTTACATGAATCGGCCAATTACACCTTTACATGTGCCTACCCCCTTGAAGCGACTATAAATACCCCTTGAAATATAATTACATTCAGTCATCATAATTCATAATTGGGTTGAATAATTATCAATATGAGTTTTCGACGCACTGGAAAATTGGAAAAAATTCAGATATTTTTAAAATCATTTTAATATTTTAATGGTAACTAATTTTACTTATTACGGCTTTGATGTAGAGTGGTATTTCTTCCTTTGATAAAATGTCAAGGAGACTCACCGCTGGCGCCTATTATTTAACCGGCAGGCTCCTCAAGTCCTGATTCGTTGTGATTATTTAACGAGGAAGGAATCTACCTCACGGATGACAACTGCTCCATGGGTTAATTAGTATTTCTGCTATAGATTTGAGCGTGATTGGCGGAGTGTTCTTTTACCTCGACCAGTAATCAATAGTATTTATTTAATTGCAGATTAGATTACGGGGATCCGACAGGCTGAACGACCGCCAAGGGGTGGACCCTGAAGGACTTCAGTGGCGCGACACAGAGCTACAAACACCTCCACTCCTTGTGACTAGGCGATTGGGGATGGCTACAGGAGTTAGCACCCACCGTATATTTTCGGTTTGTGTGTGGGTTGCCACCACGGAAACATGGGGTGGGATGTGGTCTCTGTACCAGGACACCTTTAAAGCAGTTTACGCCCTGCCTCCAGCCACAAAGTATTCAAACAATGCCTCCCGTGCAGGTCCCCGAGGGCGCGACCACCGGTATAACGGATGTTTGTGAAGAACTCGAAGCAATTGATCGATTAATATGTAAGTTTTCCACTCTCTAACAATTAAAACTGTCTTTAAGAAACATATTCTAAATTTGTAAGAAGGTACCATCTACAAATAACAATACTACAGCCAAAGCTAGAAATAGACTACTTATTACACAAGATTTTATTGCTTCCTCTACTCCCCCAAAAATCCGTTGTGTCGCTGCCATAACCTTCTGTCAGCTGACCGTTTCAAGTTTAGCCAAAAATAATATTACTTCGTATATTCTAAGTTGGGTACAGTTATTCAAGGTGTTATATAATTTTTTATCATTTTTTTCTTAGTCATTAAAAATTCAAATATTGTAATATATCGATATAATATTTTACAAAAAAGAAAGAAAACTATAATTAGAGTCGCTTTAGCCACGACATGGCTGAAAAATTTTCATTGGTGATATGTTGGTTTAGCATCTCATAGTGATAAATTAACAGCCAGTGGACTGGATTTTGTGCATGTCCTAAATTAAGTTAGATTATTACACATTTTATGAAACTATGACGTAAAAAAGGTGACCCGAGCCTTAGACTGGAAATGATAACAGATCTGAATTAAATTGTTATTTCAATGAAAAATTTTTTGTATTTAATTATAAAACAAAATAATAATAATAATTATTATTATTAGTAATTTTTAATGTTTTCAGTATTGAGTTTTTTCATAGGTAGAATAAAAAACAGGAAAAGAGTTTTGCAATATGTGGCATGTTTTAATGGCTCGCATAATAATAATAATAATAATAATAATAATAATAATAATATATTATTATTATTTTTATTATTATTATTATTATTATTATTATTATTATTATTATTATTATTATTATAAAATAATAATAATATATTATTATTTTTTTAATATTATATTATTATTATTATTTATTATTATTATTATTATTAATTATTATTATTAATTATTATTATTATTATTATGCGAGCCATTAAAACATGCTACATATCGCAAAACTCATTTTCCTGTTTTTTTATTTCTACTTATGAAAAACTCAATACTGAACATTAAAAATTACCACTCTAAATATAAAACTAGTTTTTATAATATTTCTAACATCAATATCTATTTTTAACAAGTGTGGTAATGGCAGCCAAAGATTAAAGACATATTTTCATTTCACACATTTATTTAATGTTGAATTTCTTGAATTATTAGTTTCTTGGTAATCTGGTTACTGGTTGAGATCGTAGTTAAAATTTAGAACTAACAGACGGCGTTGACATCTAGAAAGCGTCATTTCCACAGAAATAACATTTTATGCTCTGCTGGACAATTTTTTCGAGCGATAGGTGGTATGTTTTTAAAGGACCACCTCACATGTATATGGTATATAATTTTAAAACGAAAATAATATAGATTTAGTATTTGAAGTTGAAATGTATGCGGCATAATCTAAACAATAAAAAAAATTAAACGGCACATCGTATTTGTTTCAAGGTGTTTTATTTAGACAGCTATTTCTTACCGGCATTCAAATATATCCACATAATAACTAAGCAGAGAAGTTAATTAAATTATTAACATTGTTACTTTAGCCATTTATTAATAAAAAAAGAGAAAACCCCAATATTTTCACATAATAATTTGTTTGATTTATAGAGTGGAAGAACAGTAGTTTTTTTTAAAAACGTAACTTTATATTTCGAGTGTAATTTTATTATACATACAGTTTGCGAATGTTGGTATCATTTATAATTAAACAGTAAAAATCAATTAAGTTTATGAAATATTGTATTAAAATATTCTATTAATACAAAAAAAATTGTAATTGAAAATATTATAATCATTCGTAGCATTTAAAGAGAAAAAAAACAGGCGCAAGTTTACAGAAAATAAAATAATAATTTTAAAACTTAATATGATTGGAATAATTATATTTAAAGTGTTTACTTTGAAGTTAGTTTGACTCGTGTTTGAATTAAAGGTTTTGTGTTTTAGTTCAAATTGATCTTGGAGATGCCAGGTCTATCCTTCCGCTTCCAGACCAGGTGAAAGACGATGCCCCGCCCAAAACACCCGCAACCCCATCCTGCCGGTGGGGTGTTTTGCCGTCTCCAGGTAGCGGAGGTGCCGTTCCCCAAACCGCTGATGCAGGGGCAGGACAGCCGGGAGCTTTTTCGCCTCCATTGAAGCGGAGGCGCTGTCACCCAAGCTGCTGATGTAAGGCGGGAAATACGGCCACCCCTCGAAACGCGGATTTGGTGTGTGTTGGTGGTGGTGGTGGGACCATCATTATCACCACAGCCGTGAATTAGTGGCCCGGTAAAAGCATTGGTGGAGGGTTTATCAAATTAGCTCTCTTTGAATTGTCTAGGAGAGAATTAAGAAATAAACGTTTTTTTATGTCAGTCATGAATTTATCAAACAAATTATGAAAGCCAGAGAGCGATCTTGAATCACAAACTTGGCTCGAGGAGGAAATCAATGCTTTGCTAAGACGTATACTGGATCAAGTTAGTACAGAGGATCTCGTATGTCTGCAATTAGACATCACAGACTCCTCGTCAAGAGCTCTATTTGTGTAATTTAAACAGGCAGATAAGCGTGGCATGCAGGCTGTGCTCTCTAATGTAGAACTAATTTTACAAAGCAATGCATTGTTCTTCAATTCGTCCTCCTTGTATGTCAAGTTTGCACCACTTTAAATAGCCGCACAAGAGAGGTAATCTTTTATTGGATAAACTTTCTCTCACTAGAACATATTGCTGTAACAACCAAGGAATCATTACGATTCAAAATGGCGACAAACTTTGCCTTGCTCATGGTTGACTCTCACAAAGCTATATGTGATAGTAAAGAGATCTAGAATGAATGTATGTGAAGACCTTTAGACAAATCAAAATTGGTCGTCCTATTCAAAAACTCAAAGTAGAGGAACTATGTCATCATGGCCGAGTGAATATTTTGAAAGGTGGTGGGATAACGGAAACTGAAACATTTCAAACATACCTCTTTGAATACAAAATCACGGTGTTCAGGGAAGTCGGAGGAGGAAAGTCCTATATGAGACAACTACCCCTTCCAAAACATCCTTAAAGGGCTACCTTGATTTGTATTTTCACGATGATAAGCAAACCCATTTTGATGTCATAAGATCCTTGCCAGCCAATATTAAGTGTGTGTACTTTTCCTTGATTGTCGTTTGTTCATTCAGTAGCAAAAATGTGCACAAAATGTGAATCCGCGTGCAAAAGTGCTACGCTAAACTGGTTTGAAGTGGAAATCGATCTGTGGCCTGTAAAGAATGTGGGCGTTGGTTTACAATCCCAGATTATTTTGATAACCCATAAACGTCCCGGTGTAAGCAGAGGTCACATGTCGGCCTGTAATGTCAAAATATTTGTGAGGTCTGTGGGCAATTTTTTCAGTTTGGAAAAGCCAAATTATTCACACAGGTATTATGATATTTTTGTAGGAGTAGCGGGCACATCGTACTTTTGGTCATTCCTGATACATGAAGCAGGCCCAGTCCAGGCCGTCACTGGAAAAGTGCCACTTTCTTTTTCGTGTTCTTATGATTTTTAATGCAGACAAGAAAACTATTCTTCGAAGAGCGGCCAGCACTTATTTGTGTGGAACCCAACTCTGTGACACGTAGACGTGTTACAAGGCCTGGCTTCATATTGATAGAAATGACCCATAATTGTGCCAAATGCAGGGTAAATAGGACTCGCATATCCGAGGGTGATGCCACAAGGCCCAATTTTTCGGATTACTAGAGCAAATTAAATCAACAAAATTTAAGGGACATCACCCTCCTATTCGAAAATGCCAAGAGCTGTGGATGGAAATTTTATTTTAAGATATATGATGGATTTTAAAAAATGGGCTTCAGAGCTCCTAATGGAAAGTGGAAAAACCATGTTCATGCGTTACGGCCCGCTCCACTTTATTGACTCATTAAATTTCTCCCAATGGCATTGTCTAAGATGCCAAAGGTATTCGGCTTGGACGAGTCCTTGGCCAAGGGACATTTTCCCCAGTTTTTCAATAAAAGAGAAAACGCGGGGTATAGGTGTCCCTTCCCACCAAAGGAGGGACTACGGAATCGTTGATGTCATTGAGGGAAATAAGCTTTTTGAGAAGTGGTATGACCAGCTGGTCAAAGAAAATTATGTATTTGATTTTAAAACGTGAGTTGGAACTGTATTGCATGAAATATGTAGAGATCTATGGAAGGCCTGCTTATTTAGAGACATGCTCATGGAAAAAGAAAAGGTTGATCCTTTTCATAAAGGCGTATACGATCACAGTAGCATCCATGTTGGTTTACCACCGAAGTCCCTTAAGGATAATAATATCGGTAACAACCCAAATGATGGCTATTGGGTGCAGACCAACAGTCGTATATCACCGTACAATGGCTCTGCTGTGAGGCCCATTAACGCTATGTCTTATTCTTCATGCGGGCAACGGCCGTGAGTGATACGTATTAGGTCGACGTGTAAACGGAAGTTGTTAAAGCTGGAGATACCATCGCCTTCTTCCAGTTCTGGGTTGTTAATTTGCACGCGTGACCTCTCTGTTATCCTGACAGGACACTCCTATCAAAAACAGATGACACGAGACCATGGAAACGCGCTATGAAGCGACAATGGCCTGCGTGTAAAAATTTAATAATGCTGGCTAAATGGTTGTAGATATGTGGGTGTGTATGTTTAAGGCAGTGAAACGCACATATAAGGAATGTAAACAATTTGTTACTCGAACACAAGTTATACAGCAAAGAGCCCCTCAATCCCGGGGAAACATTCTTTGGGGCGGGCATACAAATTGTATCAAGCTCTTCCACGAAGCAGACTTTTTTTTTTTGTGGAGAGAAGCTCAAGTACTTGAATGTGTGTTCATTGTTATCATTACGTTTGGTACGTACAAAAACTACTCCATCGGCCACCCCATATACACTTGGAACCAAATTTTCCGTCTATATATCAAATAGAAGGCATAGCCCACGTTACCGTGACGCCCGTTATTCTGCCCGTATTGCTACATGAATGCCGGCACGGCAAGTTAATGTTCATCTTGTGAATGAAATGTTGGTAAGAATAAAACCAAGGAGCATATAAGCACAACAATAAGAAAGATTGTTGGTTGACAGACATCTGGGTGGACTCTCGAGATACGGAAAGCCATTGAGAAAGGCTAACCGTTGAAGCCGTAAATGAAATGTGGGACTACAGTGTATATGTTTACGATCGTCAGACACGTTCGATGGATTGTTTCGGGGTATATTGACACTTTTTGAAAACTAAACAAGAAGCCAGCAGATGGCCAGTGTGGTGTATCTCACAAGATAAAAAATTTAGCTTATATTCAAAATTATGAGGAAAAGGATATGGGTAAGACTCGATTATGATTAGTTTGTAAGAACCCTGGTCCCCGTACATAGGATAAACTCTTTTTAAATTCACTATGGGGAAAGTTTGGTCAAAGGCCCGATTATTACACGTAGCCGTTTTCAACGACTATCAGGGCATCCTGAGTACCTGATGGATCTGTACATCACGTGGACAGTTTCATTGATGTTAATGATGAGGTTATGTTCCTTAAATACAAGAATTCCCGAAACGTGTTGCGCCCTACCACGATACGGTTGTGTCGCTGTGTCATGTTACATGACTGCTATGGCTAGGTTGCACTTATACAGCATCCTTGATAAATAGGGGATTAGGGTTTGAAACATGATACAGATAGCATTCTATTCACGGAACGCCCTGGCGATTCAAATCCACTGACCCGAGACTTTTTGGGTTAACTCACCGACAAAACTTCAGCCATACGGTGCGGGAAGCATATTAGTGCCCTTGTATTTGGTGGTCCCAAGAATAACACGTATAGAATTTGTATTGGTAGCGATCCTGGCAAAAAAAAACTGCCTGAAATGTTTTGTGGGATCACCATAAATTACGGAAACAGAAACGACGTTGATTTTGACGTTTTGAAGGCAATGGTACCAAACAGGCTGCAGAAAGGTGCATACAGAAACCACACAAAATTGTAAGAAAAGGTCTTGCAACAGTATGTACCATCTAAAGTCTACCTGTCCGTTTTTCACCGTAACACTGCCATCCAAAAACTTTCCTCCACACTTTTACCAACAATTCGAGGGGCTGTATTTAAGAACGAGCTGCCTTTTAAAGAAAAATGACTTTGTGGCTGGGTTTTTAAAGAAGGAAAACTCCGTTCCTAGAAAGGGATTGAGTTATGAAGCCGTGATTACACAAGGCCAGTTGATAAAGCGGCAGTAGTAGATTACCACCAGTTGAGTCCATCTATCGACTGGCCTCGTGAAAAGCACCTTGAAGAAAAATGTTATTTGGGACTGTTCTTCTGTTTCACTTTTCATAGTAATTACGGTTCCATTCACCCCTTTACTGATTCTCGTTCTTTCACTTTATTCTAGCCCCAACCTTAAACGGTTGGTGTCTAGTAAAGCACAACAAGCTTTTTAAGAGGCGCGTTTTCACTTGTATCATGTGTACAATTTTCTTTTTTTTATTTTACAAAAAACGGTTATTTTAAAATTTTCGCAAATTTTTTTGAGATATGGATAAGTGGTTGAATCTAAAACTCAGTGAACCAACATAAGATTATAGTTCTAAGGTGAGTGAAGAAGACAAACCTATTGATTCGTAAACTAGTGGTAAAAAGCAAAAAAAAAAATAGAATGGAAGAGCGTAACGGGAAATTTTCAAGAAAGTTAGAAGCTAAAATTTGTAATGACGCAAGTAAATTAAAATCCGTGTTCCTCCTGTGAAAAAAAGTTTCATTGAGAATAAGGCAGACAGTTTGAATAAGCATTTTCAAAATAATCACAGTGAATTCAACAATAAATTCCCAGTTGTGGATATAATCGTGTCAGTGAAATTGCCCTTTTGAAATCACAGTTACAAATAATAAAGCTAGACCTGAAACAGTTTCTTTCGTCGGATGAATTGGTGACATTAGCTAGTTATAAAGCAGCCTTGATTTTAACTTGAAAAAAGAAACCATTTTCCGATGTGGCGGTGGTGAATGACATTTTGATCACAGTGATAGAAACTCTGATGGAAAACTATGAATCTAAGGTAAAGAGTGATATCCTCAAAAAAAAAGTGCAGGAATTTGCAGTTAAGCCGCAGGACAGTTGTTTGCCGGGTGCTGAAAAGATCTACCAACATAGAAAGAGCAACTACTAGAACAATTTGTTTGTGTTTTTCCTTAACATCGGACGAATCAACCGATTTTACAGAAACGGCACAATTAATAATTTGGGTTTGGTTTCTGCTTCCCGATCTTACAATTCAAGAAGAAATTCTTTTAATTTGTTGATTGTGAGGATATACTTGTGGAGCTGATATACTCAAAATATTTTTGAAGTGTCAAAAAAATATGTTCTAGATCTGAAAAAACTAACTTCTATTACAACGAACGATGAACCCGCAATGATTGGAAGTGTCAAGATTTGTTTCTCGTTTTAAAGCAGCATTTGAGTGAGAATGATGTAAAAAAAATGTTGTCCTCTTTACATTTCATTCTGCTTTCAGGAGAATTTGTGTGCTCAGATGCTTGAAATCAACACGTTGAAAACTTTGATGGATATGGTTGTGAAAATTGTTAACTACATCCGAAGCGGAAGTTCCCTCATCCATGGACAGTTTGTTGAGACATTGAAAGAACGTGGTGACTGTGATTTCAAGGATCTCACTGACTATGAAAATGTGAGAGGGCTGAGCAGAGGAAAAGTTCTAAAAAGTTTTACCTACTCGCTTCCTTAAATTCGAGATTTTCTTGTTAAGAAACATCAAATAGAAAATTTTTATAAGATTGAGAATTATTCTTTGCAGTGTGATTTACATTTTCTGTGTGATATCATGGCTCACTTGATTAAATTAAACATGAAGCTGCAGGGAAAGGGTAAAGTAATATCTAAGCTGGCAAAGCATATTTTAGTCAAAACTGGATCTTGTTCTGGTACAAATTCGGAGGGGCAATTTGACCCATTGTGAAAACCTAACTATATTTTTAGAAAAAAATTAGTTGGTTTACTCGATGTGAAGCGGCCCCTCTACGTAAACTGGATTAAAATCCTGATCCAGATATTTGAATCATGTTTTTCTTATTTTAATGCCTTGACATTAGCATTTGAACCATTGCGTGATCCATTCCACTTTGAAATTACAAATTCAAGCAAAGATATCTCCACCCTTATTTCTTTGGGCAAGCGTGGACTTTAAGATGATGCTTTCTCTTCATAGCTTTGAACAATTGAAAATTTACCTGAATTCTTTATCACGTATATATGGAAATCTATTCTGACTGACCAACAATTTCCATGTCCATGTTTGGAACAACGTGGGTGTGTGAATCGACGTTCTCTACGATGGGATTCATCAAGTATAAATACAGATCTTAGATTGTTGAAGTCAATCTGGAGGCGGAGTTAAGATGTGATTTGAGTTCAGACACTACGCCAATGTTCCTGCAACTTGCCAGACAAAAGAACTTCCAAATTTCACATTAAATTGCTTTACATTTTCTATTTGAAACGGTTTTAATCATTTGTGTTCAAACCAATTGTATATGAATAGTTAAAGTTTACGTGTTTTGAATACTCTTATTCAATCAGTGTGTTGATTTAAATACTCGTCTTAGCACCCTAATTTCTCAATTTTTACATGCTGTGGCGAATTTCACTTCTCATTCACGACACTTGTGGATATTTTGAAAAAGATGTTTCCCACCCCTGTTCTAGACAGTTCCACTGACATACCAATATTCAAAGATATGAAAATTTTTTTCTGCATGAAAACACGCATAGTTTTTATTGATTTATTTTATGCACCCGGAATGATTTTTTTATTTTTTTTTATTTACCAATACAAACCTTCTTCTAGCTGATTATTTCTAGTCAATTATAATTAGTTTTAAATATATATATATATTTACATATTTTAATTCTAGTCAAATTAGATTATTTGTTTTTTCTTGTACACATTTTAAATTAAACCATCTGTCTGTGTGTGTGTATATATATATATATTTAATTATTCTTTAAATTAAACTTGATTTTATTCCGAGATATTTAGTACCGAGGCCACTATTCCCGCTACTACCTCAAGAAATTGGTTATTGTTTCCTTTACACCAAAAAAATGTATAATATACTTCAAGGTGTAAGATATATTTGTAAATAAATATTATAAAACTATTTTTTTTAAATATATTCCAAGTATACTTTTCATGGTGTTGAGCTATCTTTGCAAAAAAAATAATTCTAAAATGTTATTTGGATAAATTATGTTTATAAATTAATTATTTGTTTGTAAATATTTAAAAAATTTCAATTGAAACCATTTGTTATATATATATATATTATATATATATATATATATATATATATATATATATATATTCAAATACTCTTTAAACTGTACTATGTAAATTAGCTTAGATGTTTAGTACCGAGGCCCCTATTCCTACTACGACCTCAAGAAATTGATTATCATTTCCTCTACATCAAAATATGGATATATTTCAAGATGTAAGATATAATTTTTTTAAATAGATATTATAAAACAGTCATTTAAAAAAAAATCTAATTATGCTTTTCTTGGTGTGAGTTATATTTGCAAAATATATTCTAAAACTCTTATTTGTGTATATTATGTTTCTAAATAAATATTCTAAAACTATTATGTTTGTGTTTTGACGTCTACTCCCAAACACCCACCTCCTATTCTATAAATACAAATTAATTTAGCTTACAAGCTCACTCTCAGCCATTATGGACAAGTTGAAACATCCATATGTGGAAAGTCACATTTTGTAGCCTACTTTAACCGTCACTTCGACACATTGTGTAACGTTATTTTTTTTTTTAATCCACTGGGATTATGCTTTACGGAAACCGGGATTCAAAGAGGATGGGTCAAATACCTGTGTCATATTCTGTAAGGGTTTACCGGAAATGGATGGCGACTGTGTTGAGTCCCACAGTTGATTATCCTGGACGATCTGTTGTGCGTAGCCAACGAAGTGGTCGTCGATCTTTTCACCAAAAGATGCCATCGACCGCAAGTAATTTTTAGGGTAAATTTTAATAATTATATTCCCATTTACAACTCTGGGAAATTGAGATATATATACCCTTAATAAAATATAGTTTATTCATCATTACTTCCTTCTTGTGATAAATATTAGATACGAAGCGTGTTTTTTAAGTAAGTACCGTTTTGAAATTTGGCCGCTGCAGCGCTGCGACTGCCGTTCCGCGCATGCGCGTAGAGTACCTCCATCTGTTGGCTAGCCACAGACGCCATTACTGAAGTATTCGACCGTGTTTACCTCTCTTTGTGAGTATTTAAAATGACTCAGTCAATAGAAAATCCCGCCGACTGTGAAATACGCTCTGTTATTCGTTTTCTTCATGCAAAAGATGTGAAAGTGGCTGAAATTCATCGGCAGATCAGTGAAGTGTATGGAGAAAACATTATGAGCGAAGGAATGGTAAGAAAATGGGTTAGAGCATTTAAAGATGGCCGCACGAATGTGCATGATGAGGAAAGAAGTGGGCGACCTTCTGTCATTACTGAAGACTTGGTGCATAAAGTTGATGGAAAAGTTCGAGAGAGCAAACGCTTTACGATTTCATCTTTATCTAATGAGTTTCCTCAAGTTTCAAGAAGTGTTCTTTATGGAATTGTAACAGAACACTTAAATTATCGTAAGTTGTGCTCACGCTGGGTACCGAAAATGTTGACTGAGGTGCACAAAACCAAACGTTTAGCCAGTGCGTTGACTTTCCTTGAGCAATACAGTGATTTTGGTGATGATTTTTTAAGTCAAATTGTCACAGGTGACGAAACATGGGTGGCTCATGTTACGCCGGAATCGAAACAACAATCCATGGAATGGCGGCATTCAACATCACCCAAGAAAGTGAAGTTCAAGCAAACAATTTCAGCCCGAAAAATCATGTGTACTGTGTTTTGGAATAGGAAGGGGGTGTTGTTCGTGGATTTTTTGCCTCGTGGTGACACAATAAATTCTGAGACTTATTGAGAGAACTTAACTAAACTGCGCCGTGCAATCCAAAACAAAAGGCGAGGCATGCTGAGTAAGGGGATTGTTTTGCTTCATGACAATGCCCATCCACATGTGGCTAATCGTACCCAAGATCTCATCGCATCATTTGGCTGGAAACAACTTGATCACCCTCCGTACAGTCCCGATCTAGCGCCTAGTGACTACCACTTGTTCCTGCATTTAAAAAAGCATCTTGGTGGTCAGCGCCACGACGATGATGATGACCTCAAAATGGCCGTGTTGCTGTGGCTATCAAATCAGGCAGCAGATTTCTATGAGGATGGAATTCAAAAACTGGTTGTACGATACGACAAATGCCTTAATATTGGTGGAAATTATTTTGAAAAGTAGATTAAAGTATAGGCTTTCACGTAAAAATTTAATTGATTAAAAAGTACACTTGGTGTGTTTTTAATTTCAAAACGGTACTTACTTAAAAAAACACGCCTCGTATTTAGAACGATGGGAGGCTCGTGAGTATTGTAAACGGACATTATAAGTTTTAATAAATATTCAGGATAAGCTAAACAAATCTACGCCATAGTATTCAATTTAAAGAATTTATTATAGATTCATTCATCAGCGTCAGGCGTATTTAAGGATGTTTTTATAATAATATTTTCATTCTCTCTCCGTGCAAACTTTGGCTTGATACTGTTAGAATATTTCTGAAAATAAAAATAGTTTTTGTTTGACATGTTTATGACATCATATTTATTAAATTAATCTTGTTAACCTCTCCCAACTACACAAGTCTATATCATTGAATGATTGTTTCAAAATATTTTATTCAAGGTCCCCATAATTGTATTTGAGATTACATTTTAATTATGTGAAGTTATTATTATGTAAAAAAATATAGTTGAGACGATATATAAATGGTATTTTAAAATTAAACTTCTTTGTTTGTCATTTATATTATCATATAACACAGGCCTGCGATGAAAAAAATACAAAGGAATTGATAGCTGAATTTGTGTATTTTTTGGTGCCGATTTAAAAAAATAATGAAAAATTTCTATCACGTCACGTTTTCTTGAAAAATTCAATTTTACAAGGATTTTTATGAACATTTGCCATAAAAAAAATTCGGCGTTGAATTTCTTCCCTCCTTTCCTGACCATCATTCTACCGTAGTGAAACCTACATAATACCCCTCTGTGACACCTCACCGTCGCCGTCCCTCCCTCCCCGTCAAAACTTCTCTCTACCAATACCGTCGCATGAATCTTTATCTCAATTCTTTATCTTGGTTCGCTGACCTCGCAAGAACGCTCGCTAAGCGAGCGTAATCGGCAGTCGGCTTCTATTTTTTCGAGTTTTATCTGGATTGATCTTGAACGTGTTATCTTTCTTAAGATTGAATTCTCTAGACTTTTCTGGAGTAATCAGAGAAGATATTAAAGAGATGTCCTCATGAGGGACTCAGGACTCAGTTTATCTCTCTTTAACCCAGAGGTTCGTGTACTTACCGTGTCTGTAGCAAGATAAAAGGCGTGGAAATTTTTAAGTTCGTATCGATTTTTCTTTCGTGTGTAGTGTCGTATGTGCGCTGATACAGTGACAAGTGGAAACTTCATCACAGAAACAATTTTAACGGTTGCTTTTCTCTGTGCGTTTCAAGAAACATGGCTTCTAGTTTGAGACGTTGTGAAAATTTGCCAGATGCCTTTTGTTACATATAAGTCAAATATAGTGTTATTAAAAATCGCATGAGGAGCATTACAGACTACGTAAGACAACTTTATCTAGCGTATTTTTGGCATGAAACTCGGAGACCAGGACAAATTGTGGGCTCCTCATAAAGTGTGTGTGCAGTGTCTCAATGATCTACGCTTATGGCTCAAAGGAAAGAAGACTGCTTTACGATTTGGAATTCTTATGACATGGAGGGAGCCGAAAAACCACTGTGATGATTGTTACTTTTGTTCCTGCCTGTCCGTGAATATAACCGCAAAAATCAAAAGCTAATCTCTTATCCTGGTAACATTCCATTGGCTATACGTCCTGTTCCTCATGGACCTGATGTGTCAGTGCCTTTGCCTCCAACTGAATTTCCAGTCATCTCTTCAGAGTCTTCAGACTAGGAACATCCAGAAGTTCAAGGCTCCGATACCGAATATAAGCTCTCTGGAGGCGATTCACCTTAGCCCTTCTCTTAGGTTTAACTTAATGATCTGACTAGAGATCTGGGTCTTTCCAAAGAGGCAGCTGAATTGTTGGGCTCCAGATTGAAAGAAAAACTTACTGGCCAAAGGAACCTCTTTTTATTGGTACAGGAATCGAGAAAAGGAATTTGTTAAGTACTTTTAGGAAGAGGAGAACCTGCTCTATTGTTCTGATGTTCCCGGATTTATGAGCAAATTTAATATCACATACGATAAAGATGAATGGAGGCTGTTTATGGATTCATCGAAAAGGAGCCTTAAAGCTGTCCTTCTTCATCAGGGAAGCCAGTATGCATCTGTATCAGTTGGACCCTCGGTGCATTTAAAAGAACGCTATGAAAACCTGGCTCTCGCCCTCAACAAAATAAAATATGCCGACCACAGTTGGACCATTTGCGGTGATTTGAAAGTTATCTCCATTTTTCTTGGTCAACAAGGTGGATATAAAAATTCCTATGTTTCATTTGAGAATGGGACAGCCGTGATAAGACTCAACATTGAGTCAAAAAAGAATGGTCGAAAAGACAACATCTTGAACCAGGCACAGATAATATGATTCGGAACAGCTTAGTTGATCAAAAAAAATGTATTGTTACCCCCTCTACATATAAAATTAGGTGTAATGAAGGAGTTTGTCAAGGCTATTTCAAAAGATGGCGATTGTTTCAAATACCTGTGCAAAAAGTTTCCAGGTTTATTCGAAGCCAAGTTGAAAGAGGGAATCTTTGTTGGTCCAGATATCCGCAAGCTTATGAAGGATAAAGAATTTGAGACTAGCATGACAACAAAGGAAAAAGGAAGCTTGGGTTGCCTTCAAAGAGTGTTGTCAGTAATTTTCTGGGTAATTACAAGGATCCTGACTATAAAGCAATTGTTATAAAAATGCTGGACAAATTTAAAGCGTTGGGTTGCTCCATGAGTGTCAAAATACATTTCATTCACTCACATGTGGACTTTTTCCCCGAAAATTTAAGATCAATCAGCGAAGAACAGGGTGAAAGGTTCCTCCAAGACATCAAAGATATGAAGCGCAAATATCAAGGAAGATGGGACAAGAACATGCTCGCCGACTACTGCTGGATGTTAACACGAGATAGGCCTGAGATTGAACATAAAAGAAGAACGTCAGAAAGAAGTTTCAAAGGAAAAAGAGTACGTACTTAAATGTAAATATTTTTTATATTTGTTTTGTTTTTTGCTCAGTTTAAAATTTGTTCAAACTTCATGTACTACATATACATAATATTTGCTCCTCTTGGTCAATCGTCTATTTTATGTAAGTTACCTTAATAAAAACAAATTAAAATAGTATGTTGGTGATTTTCTTATAGAAACTGCACCATAGTTTGATGTAAAAAGTTTAAAATCAAGGGGACTTTTTGTTTTTCTCTCGACCAGAGGCGGCTCGTGCGATCTGGCAACAGTGGTTTTCATCCATTTAAACCTATGAAAATTAATTGATTGCTGAAAAATCAATTTGCCTCACCAAGAATCGATTATTTTACATAAATTTAAATTGATAAAAACCACTGTTGCCAGATAGTACATGCAAAATTGTTGAAGAACATTTATTTTCAAATAGGATTTTAGCAAAAATATCGATATCGATTTTACAAAAAATCCTGACGTGATGAAAAAATGGAGTTCATTTTCGAAATCAGCACACCAAATAACATAAAACTCAGTGAAAACCTCTCTTGTATTTTTCAAAAACTTCAATTTCGCAGGACTGTGCAATCAGCAAAGATAACACTTTATTAATTGTAACATTAGCGTGGACTGCTAACATGACACTGTTACTACCCGCCCCTAAACAAGCTAATATGCATAGACATCCTGCATTAGAAATACCAATAGAACCTGCCAGTTTAAATATTACTCCAACAAATCTTATACTCATAGACTTCCAGCATTATTAAACATCACGATATTACTATGTCATACATAGGTTTCTACTCACGTGTATATCGGCCTGGTGTAGTCCTACGTACAATTCCAGCCTGCTCACCACGAATGCCAGAATGAAGAGAAGTCCATAAAACACGCTTCGATTGTGCAGACCCCTGATGTTCCGACGAAGAAAGCCAACAACGCTCTGATTGGCCAGTACGGTACCACATAAAAGACCACTCATATGTTTGGATACCTGGGTTGGCGTACGTGACCTAACAAGCATAGCTTCACACCTGCTCGTCTTGTGAGTCAAAAGCAGCGGCAGATGTTCAAGACAACCAGAACCCGGCCTACGTGACTGACACAATGAAGCCTTTCCACCAGGTGTTTGCAGATGACGTAATTACAAAGGAGAACTCCCACCACCTTCCCTCCCGGCAACTAGACCTATATAATAAGGGAACACATACAATCTCATGTAATATTACTTTGGCCACTTCCACGAGAAGTCCTGTTCAGGACTATGACGTTATCTAGCCAGGATGGCTTATAATATCTTTGGTTAAATCTTTAAAATATAAATTGTTGCAATGGGTTTGATTTTATTAAATACTTTGGTTTATTTTGTTATAGAAATCAGTCAGTGTAGGCATATGTAATATTGTGCAAAAAACTTTAATTATATACGTAAATTCTGTTATGCAGCACTTCATGCTTCATGTTGCCACTTGGGCGCTAGTATCGTATTTTCTTGGTTTATAGAGATAGCCACATTTTTTGGTTATTTTTATGTGCTTTAATATTTAAGTTGAATATTAAATTTTTGCTTGTGTGGTTATCAGTAATTTAAATTCCTTAAATTGATAATGTTTCTTTTGTTGGTTATTTTTAAGACTTCTTTGCTTTGAATTTAATGTTAGAGTAACTTAATTTTTGAAGTTTGATTTGGTTTTGACTTTGATATTCGCTGATTCATTTAGGCAAAACTATAAGTTCTGTAACGTAACTTTTTCTAGTTTTATATTAAATATTTAAATGTCGGAATTTTGTTTAATTCTTTAAAAGTGACTAGGGTAATTGTCCCACGAAGGTTTGAGTTTAGTCGGGAAGTCAAACCTTTGTGGTTTAACGTAAATATCTGATGCTATATTTAAATTTAAATTTAAAACTGTTTTGTCTTTATTCACTGGAGTGATTCTGACGTTTTGTGAACCATTTAAAAGGGGCTCATTAAGCTTTTTGTGATTTTGTATAATTCTTAGGAGTTAAAATTTAACGTAAATATTTGATGCGATATTTAAATTTAAATTTAATCCATAAATTTAAAACTTTTTAGTCTATTCACTGGTGTGGATCCGACGCTTTGTAAACCTTTTTAAAGAGGCTCACTAAGCACTTTGTAATTTTTGTAATATCTTGTAATTTAAACTTTTGATCCTTTTGATTTTTTTCGATCTTAATTCACTGAGGTGAATAAGAAACTTGTATATATTTAGAAAAGTTTCTTTAAATAATGGCAACTATTTTGTTTATTTCATTGGGCTCTTCTAGACAAGTTTATTTTTTTTAAATGCATTGCGAATGTAAAATATTGCTAAGATTTATTTGTTTTTAACACCCTTAAGTAAGACCTGTAAGGCCATGCAACTTGTTGTTTTAATACTCTTTGTTACTTTGAATAAAATTCAAATATTTCAATAACCTGCAAATGTTTTACTTTTTCATATATTTTTTCCTTTAGAGATCGCCCTCCTCTTTTTTATTCTATTATGGCTGTAACTAAATTGAGTGAGATTGGGGTGGTTCATAGTGAATTAATTTTGATACTATTTCAACAGTGACATTGCTATATTACTCTTAAAATTAGTTCCTTTTTACTTTCTCCTCTGGTAGCATTCTACAGTCACAGCAGTTACAATTTAAAAATTATGTTTTAGATTTGTGTGTGTGAACTTGACATCTTACGTTAAACCAAATTTTGCTAAATCTATAAACGTTACCTAAACAATGAAACTATTTGCAATAATAATAATAACAATATACTTGTTTTAACTTTCTAAACATTTCACTATCTATAAAAATGGGCAA
Organism: Timema cristinae; assembly: GCA_039000515.1. Lineage (NCBI taxonomy): Eukaryota > Metazoa > Arthropoda > Insecta > Phasmatodea > Timematidae > Timema > Timema cristinae. Next base: position 29,476,999 of record JBCFYV010009882.1, read on the forward strand.
ATTTATTTTGCTAAAGTTATATTAACTCACGTGTGTAGTCAATAAAGCATAACATTTACCAGTCTGCGTTATTTAATATTTCATTCCGGAAAAGTTATCATGTGTCTATTGCTATCTCTTTCCTGTCATTGAATATCCTAGGAATTCCAAACAACATGTTCTAGTTTTTTTTTTAAATTATAACAACATATTTTTACTAGTTTTTTTATTGACAAACACCAATTAATTAATTTAATTGAAAACATTCATAGCGCGCAGCCACAAAATAACAGTTTTTTTATTGACAAGCAGCAGTATTATTTTTATTATTATTTAAGTCTTGTAACCACTACAGGTAATTAAGTTGAGAGTTTAGAGTTTAACATGAACTATATTATTGTGATAGCAATAAAAACATATAATAATTCTTTTACCTAATAAAAAACCAGTAGGGAATAATTTTCAGCTTTTCTAACATTTAGAAAACGAGTAGGAGTAACCTCCATAATAGTTCAGAACATGTTGAGAGGCGCTAGAACGCCTATTGGCAATGTCTTCAAAGCTTTTACCTGGCATTCTTACTCTTCCCACATTATCAAGCATAATAACGTTCGGTGCATTGTTAGCCTCTTCCGATAGAACTACGTTATAACATTTGTTTTTCTCAAGTTCGTTTAAGCACTTGAAACGGTTGTATACCTCTTTCTCGATCAGGTCTGACGCACTTCACAATACCTCCTTGTCCCAACAGGCATCCTGGTGAACCTATGGAGCAGGAATGGAAGTGTTTGATGACGTTGATGTTTGTGTCGAATGAGGTTGGAGAGCTTTGCCTAGTATTCCTCACAAATGCAACATTTAAATGGCATAATAACGTCTGGAGATTTGGCGAAAGAAATTATGTAAATAAATATCCCTGTCCACGTCTCGGGAGAAAAAACACTGTCGCTCAAGCAGCAATACCCTCTACTCACAAACTGAGTTATCTTAAGAATATTATAAAATATTTTTACATGTTCCCTTCTCACAGAGTAATTGTGTTTCAAAATATTGAAAATATTCAACCAATGTCACCGCTAGCTCCGATGATGTCAGCAAAGTTTGTGAAAATAATAACATAGTGAAATAAGGCTACGGCAACATATTATATTCAGTGAGCACGCCTAGTAATTTAATTGGCATTTAAACATCACACTTTGTCCTCCTAGATATGTAATACATCTTGTTTTAGATTTAAATCGCTTACAATCCAAATAATATGCGAACTTTGGAAGGAAGACATTACCTAAACTTGAAAAACATATTGTAATGTAGTATGAAGTATTATTGAGTAGTATTTTAATTCATCGAGTTGTTCGCACCGTGCAATTTTCAGCACTAAACTGCAACTAGTATTGTTTGCAAATCTTAATTTATATAAAAGAGTGATATAATCTATATATCATTATTGAATTAAATCGACCCTCACTGGGCATCGATTGAAAGACTACGGATTAATTCCCAGATATAATAATGATTTGATGATGTTTAGGTTGTCTATAGCTCCATGGTCGAGCGCCTATCATCACTGTATGGAAAATATACCGTTTAACCAGCTGTCTATAGCTCCGTGGTCGAGTACTAATTAAATCGGTATATTAATAAAATTAAAGAAAGAGAACTGTTGATGGCTGTTTATTCACACTCGGTTTATTTAAATGACATCTGTTAATTACTTATACATTCTCCAATTAAATACTTTATATCAATGCACACTTGTGATATTAATGTGTTATTTTATACTGTGTTAGACTCTGACTGCCAGTGTGTGGCTCTGGCTGACTTGTGCGTGGGCGGGGGGTGCCTTAAACATACGCAAAACGGCTTATATATGACATACTCCTTGCATCTTTCTCCCCTCGTCAACGGTGTAAAAACTAACTAATAGAAAGAGTCCTGGCGACAGGTGTTGTGAAGGCTAGCTTCTTATTGGTATAGAGAAGTGGCGTCTTTACCAAATACTGCGGAGTTGTTCCTTTTAACCGGAAATAGCGCAGTTTTTCTTTTAACAGGAAATATGGTATGAAAAAATATATTTTAGTGGTGAAATCCTTTTCACATTATTTCTGAGAAGCGAGTGTTTCTTCATGGATGAATCATAAAAGGATACTCTACATAGGTTACTTTAAAGAAAAATTACCTTCATCCATGACTTTTTATATATTTTAGATTGGTCTGAATCAATATAATTACATGTATTATACACAATTACAATCTGGCAATGGTAGGAGTGATCACGAAGGAATACCTTCTTGTAATGTTGTAAGCTACTATGATTATTTTACTACAATACTTTTTTTCTGGTATGTGAAATGTGCCATTAATGATTCTAACCTCATATAACACCAAATTTCGAAGTATTTCTTCATTCACTCTTTCCGATAGACTTTCCTAGCCCTTCCCTACATGATTTCGCCACTAACCCCTATGAAACATAATAGTAGGTGGAACCCTCCAAGATGAACAATCCCACGAGCGAATGTGCTCTCTGGTCCAACAACAAGATCCATATCAGCGGCTTTAGCAAATAATGGCTGTTCGAACGTGACCATACTATGTGATTAGCCACTTTTGATGGCTTCTTCTGATGCCTTCAAAAGTGAGGTTGAATGATTACTAGGATCTTGATTGACAAATGTAAGAGGCAGTATTGATGACATTTCGTAAGACTTAACTGTCATTGCTCATTCCATTAAACTATTCCAGTTTGAACGTGGGATAATGTTACGATATGTCCATTACATCCACAACACATCTAGTCGAAAGGCTACATCCGCACTGTCCGGTTTTATGAAAATGTCACTAACATCATTACACATGATAAGAGTGTATCCTGGTTGTGATGGTCGTTTATAAAATGTTACTCTAGTGAATCCAAAAACGGCCAAATCGCCTGCTATTATGACGTCCTTCCTTGGAATGAACTTGTTCGAATGAACTTGTTCGTATGAACAGCTTTTGCTGATGTTACACACTTTATGAAATGTGTGGCGCCCATCAATAGTGTTTATGTTATGGTCTGAATATCATAAAGAAATTGTGTGTAAACATTTTCACCAATTGTTGGATTTGCATGCTGCGTGACTGCCGATTCATATCTGACTGCGTCTTTGTATGTAGAACAATGACCTAAGTTTGATAGTATATCTATAAACATTTTAGATCTATACCGTCTATGAAGGTAAATACTGAAACCTATTTGTAGAGGGTATATAAAAGACTTTGGTCGGAGGGCAGCAATAATGGAATGTTGAATAGCCAACACTTTTCTATAATTTCTCTTTTTCTTCTCGTTTCCTTTAACTTTCTTAGGATTTATTAATTTAGAAAAAATAGCTGGCATAAGTCACCAACTAATTCAGGGAGCTGTTTGTATTGGCTCAGGCCTTGAAAATATGTCAGTTTCAAATGGTTTTGAAAAGATTTCTTGTCTTATAATATGAGCAGCTGTTTTGACAATACTTTTTTTTTATCTTTAATGTTCTGCTTTCTTTCTGCGTGCCATTTCTCTGTCAGTAATTTGTCTCTGACTCCTAATAAACAAACAATAGTATGTTTACCAGGACATTCTGTTATAGTTACATCTTCAACAAAATATTCCTTCAATTTTCTTTTAAGGTGAGCTGAACTGTAAGAAGGCGCAGAAATGTATATAGTTGAAACCTTTACAACGAGGATGTTAATTATAAATTGGCACACATCATTGCTTTCAAAAAAGACATATAAACTCTGAAAAGCAAGAGCTTTGTTTTACCATCTGGGTGCCTTCCCGTTGATGGATTTGTTCCTCTCTTTGAAGACCTAGGTAGGCCTACTTGAAATCGTTGGTGTCACAGCCAGTGGTAGCGACCTTAGTAGGGTAGAAAGAGGAATATCAGGGCGGAAGTAGTGTGAGACGGCTTCTTTCTTATAGCTCCCTAAATGAACAGGGAGTTTTCAGGGCGGAAGTGGTGTGAGGTGTTTTTTAAATGAGCACGGTGTTTTTTTCAGGTCGGTGGGATGTCGAGGGGATGGACGGGTGGGTGGGTGGGTGGGAGGCTAGTTCTATCGGAGCGGCGAGCGCGGGAGGGGTGTTTTTTCAAGGAGACCTAACCTCTGTGATCTGTATACAATTAATAAGCTACTTCTCTCTCTCTCTCTCTCCCATATTATAAATCTTTTCTTCCCAGAATATAATCTTAAAAAGGATACCCTTCTATCTCTATGTATTTCTCTCTCTCTCTTACAAGGGAACTTAGGAATTAAGGTTAAATAGTATGGATTCTTTAAAACAATACATAAATATCTTTTGTACAGTGAGTATTATTATAAAATCTCTTCCTCTATCCTTTTTTTATAAAAAAATAAATGTATCTTCAATACAGTAATTATTATAAATCTTTTCCTCTCAGAATATAATCTTAAAAGGACACCCTCTATCTCTATGTATTCTCTCTCTCTTTCTCTCTTACAAGGAACTTAGGAATTAAGGTTAAATATCTTCTGTACAGTGAGTAAAATCTCTTCCTCTATCCCTTTTTTCATCATTCTTAACAGGATCGTGAACTTTGCAACTAAGGTTAAATAAATAGTACAGCCTCTTATTTAACGTGTATAATCTTAAGATTACGATGATACATACAAAGATTATTAAAAAAAATTATTTCTCTCAGAAAAAAATATAAAGTCTTTCATTCGGTGCATACAATGATTATATAAAAAACACTCTTTCTCTAAAGTCTTTCAGTGATTATAGTCTTGGGTAAACACACATACGTCTTACCGTCATAGAACGCACACGCATGCGCGCGCGCGAAATACCGACTCGGGCTAGAGGTAGAGTCTGCACGCGCTTCACCACTTGAATAGCTCGTACTTGTCATCACCTAGATATATCAGACCTCGCTGTGAAGCGTTAAAGCGACTCCTGTACCTCGCACCAAAGTTTTTACCCGGTAGACAGACTCTTCCCACACAGTCTAGCGTTATGATGTTCGGCTCGTCCTCTGCTTCACTGACCTCTTCATCTCCTTCTAGATGACGAACGTTGTAAGGTCGGTACTTTTCAAGTTCGGAGATGCACTTGACCCGATCGTGCTCCTCGCGCTCAATCCGATCCAACGCCGCGCACAAAGCGTTTTCCTCCTGGAGAATTTGCGGCTCATCCCCTTCCTTGAGATTGTAGACGGGACATGATGTAGAACAGCGCTCGACGGACTGACTCGATTCCCACATTCCGGGATTATGACGTCCGAGCCAGTGTACGGAAGAATCGCAATGCTCGCTGTAGCCCTTGTCAACCACCGCGATGTAGTATTCTAAGCCGCCGTTCGAGATCTTAATATCGCTCATGTCCTCCAGACGGTAACCCAACTGTCTAAACATATCGAATGTGATGCGTCTCTCTACCTCGCACCCGCTTTATATGTTCAGAATGGAGGGGAACACACCTTCCCCTTCTACACTATATCTTTCACATCGATCCACGAATTGTGTGTCGAGTCAAACCCTAACCATTTGACGTATACTCTATTTCCGGAACGTTTGATTAACTTCTCTACAAAGTAAACATCTGGATACAATGTCTTTCTAAGCTCCTTATCGTAGAATCCTCCTGTGATAGGCTTACCTTTCATATCTTCGAGTAGGAAGGTCCTGTGATTAGTCTCGACGACGTTACGTATTTAAACAGTTCGGTCGACCAGTTTGCGGTATAACCCTTTTCGAAAACGTCCTTAAACTTACTGATACGGACTTTATCACCCACTTTAAATATGTTTGGTCTAGAATCCGAGATCTTGAGACGTTTATAGACTGTATGTAAAAGTCTGTCGTCCTTAACGTCTATAGGCTTCATCTCTATGGTCGAGTGTACCGTCCGATTGTATTCGTCCAGTAACGAATAGATCATATCGATCCATCGATACGATCCTTTAGCCGTGAATCTCCTCCACATCATGTTCTTGGGAGTGCGATTAAATCGTTCCACGACACTAGCCTTGACGTTGCTGTATGTAGAATAATGATTGATTCTCTTTCTCTTCAATAGTGTTTTGAATTCCGCGTTGTAAAACTCTGTCCCATTATCCGTTTGGAGATGACGTACGGGAGGTAAACCTTTGTCGGTCACCTTGTCGAGGAGGAGAGCCATTGAGCCGCTGACATACTTATCCGTCTTAGTCTTGACAGGTGCGGCCCAAGCCCTCTTGGAATACACGTCGATGACGGTGAGAAGGTACTTGAACCCCTTATTTGATCGGGAGTAGGGTATCATCTCTACCAGATCAGCCTGAAGGAGTTCGTTCAAGCCTCGTACGCTAACATGTCTTCGGAGAAATCGTCGTCTTGCAGTTCACGCGCAATCTCCCAATAGACGCTGGACATGATTATGATAAAATACGGAGGAGATGAATGTCTTTATACGATGATTCCGGCCTCACGTAATTCCTCAATGATAGAAACGATCTCGTTCTCGTGAGCGGAATGACCGGCCTCGGTAGATGCGTGCAAGAGTCGTAATCAATCGACCAATTCGTTAGGATCGTCCCAATAGGTATAATCGATCCCTCTCCTTGTCTCCATCTTGTATAAACCGTCGCCCTCAAGCTCCTCCTCAAACATAGGTTTGATGATTAACGAATAATTTGATCCCGCACGCATCTTGATACGAGAGTACGGGTCGTTTCTCAACCGATGTGCGTTCGTTTCTTCAAGCATAGACTTGTATACATTCAGATCCTCCTTAGTATAATGAGTGGGTGCTCTTCTGAAGAGTAATTCTAATAGCCCTCGGGTATAAGGTACCGTCATATTGTTGAGAAGTACTGTGCCGTCTCTCTCGTCGAACACGATATGTCTATCTCCGAGCTTGGTAGAGCTACCAACATGACGCACTCCATAGGTCTTATCGGAATGTGTGTGAGACGAATAAAGATAAGTATCCAATAGATGTCTGTTCTGCAATCTCTCTGGTGAGACTTCTGCCTCCTCGGGTTCAGGTTCAGCGAGCGCCTTCACCATCTTGTTTAGAGGATCCGTGATAGATTTGAATGTTTCATTCGCGACGTGCTCGTACTCGTGTCTGGCATCACGTAGTTGCTTATACTTTCGTTTAATAATCTTACTCGCTTTTATGATATCCTCCGTGACCTTCGTTGACATGATGTAAGGTGCGAATGTCTCTTACGAAGAAGAAACGGTTCATTATATCTAAACGTAAGTAAAACCTAATTCAACGTGTAAAATCTGAGGTGACGTCAAGCGGTTTTCTATCATGAAAGATATAAAGTCATCTTTGGACACCTCTAAAGGAGTGCCGTCGATAATTTTAAGATTCAACAAGCAAATAATACCTTTCAAGTTCATGACCATCGTTGAAACGATGCCTGCCCTCTTGAACTTATAACCGCGTTTACCCGTTAAAGTCAATTCGAAATGTCTCGCATCCTTCCTCATAGGTTTTGAATCCAAGTAGATGTAGACGAAACCGCGAATAGACTTAGGCCGGTATGCAAGAACGATGTTGGAGTAGGAGTAAAGGAGGAGTAAAGGCGGAGTCAGCTACTCTTGAGGAAGGAATCCGTGTCGTGCTAGAACGTCTGGCTTGAGTTACTCAAGGTCACGTGATGAAATATTACACAGAAGTACCAGATCTCCAGGGGAAATAAAATTCACTAGATCCACCGCCTTCTAAAGTGTCGATTTTGCTTGTAAAGTTTGATAACCTGCTTAAATATGTCCTCTTGTTGATAAACACATCGTAATTAATTAAGAGCGTGTGGTGAAGTGAGAAAGAGAAATGGTATTTATTAAAATTAAATAGGTAGTTTCCAACTGTCAAATGAAAAAAGTATTATGTTAGGACCATCGCAGCCAAGAAGAAAGCGTGGGAACAAATTAATAGAATTTTAAATCTTCCAGTAACCTCCAAAAGGTGAGTTTATTTTTATCTTATATTATTTTCACTTTAATACTTTATATAAAATCACGTATATTGTTTGAGTAATTGGATCGTCTATAGAAATAAACACAAGTAAAGTAAAATCTTTAAACGTGTTTCTTATTGATGGTAAACACAAACGTCAACGTAACAAAAAATTATTTGTAGGCCAATGCTATTAATTTGCGTAGGCCCTAGCGTTGATAAGTTTTATTCCCTTTCTCTGTAGGCCTAGCGTTTATTTTTGCATAGTATAAGTCGAAACAAAAGTTTTGAAATTCTAAGAACGAGTGGAATTTATATATTATTGAACTAACCTAATCTTTACTCCTAACTTTATGTATTTTGTCTACTGGTAGGTCTTAGTAGGCCTGATTTAGCACTTTAGACCAGTACTATCTTAGGCTAGTTAACCTTCAATATAATATTTTTGTACAAGGTCTAGGCCTAGTCACAAAGTAAACATAGTAACTAAACTAACAATGTCATCCTCATAAATAGAAAAATATTACAACATACAAATATACAGTATTACCTTGAAGTTTATAGAGACAACAAATTTCATAAAATGCTTCACTGATTATTAGAACCAGTATATTAATATAGCCAGCTGTATAGTGGGAACTTTCATTAATATAGGCCTTTATAATAATTTATAATAACCATTAGTAATATTTTCTTGTTTGATAACAAAGACACCTCAAGTTGACCTAGTTGGAACTGTGTTTATATTATATTGTGAATCATTTTAGAACTCTGGTTCACCTGCACAAACATTGGGACATTGTCAAATCAAGAAGGAAGAGGCAACTAGTCGAAGAGACAGTGGAACTGATGAGCACTGGACGAGGGCCCTACAATTCTCACAAGCCATCATGTCCCAAGGTCGGGGTGGTAGCCCCCCCATAACTGCTGCTCTGAGGTCTACAGGTTACACCGTTGCTGTCAATACCATTATGGAGTATCTCGATACAACAGGTAGGCTATGTGAGATATTACAACTATAAGGTTCATATTTACAGAGAGATGCACACACAGAAACAGATTTTATAAGTTTATTTATATTCATAGATATAATTTGGACTGAGAAGGGTAGGCCTACTATTTACTTTTTAATAAACAAAATATTGATATACATACAAAATAGGTGTAAGTTTCATGATAGTATACAGAAAATTAACAATTGTTTACAAAATTAATTACATGATTGTCATAAACATGCTAACTCCTGAAAAACGACTTTGTTGACTTTAATCCGAATGGACATGTCTAGTATTGGTGGATGGAGTCTTTAAGAGCAAATAATGCACACTTGTCGATAAGTTGGGCCTGTCCTTTGAATCTTGTTTTAGTTACCGTACATAACATATGTGTCCTTATAGTGAGTGTTAGGTTTAAGATGTAGGTATGTGTTTACAAATTATAATGTGCAATATCAATCAAACTTGCATCTGTTGACCTGCAATGCTTTGAATGTTAAATTACATTTTCAAAAGCTTATTTGAAAATGTAATCTAAATGGTTTTAATTAAAAGCAATTTGATGATTATGTTCATTGACACCCTAATTTAGTATTCTAGTAAAAAGGACTTGCAGAAAACAAGCCATTGAAACATTTATCTGTGCAATATACAATGGTAAGAATGTTAATTTATTAGAGTTATTCTTTGATATTATTGGAAGTAGCAGCTGAAGGTCACATGACTTGACATCTGACTTATGAAAGCTGTTTTAATAACATCTAAAATTTAATAAAACCTCCCCATTTAAACATACTAGCTATGCTTGTTTTGTTCATACTATCCTTTATTTTTCAGATTTCCCAACTACAAACAGTGTCAGTTTGTCGCCGCCATTTCTTACACCAGTGCTTCAAGTCTCGGTCAGCCTTTTCACATCACCTGCATCCCTCTTGGGGACCCCAGACCTTTAAATTTGACTATTATATGTAAAATAGTTGACAAAACATTCAAAACAATTATAATATTTCCACATTTATTGTTAACACTATTATTATCTTTATATCTGCATTCAAGTGAATCAATGTTCTTTTTGATGAACTAGAAAGTGTTTAATTTAGAGTGAGCTCTGATAGATGAACATTAGGTTGTTGCTCCGTAGTTAGACCTAAGGTTAGGAATCTTTGTTGATTACTTTTGACATTTTTGTGATGGATCTATTTCTCTTGAATAATAAATACCGTAACCTGATTTTTTTTTTACCATGAAAGCATGCCTATAAACAAAAACATCATATTCAATTTTTTTTAAACACTTTTGTTTACTATGTTTAATGTTCCGATTGATAACTAACCTTTATATCTCTATATAGACATGTTATAGCTAGGTAGTTTATATTAATTTTACATAGTAAATTACTGTTTATTAATATTTTATACATTTAACTTGCTATTATGTCTCAAATTATGAAACATAAAATTATAGGACTTAAGAATTGAGCCTAGATGTTCCGGCTATAGAATTTATAAAACCACCAAACATTTTCCCATTTGTTAAAAACATTATTCATATTAGGGTTATTTTCAAGTGATGTGTAGTAAAATTACAATTTCCAATATCCATTGTGTCAAGATCGTTCACCCTGCATTAACCTATAGAATGTAAATATATCTACATTCTTATGTTATAAAGTGATTAGGGAACTTTTCACTTCCACTCTGGAGGGTCTCTGGGGTACTTGATTTCCTGTTTTTATGTTAACCACTTATGTTGTTGCTAAGGACTGCAGGTATCTTAATTCAGCATCGCAAATTAAATTTTGACAATTTATATATATATTTTTGTCTGGCCATTCTCTAGTGTTTATCTTTTAAAATAAACTGACTGTGAAAAAATGATTATAATTATTTCCATTCCTTAGCAGGGTGGTTTATTATTTTTCATCCCAAGGTCCAAATTTGAGCATCTGTTTGCACCACAAGCCGAAGATATATCCAGTAGTTTGTCTTAATTATATAGGCTCGCAAACAACACTCAGAAATTATTTTTAATATTATATTAAATAGATTATATTTGGAAGAAGGTAAAGAAAAGGTAGATAGAAACATAAAAAAGGGACGAGTTATATTATAGTTATTAGAGTTATATTATATAAATTGTAATTTTGTCTGGAGAATCTGTCCAATTATGTCATAGATAAGTTTAATTAAATACATCAAAAATATTTTATGAAATGTCAATCACTTTCACTGAACTTAGTATTATTAAATAATATATTATACCGATTTTTATCAATAAAATAAATGCATAACGAGATGCAGCCATGAGCTTTTCTAAATAAATGTTATTTGAATCATCAGGCCTTCTTCCAATATTTGCCTGGTAAGTATTAAAGTAAGTGGGAATTTAATAGTGTATAAGGCCAAATTATTTTGGTTTGTTTACGTTTCTATTATATTGAATTGAACTTCAACAATATTGCATACAACATATTCACTAAATGTGTTACAAATCATATAACATGATCAACACTAAACCCACCTCGGTGGTGTAGTTGGCTAACACGCTACTTTTGTGTTGAGCTAGACCACAGAGGATAGGAAGAGTTGAGGTTCGAATCTCGGTCGAGTGAACTGAGGTGAATTTTCCTAAATAGTTTTTCACTCTCCCTCCACACAAGTGTGGGTTCACTTCCTCTAAATTCAACCTTTCATATTCCCAACACATTACCTAGTGTAATTAGTATTTAGGCGTACAACCCGAATGGGTAGTAAGATGTAGTGCTAAAAAAAATCTCTTAATACATTATTATTATTATTACTATAGTACTTTGGTGTCAACGTGCTTGGTTACAGTACCTGTAATCTGAGGCAGGAAAACATCCAGGTTTACAACTCCAGTAACAGTAAAAGAAAATTAAAATAGTCGATTTCAAAATTATTTATTAGCCCTCACTGGCAAGGACCACAATCATCATGGTTTTTAACACACAATATTTATAATATAAACATGATATTATGTTCTCTCTAACGATCAGTGTCAGAGCAGCTTGTATTATGTTTCATCATGCTTGGCACAGAGTGTATCATGGCCCGCCACTACAGTCTGTGTAAAGTTTGTCTCTTGATATTGTACAAGTATAAACACTAAAATAAATAATTCACTTTTGTGGCCACATGGTCTAAAATATCAAACTCACAAAAAAACTAGACTGCTGAAGATAGGGAGATCATGGTTTGAATCCCAGGCAAGTCTAACGAGGGTGGTCTTTTGTAAATGGTTTTTCCCTTTTTCCTTGCAAATGTGTATACACTATTTAATCCAAACTTCCTCATCCCAGAAACAGTGTGATCAGTATGTATGCATATAACCTGACCAGATAGTACGACAGTGCTAAATCGTCAAGATTGTGTATATGATAGGTGATAAAGATCGTACAACTAATTGTGTGTGGATTTCTTATTTGTAAGTTTAAAATGTAAGAATTTAGAGTTGAATTTACGTAACAATACATCCACCTTAGCATAAAGGGATTAAAAATCTACTCTGCTGAGTAGAACGAAAATAATAGTTTCCTCTCTCTCCTTGGGACATACATTTAGCATCAAAATGAGCAGTGATAGCCTGCTAGCTTCCACCATTCTCCATTTCATTAGAGGTCTGTAAGGTCAAGATAATGGATGTCCATATTTGGTACGTGTGTTGATACAAGAAGTCTGTTTCTAACGGAACATGAAACCAGCTATATATAGTAACATTACCGATGTTTTGATTCGCCCGCCACAATGATTTTAATAAGGTTCCAACTGTAATATTCCATGTGGTGAAGCCCAGACTCTCAGATGGACCCCCGGGGCTCTGGACAGGGATGTGGATGCAGCCTCTTCGATATGAAACTCCAGGGAAGTTGGCCTAGTCATAGAACAGCATTCGCACAGCTCCCAGTTCAGCTTCTGTGGTTGGAAACCACACCACATGTTGCATGTTTTGGGCCAACCAAATTGATATTTTCTTAACAACACGCGATACCGTTGACTGGTCAACATTGTAGGCCTACATTTCTCCGCCAACAACCTAAAAATGGAAGAACAAAGTTACTAGCCAATTTTAAAAAATTATAAGAATTGATATGTCTGTAGTCCGACCTAGGCCTACTGTGATTTTTTTAGAGGTAAGGTTATTTTGGATTTTATATATATACAAAAAATCAATATTAAATGTCAACCAAAATCCCAATAGCTACTGTATTTCACAAAACAATCAATTAGCCTATTTGCTTCAATTACATAATTAAAAACAATGGAAGAAATATGTTGTCAGTAAATAATACAAGTCCTAATATTAATTAAACTTATATACTGATGCTAAATTAATCTTAACTAACACATTACAAAAACAAACATGAAAATTTATTAATGTATTCAATCCAAAAATTTAAATTAGTTGTTCATTCTTAAAAATAAGTTAATAACAATGTTTTTTGTAAGTTTAGTAATAATAAATAATATAACCTTAAAAAAAGTATATTTATAATTTGGTATTAACTAACTTGTAAGCATTCCGTGGCATAAAACTGAAGGGTGGTCAACATTTGTTGTAAATGAAGCAGTGGAAGTCATCGTTGTGTTTCGGGATTGTCAATTTCCAACGTAGGGAAGATATCTTGCCATATAAAACTTTCTTCGAAAATAGAAAATATTTTACGAAATTGTTCGTCAGAATAAGCCTAACAGGTATCCTGGAAATCCCTAACATGCCTCCGTTAAATCACAACAACATTATTTGCCTCTTCTTCAAAATAGTCGTCGATAACGTCTAAATACGTGACAATCCGGTAGTCATGTAGCGCCATATTTTCTTGACAACACAAAACAAAATAACAGATGTTTAACATCTCTATTGCTCATGCGCGCCGCGCTGGGGTAGCCCTGTGTATAAGGGATAGGAGTAAACCTATGTATAAGGGATAGGAGTAAAGCAGAAGGCTGGTCGGGACCAACCTTTGGAATTACTCAAGCACGCGCCCGCGCGCTTGAGAATTACTCAAGAGCGCGCACGCGCGCTCGTCCTAGCAAGCAAATCAACCGTCCTCCGCCTTTACTCCTTCTCCGCCTTTACTCCTTCTCCGCCTTTACTCCTACTCGTTCTTGCATACGGGCCTTAGAGTCTACATAAGCGTTAGGCACGGCGTCTGAAGGTAATGAGGGCATACCTATGTTTCACAAAACTAAGCCGCCCGCATCGTAAAGTCGATCGGTATCCGCCCCTTTACGGATAGAATACCTCTCGCTATCTTATCATTGAATTCGGTGTAAACGGTTCGTTGTATCGCGAAAGATTCCTCTAACCTTAGCAACTTTGGACCTAAAGCGTCAAGCGTCGTTTTATTTTCGTTGAGACGATCTTCAAGATGACGAGACAGTTCCCACACCTCCTCCATTCCTTGGCGGCTACTCTTCTCGAAGTTGGCGTATTTTATTCGATTCTTCTCCAATTTCTCGATCAACGATTCCATCTGTCCTTTGATGGCGTCTATGGCAGCGTTGAGTGCGAGTATCTGCTCGTTACTATGTCTCGCATCCATCCTATCGACGTAAGACTTGTTACAGACATCCTTAGATGCGATGGGCGTCTCGACGTTGACGATCCTCTTCGATCTAGCGTCGTAATACCCTTGAGAGTTTAGAGTCATATTTCCTTCCGTCTCAAAGATAGCTCTATATTTGTAGAGACTATTACCGAATTTAGATATGGACGACATGATATCTTATCGCGTACTGAATATACGTCAATGTCAATCGTGCAAGATAAAGGTATCGAACCCGTAGCGATATCGTCCTTTATCAATCTCATGATCTTTACTCAACACCAGAAAATCGTACTTGTGTTTTTTCCAACACAGTGAGCACACCTCCTTAAATTTTTGGAATGTCATATCCGTGTTCACGTGATCGTTGTAGACGTGTCTCAGGTTCGTATCGTCCATCCTGAATAGGATGAGAAGATTTACGTTATCTCTCAACATCTGTTTCGGGATGCGCGAGTACGTGTGGCAGAGATAGAAACAGTCTATAGCCTTATGTCTGCCCATACTGAAATAAGCCTGTATATTAAACTGTTTATCGCAAGCGACGTCGTCAAAAATGAATACAGAGTCGAGTTTTGCCTCGGTCGGTGGGATAATTTCCGCGTTGTCGGAATAAGGGAAATAGCCCAAGCCTTCGACGAGAGAGAGAACCTACGATAAACGTTGATACTTTGGCTGGTATAGCGATTTAGAGTAAACGTACACGTTCTTGAAGCGTAGACCATTAGGTTCCTCCAACAGACTGATCATAGCGTTGGTTTTACCACAATTCGAAGGTCCGCAGATGATGCAACGGATAGTATCAGGCAACAACGTGCCGTGTCTCACCGTGATCGTTGTTACGTACGGTTAAAGAGTCTGTCTGTTTCTCGAGCCGCATGTCGACTAGTTCATCTATATAATGCACGCACCTATATAAATACGAATCAGTACGTGTCATGAAACGAAGAAGAGGGGGAGGATTGTTGGATAAGATAATTAATATTCTACCGTTCGAGGTGCATATACCCGGATACCAGTACTGCGGACCGGTAACAAAGTTGGAAAAACGATTGAAACGAGGTGATCCCGGAATAAACGAGTTAGATCGATACTGTAAAGAACACGATATCGCCTACTCCAAGGTGAAAGATCTTGCAGGATGTCATACCACAGATCGCGAACTTATCGAGAAATCGTGGAAAAGATTACTTGCACCTGACTCGAAGTTGAGCGAGAAAGCCGCCGCGTGGGCTGTTGCCAACACGATGAAAGCTAAAGTCAAGATGGGTTCCGGTCTAAAGAAGAAAGCTCGGCGTCGTCAACGGAGAGCTACTACTACTCGCCGTAAGAAGAAGGGTGGAATTATACCTATACTACCTCTGATCGCGGCGCTTGGAGCCGTCGCCGGAGGAGCCGCGGGAATCACGAAGGCTGTACAAAGTGCGAAGGCGAATACGCAACAATTGAACGAGACTCAGAGACATAATCGTACGCTCGAGGCTATTGCCATGGGGCAAGGGATGTATCTACAACCTTACTCGAAAAAAAAATGACTACCTAAATGTGCCCTTACTGAAACGGATCTGCACAAGTACGCTAGCAAGTTAAAAATTCCCTTCTTTAGGGGAGTATTTGCGAGGGATGCTTTACCTAGCAGCCCCCTTGGAAGATAGATAGCGCCATCATCAATCTTGATAATGATAGTGGTAAGGGTACGCATTGGGTGGCGTATAAGAAAAACGGTGAGCGGGTGGATTACTTCGATAGTTTCGGTGATCTAAGACCACCACTCGAACTTGTTAGATATCTCAGAGAAATACCTATCACCTATAATCATACACGGTATCAAAATTACGGAACAGTTTTATGCAGCCATCTTTGTTTAGCTTTCCTTAAATACTCGCGCTGACGTTCGATCTTAGTAAATATGTCTATGACACTTACACTGACGGGTCAGAGTTCGAATCTGACGGAGAACTACTTCCCACATATCCTGCTCTGAGAAGAGAATCGTGAAGAAGAATGGTTCATCGGACTGATCAATCTGGCGACGTTCAATTCCATACCGAACATCGACGAACGTAATAATAAATTTAATTGTGACGGTAAAGTGTATACCGTCCCTCCGGGCACCTATGAACTTGAGGCGTTGGGCCGATTCTTGCGAAGAGAAGTCTCGAGTAACGTAAAGCTCTCGATTATCGGTGACCCTAGCACTTTAAAGAGCTATATCACTTGCAATAAGCCTATAGACTTTACCCGACCTGGTACGTTCGCATCCTTGCTGTGGTTCGACTCAGTCATACTTCCTGCAGGGAAGATACACATATCTACCAATACCGTGAATATTCTTCACGTGAATGTGATCCGCGTAGAATGTAGTCTCGCTAGCTGGGCTTACGTCAACGGAGAACCGAGTCATACCTTGCACGAGTTCAGCATGACTGTCCCGCCGGGCTAAAAGATAGTGGAAGCGCCGAACAATATCATTTACCTTCCGGTAACGAAGCGAGTAATAGAGTCTATCGCAGTACGACTTATCGACGAACGAGGAGATATCGTCAACTTTAGAGACGAGACGATATCGCTACGTCTACATCTGAAACGAGTCGGTGGAGATGGGACTCGTACTAGATAAAACGAGACGACGTCGTCTTCCTCTAAACATTGAGAGAAGAACAGTGAAAGTGTTAACACCTGCAAATAAACTCTATTTAAGACGTCTAGGCTACTCGTTACGAAAATAATGGATGATGCCGTGGACATTCTGAACATTGGAGACTCTGCCGCTTTCGATACGGCCTTGCCCAGTTTCCAGTATCATTCCTACGCCTCATATATTCCCGGACCTTTAGCTAACGGGAACGAGCTTAGGATATCTATCCAACAAGAAGGGCTGTACACGTTACCTCACCGTTCTCTACTACATATCAAAGGACGACTACTTTTGAATACGGGGAAACCCGGAAGTACTTCAAGGATTGTTAATAACGGAATACTGCATCTATTCTCAAGAATCGCCTATGAGATCAACTGGATAAAGATTGATCAATCGAGAGATGTAGGCATTTCGACTCAGCTTAAAAACTATCTATCTATAAGGAATTGTGAGCAGACTCATCTTTCAAACGTGGGTTGGAGGTTTGAAGGAGTTCATGTGCACGCAGAAACAGGCATCTTTGACGTATGCATCCCTTTACGTTTCATACTAGGATTCGTTGAAGACTATTCTTGAATACTGATCAATGCGAAACAAGAACTGGTGCTAGTTCGTTCGACCAGTGACAATAACGCTTTACAAAAAGCGCCTCCCCCCGTCGTGGAGATACCCTCTAGGATCGAGTTAAGTAAAATATCTTGGCTTGTACCGCATATAAAAACTGACGATATCAATCGTCTCAACCTGCTTAATTTCATCAAGAGTGGAAGGATCATCGAGCTACCTTTTCGTACTTGGGAATTGTATAAGTACCCTAACGTACCTACCTCTAATCAGCATGATTGGACTGTGAAAACGTCAACTTTGCTAGAAAAACCTCGTTACGTTGTTTTCGCTCTTCAGACTGGGCGAAACAATACGACGGCTGCAGATAGAAGTATTTTCGATCATTGTAATTTACGTAATGCTAAACTCTATCTAAATTCTCTCATGTACCCTTATGAGGATATGAACTTGGACTTTAGACAAGATTCCTTCTCGAAATTATACGAAGACTATGCTAATTTCCAGACTTCGTACTACGGAACGAGCACCTCTTTACCTTTACTTAACCCTTCTCATTTCAAGTCTCACGCACCCATCGTCGTGTTCGATGCCAGCTGGCAGGAAGATACTCTCAAGGACGGTATGGTGACGTGTCGTATAACGTTCGAGACGGAGGAAAATATCCCAGTAAATACCAAGGCGTTTTGTCTCATCATACACGATAGAGTGGTCCGCTATAACCCTTCAAGCAGTGACGTTAGCAAGATGACGTCATAAATGGAGCATCATCGTTCTCGTCTTGATCAGTATGTTTATCGACGTGCAAGGATACTCGATTGATAAGAGAATATTCATATTCAAGGAGGTGAGCGTTCTACATTTCGAACCTTTTGACGAAGCCAACTACAAGTTTCTTCCTCCGTTCAAGATCGACAACCTCTCCGCATCGAGCAGGAGGAATGTAGATTGGGTGACCGACTATTATCACGGACTATCTTGGTACGGCGGAGAAGTACAGTACTCGAATCTTCGTTCTATCATAATTTCTAATCTAGAGCGGTACACATCACGACTATCAATCTATATTAAAGGAGCTGAGAAGATGACTTGGCTACAGAGCGTCATCGGCACCGATAGTGACAAGTACGACTTTTACGAGCTAGGCAATCTCGGTTGTCCTTCTCTGAGTAAGCTTAAAAATCTGTACAACGTAAACAAGTGTTCCACTCATTCCGGTACCGTCTACTCGTGCGCCACAGAAAATGTCCGACTACTCCACGAATGGTTTAATAATTTTAAGTCTGACCGGACAAAACTTTTGCGATCTGACCAAGAGTGCGATGCGGAACGATACGAGTTCAGTTATTCCAGCATTGCTTCATATGATAGCCTTGATAAACGAGTATAAAGAGTACATCGATTTCGATAAGTTCTCATGTTTCTGCGGACAAGACGAGGTTGACACGGTCAGACGGAAGAAGAAAACTACTGACGCTTCTAAACGTACGGTCGGAAAGAAGAATAAAACTTCCGAGGAAGCAATCGAGGAGCCTATGAAGAATAAGAAGCTATGAGACGAGTTGAAGGATGCGTAAGAAAATTCACAGTGTAACTGCCGAAACTCTTGAACGAGCGTTTTAAGTCAAAGACAGTAGATCAAAAAGGGTTTTATTGACATTTTTCATCGATCTTTCTTGGATACTCCTTACTTTGTATTCTTTAGAAAGAGATGTATTTTAATCAATTAGAAAATAAGTATAGGAATAATTTTTTTAATCTTTGAAAATAAATGTATAAGTCTAAGAATGTATCAAACTTTTTTCATTTATCCTTCTTGGATACTTGTAATGTATTAATCATGGATTTTAAAGATTATTACTTTGTTTTCTCTAGAATAAGATGTATTTAATCAATTAGAGTATAAAAACTTTTTTTTTATTCCTTGGAAATAAATGTATAAGTCTAATAAAAAAGAATAAACGATTATTACTTTTTTCTTTGTATTCTTTAGAAAGGGATGTATAAGTCTATGAATCTATAAAAAAACATTTTTTTATTCTTGGAAATAAATGTATTTAATCAATTAGAGTATAAGTCTAGGAATCTATAAAAAATGTATAAGTCTAAGAATGTAACAAACTTTTTTTAAATAAAAGAATTAACGATTATTACATTTTTCTTTGTATTCCTTAGTATAAGTCTAATAATGTAACAAACTTTTTTAAATAAAAAGAATTAACGATTATTACTTTTTCTTTGTGTTCTTTAGAAAGGGATGTATAAGTCTATGAATCTATAAAACATTTTTTTTATTCTTGGAAGAAATGTATTTAATCAATTAGAGTATAAGTCTAGGAATCTATAAAAAAAATGTATAAGTACAATGTATAACATAAACTATTTAGTTTAATATAATTTACAGAAGGCCTTAAATAGTTTGTAGGCCTATAAATAAAGCTTATAATAACACATTATGTCTAACATTATATCGTAATAGTATCTATGTATTGTGTTAAGAAATTAAACCTGACGAAATCTTCAAGGTTTAAAACAATACAGGAAAATGTATTTAATATCACCTGGACAGTTCAGTAGGCTATTAGTTTTATCTCTTCTGGCTTCCATAAGTATGGGGTTCCAAACGTGGTCCAGCTGTTATTTTTTATTCCTTCTGCTTACAATCGCACTCTTTTTTCATCTGAAGACTCACACGAACTAGAATGTGATGATAAATTCTATAAGATTGTAGGTAGAGTAGATTCACTTAATTTAGCGTTTTCTAATGTTGTAGGTATTAGACTGATTGAACTAATTAATTTATATCAGCACCAAAACATTTAAATTAATCTAGCAACCTATCTTTATTCCATATTTTTAGTTGTCTTGTGAATTATAATTTGTTTAAAGTTGAAACTCCTACCAGGGGTGGATCCACGGGGGGACGGGGGAATCCCCCCATAAATGGTCATGCGATGGGTGAAAAAGTTGGAATTCAGCCAAAATAAATACATTTGAGCAAATCAACAAAAAAGGTAGCATGACAAGAGCCAGGCAGACGGACAAGAATTTACAATATAGCAGGAAAATTATTCAGATTGAGGTGTCGCAAAGATTGCTAAGTGTGACTAGCAGTATTAAAGTTGGTAGCACTGATAATTTAAATTGATGGATGATAGAAGATAGTGGGGTGGTAGCACATAGCGTGCTTGCGTGGTGGACGACAAAATTTCAATGAAACATTTGCATTGTACTTTTCGTAGGGGAGTATATTGCATTTGGTCGGCCAATTTCTAAAACTGTTAGAAAATAGCCGTAGAGAAAAACTTTTTTTTTAGTTATGTGTATAGTTGAATTCTGAACAACTTTCAAAAAGGTCCATCTGTCTATCACGAAATTTGTGAACGCGATAACTAGAGAAGCGATAATCACACCCAGTATACATGCTTAACAAATTAACATGGAAGTCTTTGAGGTATTTAATAAAACTGTAATTTGACTTTCCGATCTCCCCATCCTTAACGGTCTAATCTAAGACGTGACTAACGCGTTAGACCATACAGCCAACATCGTAATTACAGTTCTTTCATTAGAAAACAATTTTTTCAAAGCAAACTGTAATAATTATACTCTATAGCAGGGATGTGTATAGGTTAAGTTGGTCAATATGGACTGAACTGAGTAGAGTAGTCATAGCAGGAAGTGATGGACAACATTTTCCGTTCTAAGACTTTATCTTTGTGCTTTTGGTGTTAACACGTGCGCGAGTTATGTGGTTCACGTACAATAATAAATATGTGTATGTGTAAGGACACAACGATTTGGCGACGAGGTGATTGATACGTAACCCATGATATAGGTCAAGCCACCGAAGTGCTCATAATGGTAGCGTTTTTATCAAGTTTCGCGGAATTCAGTACTACCCAACCACACACGTGTGCGAACTACGCAAACAGTTTGTAACACTTTTTCATTGCTAATGATATAATCTACGATAAGAAGAAACGGTCTATATTGTTTTGTGGGATTGGGGATAAAACATTTTATCGCTTAACTGCGTTAGTTGTGCCAGAGGATCCCGATTCTAAATCATTTGGTGATTTAGTTAGTGTTTTAAACCACCATTTTGCGCCAAAGCACAATGATATTGTACAATCTTTCAATTTCAGCAAAAGGGATCAGTGACCTGACGAGTCCATTGTGGAATATGTTGCCTTTTTGAGAGAGATGGCCAACCGTTGTAACTTTGGAACATTTACAAATCGGATGCTGTGGGATCGTTTAGTGAAGGGGGTGGTGGATGATACAGTGCAGCGCGAAATGCTTTCTAAAAATGAAATGAAGTTAGATGAGGCAATTTCTATGGCAGTAAGTAGCGAAGCAGTGGCACAACATCAACGTGTGATGCGGCCAACTTCCGCAATATCGGTGGGGTACCAAGACCAAGAAGCAGGCCCAATGGAAGTGCACAGACTATCTATAAACCACCAATCTCAACAAAGAGGTGCCAATAATCAACAAAGATGTTCTCCAAGTCAACAAAAGGATCAACGGTGTTATCGTTGTGACAAAGAGCATCTAACCTCTGAATGTCTGTGGGCGAATGCGATATTTCGTTTTTGTAAGAAGTTGAGTCACATAGAAAGGTATGTAGGTCGAAGAGACAATATGATGTCAAACGAAGAGTGGCACCCACAAACAAACCATTTAGCACCCATGGAACCTTCAAGATCAGAATTAGATATGGGATATCAGCTGTTTTCTATGGGATCTGAAACTAGAGACAACCCACCCTTCCACATAAATGTTATGTTAAATGGAACTAAACATTACATGGAGATAGATTCAGGAGCAGCCCTGACAGTTATCAGCTCAGTAACCTATGAAAAAATATGGACCTCTAAACCAAAACTTATGAGTTCCAATATTCAGCTTTGCACCTGGGGAACTAAACAGCCTCTTTGTATCCTGGGTAGGTGTAATGTGGAGGCCACATGCAATGGTCGGTCCTCTAATCTGCCCGTAACAGTAGTGGAAGGAAATGGGCCAAGCCTCCTCGGGTGAAATTTGTTCAACGAGTTGGGAATTAAAGTTCAAGGAATTCACCATATCACTGATAGTAAGTTCATGGAGACAGTACAGAAATTCTCAGCTTTTGAAGATGACAAACTAGGAAAATATGTTGGACCACCCGTTTTATTAAAAATGGGCCCTTCAGTGCAACCTCAGTATCTACGGAGCCGTCCAATAACACTGGCACTGGCAGACAATGTCAATCAAGATATTACAAGGTTAGTTGAGGAAGGGATATACAAACCAGTATCATTTTAAAAGTGGGTTACACCCATAGTGATTGTGCCAAAGTGGGATGGATCTCTGCGGTTGTGCGGGGACTACCGGAGCACAGTTAATAAAGCGCTATGTCCTGACAAATACCCTTTACCAATTGCAACTGAAGCTTTTGCATGCCTAACAGGTGGAACCATATTTTATAAGCTTGACCTTGCACATGCTTATGCCCAAGTTAAAGTGGATGAAGAATCTTCTAAAATATTGACGGTTAATACACCAAAAGGCTTGATGCAGGTGACAAGAATGCCTTTTGGAATTAGTGCAGCACCGGGGATATTTCAGAGGCTGATTGAAGGTATATTAGCAGGTATACCAGGTACAACGGTACTCCTGGATGACATAATTATATCGGGCAATGATAGAGAACAACATAATTCCAGAGTACAGGAAGTACTAAAAAGATTGAGTAATTCAGGGTTGCGGTTAAGGAAGGACAAGTGCAGGTTTGGAGTTCCAGCAGTGTCATTTTTAGGTTTTCAGGTAGATGCCCAAGGGATTCACCCCCTACAAGACAAGGTTGAAGTCATATACAAAGCTCCAGCACCTAAGAATAAAACAGAACTTCAGGCTTTCTTAGGACTTCTCAATTTTTATGAGTGATTCCTGATGGACAAAACTACCATTTTGGAACCCCTACACCGTCTTATAGATAAATAACACCATGGCGGTGGACTCAAAACCACGAGAGTGCATTCAATAAGTCAAAAGCCATTTTAACATCAGACTTAGTTCTGATGCATTATGATAGAAGTAGATCTTTGATACTATCTTGTGATGTATCTCTTTACGGGGTTGGCGCAGTCCTCTCCCATATTATGGACAATGAAATGGAAGCTCCGGTAGCGTTTGGATCAAGGACACTGTCACGAGCTGACCGTAACTATGCTAAAATCGATAAGGAAACTTTGGCGGTTATATTTGGTGTCAACAAGTTCCAGCAGTTTCTCTTGGGCCGATCTTTCATAATAGCCACAGATCACAAGCCACTTCTAGGATTATTTCATCTTACCCGCCAGACGCCAAGTGTTATGACACCTCGAATATTACGGTGGAGCTTAATGCTAGGAGGTTATGCTTATAACATTATTTATAGACCAGCAAAACACCACGGAAATGCATATGGGCTTAGCAGACTTCCATTGAACACTTCAGAAACTGTGAATATAGAACCCAAGGGCATTAATTTGCTAGATATGGAAGACCCGCCTAGCTCAGTGATTGAAATTGCCAGGGAAATAATAAAGGATCCTATGCTGTGTAAGGTTAAAGAGTGGGTTTTACAGGGTTGGCACGAAGAAGAGGCGGGGGAGGATTTCAAGCCCTACAGCGCACGACGCTCGGAAATATCTTTGTCACAAGATTGCTTACTCTGGGGTAGTAGAGTGATATTGCCAAATAAACTCCGCAAAAGTTTTCTCCTCATGATTCATGCTACTTATCAAGGTGTGGTGCAATCAAAAGCAGTAGCTCGCACCTATACATGGTGGCCTAAGATGGACGCAACTATAGAGGAAGTAGTGGGAACTTGCCAAGCCTGTCAAGAAAGCCGGAACAATCCACCACAGGCCCCAGTTCAGTTATGGATAGCATGAACAAGCCCGTGGATTCATCTACACACTGACATGGCAGGGCCGATACAAGGACAATTTTTTTTTAATATTTGTGGATGTGCATTCTAAATGGCCTGAGGTCAGACAGATGAAGTATACAACATCAACGTGCATAATAATGGAACTAAGAGACATTTTTGCTACACATGGGCTTCCAACAGTCCTAGTAAGTGACAATGGCCGTAATTTTGTGTCTGAGGAGTTCGAACAGTTTCTTAGGCTCAATGGAATTAAGCATTTAACAACAGCACCATATCACCCTGCAAGTAACGGGCAAGCAGAACGTATGGTTAAAACAGTTAAAAAACAGTTGGAGAATATGTGAATCTTCACTGAAGGAGCAGCAGCCTGGGCATGGCAGTATGGAGTAAAGAGGCCTAAATGGATGCCATCAGTTGTCACTGACGTGTTATGAAGGAATATGTACCATGTCAGTTTTAAGTAAGGACTTGGACAACAAAACACATAGACCAACTTTGAAAACGCTATGAAAGAACACCTCAACCAGAGAATGCCTCGAAGAGACCATTTTCACAAGTTAAACCGGCAAGATACCCAGTTAAAGACCTTGCGACACATCAGAGAGCAAGACCACTTCAACAACCACTACTACCACCTCTGGCAAGAGGAGACCATGAGCAGCAACCAGTAGAAAAACCCACACCACAGGAACAGCAACCAACAGCACTGATGGACAACACAGATAAACAACCAGCAACACCAGAATCATGGCCTCTCCTGAGGCCACGGAGACAGTTGCGTACTCCTGTGTACTTGAGAGATTATGTGTAGATATCTAGGAGGGGAGGAATGTAATATACTCTATAGCAGGGATGTGTATAGGTTAAGTTGGTCAATCTGGATTGAACTTACTAGAGTAGTCATAGCAGGAAGTGATGGAAAACATATTCCGTTCTAAGACTTTATCTTTGTGCTTTTGGTGTTAGCACGTGCGCGAGTTATGTGGTTCGCATACAATACTAAATATGTGTATGTGTAAGGACACAACACAAACCAATTGGTATATGAGAATTTTAATAATATTCTCATGTCTTTTAAGGTTTTTACAGTAAATTCTGAAAAACTACTGTGATTGTCCAAGTAATTTACGAGAAACGGTGGGTTATGTTTTATGATGTTCAAGTATTTGATCGCGGTAACCATGATGCCGCTTGGATTTTCACTGAAAGAATTCACGAAGTCTTCTCGAGTCACGCCACCATACCCCACGTCTTCCACACAAGGTGTATCGGTGTATGTCTAACAATCGATTAGTTCACCATTCAAGCTAAGCTCACCTCAGTTGGTTCAACCATGGTGAAAATATACCTGACTAAATGGCTAAATAATAAATCCTTCCATATTTTTTAATTCTCTATTACTAAACTTCACACTATTTCACACAAACTTATCTTCAGCAGGCAGTCAAATCTCAAATTGCCGTTGTTTATACTACTTTCTCAAACTTAAAGTTGAGAGAAGTTTGGGGTAGAAAGCTGCCCCTCTCCCCTATCTTATCCTTATACGATCACTCCCTCTCAGCCCCTCAGATCTCTTTGATGACTCATTTGCTACGTTCACTTGGGACTAACGACCGGCCCCGTGGTATAGTGGTCAGTGCACCTGGTTATGAGCCTGGAGGTCTCGGGTTTTGATTCCTGGCAGGTACCTTCGGTATTTTTCTCGAAAGGGGAATTTCCTCAAGGGTTACCTGGGTAATCAAGTTTAAGAGTTTCACCATCTTAATCAGGCTTAAGAATGTCTACTGTTACCATAGCCATATATTCACTATCACTATCACTATCACCTCATCTCAACCGGACATGGAAATCACCTCAACGGAAAGAATTTATGTTTAGTACATTCGGGCGCCCCCTGGACAACGGTACATTAGTACTGGCTAATATTTCCACTATTGGGTTATGAATAATGTAGGCCAGACGCGCAATAATATTATCTTATTACTCGGAACTAATATTAGAATGGTTTCAAGTTGAAAGGTTTTGACATTTTTTAATCTCAAAAACAATAAACCTACCCTATTTCACCATTCTTCCCACGCTCACTAATATTTCTTATTTCCTTAGTCAATATTGTATTCTAGTCTACCCAGTTTTGTTGTCTAACATACAAAATTAGGGGGTAAATAAAGCATTATTGGTTTTTTACACACCAATTTTAATATTTTGTTTTATGGAGTGACTCTTTAACTAGTGTTATGCCATTAATTTTGATAAAAGTAATGATTAATATTTTTTAAACTGCAAACATGATAATAAATGACTTTATAAATAAAATAAATTATATAACCCCTAAGTTGGCAAATTAAGACCACACTAATAAAATATGTGAGTGGAAAATATGTAATATTGAAAGAATACTGGCTTTTGAAAGTAACACATTAATCCTAATTCAGATGATTAATATTTTAAATAATAATTAGGTTCTATATATATATAAAACCTATGTTATATTTTTAACATCACACACAATGTTAACATAATATTATGGCGATCGGCCACACACGTCATATATCGAGTGATTACGAGAGTATCCGAGCATTTACGATTGATTTAACAAACAATGGGTTATTTTCGCTATGGCTATAACAGAGTGCTTGAATACGTACTTGTTTAGACTTTAGGCTAGAGGAAGAAACCAAATGTCAATAGTTATGTCAGTGAAAATAATAGTGTTTTCGATGAATTATTAAATAAAATATGGGTGATGAAAAAAGTCATATGTATTCAGAAACGTACGGTTCTATCAATACACAAGAAAATAAAGATAATAAAAGTGCCACTATAATTTCTCGTCTCTGCAAAGAAATTGAAGATTTAAAGCGTGAATTAGATCTTGTTGTGACTGAACGAGATATGTTATTATGTGAAGTTAGTAAATTGAAGTTTGAAATGGAGATTAGTAATTTAAAAAGGCTTCAGGATCGACAGTAAGTATCAATTTTGATAATAGAACAGTTCTATACTAACAGCTAGTATAGAGTAAGTTAGCCTAAATGTTTTACAAACCAAGATTAGATAAAAGGCCTAGTTGCTTTCGTTTGAGGTTGTCAGAACAAAAACTTTCATATCATTTAGGCTATTTTAAGAGAGTTGAAAATTTTTCGCGATGTGTATAGGAATACATAATCGTTACTAGTCTTTATTTGATTTAAAATAAATATACTAGTTCATACTATACATAATGTGTTTTAATTGTTAATCTTATGAGACATCTATTTTCATAGAGTACTAGTATGGGATAAAAGCACTTAAGTTCTATACTAAAATAATCGTAAGCATTGGGTGCCAGACGAGATTGTTTTACTTCTCATATAATGATACATTTTATGTGTCTTAACCATCAATAGGCCTTAACAGCCACAAAAGCAAATTTCTTATGATAAAAAATTAATATTGTAAAAAACTCTTATGTTGTTAATTTTATTATTAAGAAAGCTCGCCTAATTCACAGAAGAATGTTAACAATATAACATAAATATTCGAAAGAATTTCATAAAATGGCACCATAAGTATTTTAATATGAGATAACATTCTTACTATTATAGGCTATCCCAATGGATACTATTATAGGCTATCCCAATGGAACAAAACCTAACCATTCATGCATTAATAACATATTTACATTCTTTGGTGTCTGCATGGTCTATCGGTCACTCTCGCTATAGACCAGACTGCTGATGACAAGGAGTTAAAGGTTTGAATCTCGGTCGTGTGTACTGAGGGTGGTTTTTCTTAAATGATTTTTCACACTCTTTCCACACAAATGTGGATACACTTCTTCCAAATTCAACATTCCTCATCCCTAACTCATTAGTGTTTTAGTACACATGTGTATAACCTGAGCAGGTAGTAAGCCGTGGTGTTAAAAAAACATATTTTTCATTAAATTCTGACCTCTTAAAATATGTTGCACCGTATTCATGAACAGATCCTTCAATTACTACTCGTAAAATATTTTAAATACTATAGGCCTAAGCCTATTTCACCTAAATTTTTATTTTAACACGTACATAATGATTAGGTTAAAAACTTTGTTGGGGTATTTTTAATTATGAACAGATAAATAGAATGCGCCAAAAATATATATGTCAAAATTTCTCTGACACAATAGCCTAATTGAGATAGCTTTCCAGTTTTGATCGAAATGTGTGACAGTCTACTTAGCCTAGAAGATGTACAACCTTTTTTAATCAAAATAATACTTTCCACATAGCCTACAAGAATTATGGAATTCTATATTAGAGTGCTTTGAAAGAAACACTGGGGCAAGAGTATTTTAGCTCATTTTTTTACTGATTATAACAGTTTTTGAATCATTCAAAAGTTACGAACTTTTTCCAGATGGAAAAAACAAAGGTCACAAAAACCGTAAAATTTCAAAATCTTTATAAATAACATATTAATAAATTTATTTATATGGTAGGCCACTTAGATATTTTTTATATGTTTGATGGACTCCCAGGAATGTTACACATGTTTTTGTTCAATTAAAAAAAGT
This sequence comes from Timema cristinae, assembly GCA_039000515.1. Taxonomy (NCBI): domain Eukaryota; kingdom Metazoa; phylum Arthropoda; class Insecta; order Phasmatodea; family Timematidae; genus Timema; species Timema cristinae. The sequence continues at coordinate 29,506,148 of JBCFYV010009882.1, forward strand.
GGTTAATTTTTATTTCCAATGTTTGAAGAAATAGCACTTTGGCTCTTTAAACTTTTCGGAAACACAAAATCACTTCTATATGGTAAAAAAAAAAGTTTGTTCTCATTATAACTTAAAAAGTTGTTTTATAACTTAACCTAGACTTATCCTATGAAAACATTATTCTTTTGGCATGTTTTTGGTCTATTATTGATTGTTTAATGAAGCAAATGACACTGAAAAGTGCATTTCTCCTTGTTACGTCCTTAACATGGTAAGGACGGCTGGAATGAGAACACTTTATTTATTGTTACTACTTGAGAGAATGGTTTGGTCGGGAACATTGGCTTTCGAAAAGATTCTTGATATTCATTTAGGATAGAGCATGATGAGAAGCAGACAATTTATTACGTCACCACACATGATAGCCAACATATATGGAAACACATTAGATTCCTCCCTTACAATTTCTTGACCATTGATATCTCAAAATACCTAAACATACATAAAATAAAGAATACAATAAATGACAATAATTTCCAATAGTCATGATGAAATAGTTTACATTCTAACATTTTTTAACCAGAAATACAGAATATAATATCTGACCATAGTTTTCATTAGTCACAGTGAAATAATGTAATAATATTTCTAACTATTTACAAATTTAATTTGACTACAGGTTTCCTACACCTAGTTGGATACTTAGGCTTCTTTACTTGTGACGAGATTTCAACTCTCTGAGGTAGGTGTGATATTGGACTACTGCCCTTTTCATATGATTCAACCTTGGGGACGAATGGAGAATGATTCTCACCCCTGGATGCCTTAGGAGATGTCAAGTTTTCCCTATTAGGTTTGGGCTCTAGGGATATCGCTCTCTAACGCTAGGTTCTATATCCTCCACTCTAGTTTGAGGGTAAGACTGTAAACTAATTAATTGGTCATTATGGCGTTTCCATGTTACTGCCCCTAATCTTACTAAATAGGCTACTGGACTCAAATGTGATACAACAACCTCTTCAATCCATTTATTCTTTGCTCGATAGTCTCTGACTAGTACACGTTGCCCCGAGTTTTACATCCCTTTGCATATTTAACCTGTTTTCTCTGATTTTGCTCTACACTTTCATTTACATTAGAACATAGCAAATCTAGCCTAGTTATAAGTTGTCTATTAAACATCAATTTTGATGGTGTTTCATTTGTTGTACTATGTACTGAGTTCCTATAATCACATAGAAATCTACTTAAAGCTACTTCAATAGTTCTTTTTTCATGAATAGCAATCATCAATTTATTTTTTACAAATTTTATTGTATTTTCGGCTAGACCGTTACTTTGAGGATGGTATGGAGGTGTTAAAGGATATTTAATGCCATTTGCAACTAAAAAACCCTCTAATTCATGTGATGTAAATGGTGGTCCATTGTCACTTACAGTGTGTTCAGGTAAACCAAACATCACAAAGATCTGTCTTAAATGAGCAATGGTTTGACCTGCTGCTGTTGACGTTACCTCTAACACTTCCAACCATTTAGTATATGCAGTAGTTGGCTAACGCGCTTGTCGTGTTTAGCTCGACTGCTGAGGACAGGGAGATCGAGGTTCGAATCTCGGTCGGGTGAACTGGGGGTGGTTTTTCCTAAATGGTTTTCCACTCTACCTCCACACAAATGCGGGTTCACTTCCTCTAATTAAACCTTCCTAATCCATTAGCGTAGTTAGTACTTAAAGCGTATAACCCGAACGGGTAGTAAGACGCGGTGCTAAATATTATTATTATTATTATTAGTATGTGCATCTATGATAACAAGATACATCTTAGATTTGAATGGACCCATAAAATCTATATGTAATCTAGACCATGGTTTATTTGGATAATTTCAAACATGTAACATACACTCTGATGGATTTTGCTTTTCCAAGAGACATGGTATGGTGCACAATTGTTGACCATTTGTCCAATGTCCTGATCAATATTAGGCCACCAAATATAAGATCTGGCTTAAGTTTTCATTTTATATATTCCAAGATTACTTGAATGTAATTCCTCTAACAAATGTCTATGAAATTTCTCTGGTACAATAACTCTCACTTCCCACATCAGTATTCCATGCTCTAATGTTAATTCATTTTTCCTATGCAAATAAGTTGTCAACGCCTTATCATAATCATAAGGCCAACAAAACTTCACATTACCTGTAAGTTTAACAAATTTGGGATCTTTTTGTACTTCTCCCTTTATATCTTCACATTTTATAAGTATTCCACTAATTTCAAAACATTGTAAATAAGTACCAATACAATTATCATTCTCTAATTCATCATTGTCAGAGTTAAATAATGGCCACCTAGATAATCCATTAGCATTACCATGATTTTCTGATTTGACATAGTAAATATCAAAATCATACCCTGATAAGAAAAGCGCATATATTTTTAATCTACTAGCTGCAAAAACTGATAAACCTTTTTTCCCCAAATATGCTTAACAAAGTTTTATGATCTGTACATAGTATACATTTCCTCCCCCACAGGCATTGATTAAATTTCTTTACTCCAAAAACAAGACTCAAAGCTTCCTTGTCAATCTGTGAATATCCCTGCTCAGCTTTAGATAGTGTACGGGAAGCATAGGTTATTGGAAGTTCACTTCCATCACTCTGCACTTATGACAATACACTACCAAGACCATAGCCTGATGCATCAAATGCTAATTTTAAGGGTAATTTAGGCTTATAGTGAGCTAACACCTCTGCTGACACTAGCTTTTCTTTAATTATTGAAAAAGATTTCATGCGTGCTTTGTCAAAATTAAAATCTGTGTTTTTTTCAACAATCGATACATAGGACAAAGTATCGTGGTTAAGTTTGGAACAAACTTCCCATAGTAATTGACTAGCCCTAGAAATCCCTTAAGTTTTTTTAACATTTTCCGGCTTAGGTGCATCTAATGTAGCCGCAATTTTGTCTTTGGCCGTTTATAACCCATATTTATCTATTACGAACCCTAAATACTCTAAACTCTTAGAAAAAAACTTAGTTAGTTTTGCTTACTGTGAGACCCTTGTCACGTAAACGTTTACATACCTCTTTGAGTCTGTCGCAATGTTCCTGCATGTTCCTACCAGTAACCAAAATGTCATCCAAAAATACAATTACTCCTTTCAACCCCTGTAATGTTTTTTCCATTAATTTTTTGAATAAATTTGGTGCTGGAGAAATTCCATAAGGAATTTTGTTGTACTTCAATAAACCCTTGTGAGTGCTTATCACACAAAGTTTCTTAGATTCTTCATCTAACCTAACTTGTTGATAAGCATGACTTAGTTCCAGTTTACTAAAAGTTTCTCCCTTTTGTAAAGTGAAAAATAACTCTTCTATTTTGGGAATAGGATGTATCTCTAGTTCTAGACTAGAGTTCAGAGTCACTTTGAAATCTCCACATATTCTAATATTACCATTCCTCTTAAGTACAGAGACTATTGGTGTACCCCACTATTAGAAACCAGAGTGAATATCTCCTTTTGCACTAAACGTTCTAACTCCTGCTCTATCTTTTCTTTAAGTGCAAATGGAATTGATCTTGGTTTGCAATACTTTGGCTTAGCATCTTTTTTTCAAATTTAACCTAACTGGTTCACCCTTGTAATCACCTAACTTTTTATTAAAAACTTCTGGAAATTCCCTTAACAGGTTAGTTATACTCCATTCACGCTAGGAATTACTCTCTGAAAGGTTTTTTTCCCTACCAATATCATACTATATAATAGATTTCTGGTAGGGAAAAGGACTTTCAGAAAACAATTCCTACGGTGAACAGACTTTACCCTATCTGCCATTACACTATTAGCACCATGCAAGTTTTCTGGAATCAATAATTGATCTTTTTAGTTCCTTAATCCAGTCCCGCCCTAGTAATGGATTAGCTCCATGTTTAATTACAAATAATTTCATTTGTGTGATAAATCCTGATATTGAACATTTACATTTAAAACACACATAGGAATAATTGGTCCTTTTATATATGAATTTAAGATTAAATCAGTTGGATGCAATTTTAATTAACTAAATTTATCCAGGTAATATTTCCACACCAATAAATGAAAAAAACTGAATAAACTACACTTAAAAACTATTAAAATATGTTCAAAATTACTTACGTTTTGGAACTGTTGTATTAACACTGGCAACATTCAATTTGTTTTAAGTTATTGGTATTTTAGTTAACTTTAAATTTAGCGCCACAAATATCAAAATCACTATCGGCAAAATGAATGGAACATATTCAAGCAAAATTTGTATTAATTTTGTCTTTCCTTTTACATTTGAGCTCCCATGTACGGGAAATTTCTGGATCCTTAAGAAAGGAGTAAAAATATATATTATTATCCTTTTAGTTTCGTTGATTATTTACACAGAGTGCAACAACAAAGCAAGGCATTTTGTATGTCTCTTTAAAAACACATGTAATTAAAATTGAAGAACGTTTGCAAATAAATTAGCAAAAAGCCTAAAAGTCTGATTGTTCAACAATGACTTGTAGCCTTACGTTCCTAACGTACGTAAATAAATGAACTAAAAGTCTAATTGTTAAGCAATGACTTGTATCCTAATTTTATATTATATAGAATAAAAACTATTATAAAATAATAAACAGCTTGATAAGAACAATACAACTACATATAGTTAGCATTCATAGATATATTTAGTATTATAGTTACTATTATTGAATCATTAACTAGAACATCCCTGCTGTAATTTATATTAGCATATTAAAACAGATACTTGAGGGTAAATATAATAAAGTAACTAACTACACACGAAAAACCACTACCAGGCAAACACAAATAAATAATCACAAAGATAAATGAAAGAACCGCCCGAAACACATGGACCACGCAACATACTACTAACTGCTGTGTACTGGGTGACGTAGTTTCGTGGCTGACGTAAGCAATGACATCAACAAATTCTTCCAAATGGCGCTACCTATCCTCTTTACATTGAATAGGCCTACTGATTAGATTAAACTGGAAACTGTTCGGGTGTGGCGAATGTTTACACTTTCTTTTGAGAAACTATAATTTTTACAACAAAAAACATCTTGCTGCATTATTAATTACATTTGGTTAGTTAAATAATTGATAAAATGTTTCTCAGAATGCACACATCACAACTTTACATGAAAATATTTGGTTTATAAATTTATTAACCTATCCAAAATTTTATTGTAATATAATTTTCATAGACTTGGAAGGTTAGGATAAAGTTGGTTGATATTTTTTTTACTTTAAACCCACAAAATAATGATTTTATCAAATTATATTTATATAAGATTCACAGCGTTATGGTTACTACTTATTGCCAAAAGATATAGGCTACCCATGACAACTTTGGCTGGAAATAACTAGTCTCGTTAATGTATTAAGCCATCCAAAATTTTATTTTAATTGAACATATATTTGTAATGAACCTCACAAGTTAGCATGAGCTTTGTTGATTAATTTTTCTTTATACAAACACACAAAAGATTATTTTTGATCAAACTATTATGATTAAATATAACTTATCTAATTATTATGATTAGATATATTTGTCTTAGTATAATTATAAGGGTTTTCTAAGTTGGCAATTTTGTTGCATTGTTTCAATAAGTTTTTGTTGTTTTCGATTTTTAGTAAGTTATTACCTACTGTAATTGAGTTTATGTAGACCTAAGTGGTATAAATAAAGAAATCTGTGAGAGTTTGATTCACATTAATTCACTAAAAGATCTTTATTCTGTGTTGGGTAAAGGGAATAAAAAATAGTATCTCATTTGCAAGACTTAAGCTTGCTACGGAAAAAAGCAAAATGTTTAAGGCGTTAGGTAGACTTTTTCACTATACCCTGAGAAATAGGTGAGTCAAGCAAATATTTTATAAATCATGAATTAAATAGTTTAATTATATAGACGGTTGACTCTTTTTGCGTCTAAAATTAAATATAACAGTGTTTAGTAAATATAGTTTTTTACCTTTTTTTAAATTAAAGAGAGCATAAATGTTCTTGTCCCCCGATTGGTAACAACTGATATGGATGATGTAACAAATGAAAAATTCCAAATTAATGTTAAAATAATAATTATAATACAAATCTAACTTTCTAACCTTCCATAATTTATATAAACTTCTACAAAGCAGGTTTTTTGAGTTCATACTGAATCTCGAATCAAAGCAAATATTACTTGCAAATTTTGAATAACTATCAAATTGAATCATAGGCCTATCCTAGCTAAATATGCTAGAATCATTTTACATAAAAAGAGTTAGCACTATAAAAAAACATTAGATTAGTTTTGGACTCTAGTCCTTATAAGTTATGTTTAAATGTAAGTTCTTCAATATGTTCATGAACCAATAGCTTTTTTTCAGTATCATGTCTTACTACCTATTGAGGTTATACACTGGTACTAATTATGCTACATAATGGTTTTAGGAACAGAGGAATGTTATATTTAGAGAAAGTGTACTTGCATTTGTGTAGAGGAAGTTATTATTGGGAAAAAAGTATGGCTTATTTTCCAGTCAGACATTGTGGGATTTGCATTGGCCTAAAACCCCATTGATTGATTATTATGGTTTGATTCAAGTCATCGATATTGATATTATTGAAGTTTCGCTGACCTTTCAAGCTTATCCAACCTAATTAAACCTAACCTTACATGTGTCATACCAAGGGTGTGGCATCTACACCAAGCCTTTGACCCTGACTTCTCCATCCCTTGACTCCTCTATATTTCTATTGGCCGACTCAGACTCCTTCACAAATGGGTAATGTATATTTTAGTAATAACAAATTTACTGCAGTAAAATGGTAGCAAAAAGCATTTAATCACCACCACGTAAATCATAGGCTATTTTGGCCCATAGAACATAGAATAAATTTTTCAATTAAAATTTTTGGTTAAGTAAACAAACTCTGCATATGAGAAATAAACAAAAAGCTTATTAACAGAAACATAGGATATAGCCTACCTTAAAATTAAGAGTATATAAAATTAACACTAATAGAACATAATACATACATAGCCTCTACTTACAAACTTTACGTTACCAAATGAGTTTCTACTTAGGTAAAATACTCTATGTACTATCTATGGTAAATTTAAGAGAATTGAATTAATTATTGAAACATAGGATATCTCTTTGATAAAGATATGTACACATTTAAATAAATTTGTCACTCCAAATTACAGACATTAGCCCTGAAAAATAGTATTTAACATTATATTGTATAATAAGTTTTTATTTTGAAGCCATAGTCTGTAAGCAAGGGCACCCATAAATGGGCAATAAGGGGGAGTCTAGCCCTCCCTTATTACTCTGAGGTATTTACTTTTTTTTAAATTATCATAAAAAAATAAAATTGTGTATTTGGAATTTGGTGGCAATTTGCTATTAACAACTTTGGTTCATCAATATCCGAGTTAACAAAGATAAAAATTATAAAATATAGATTTCCTACCAGTCCCTCATCAACAGCTTTCTTTTCATTTTGTTCTATTTAATAAACATCTGAAAAATATGTTTCTTTTAAATTGGTTCAGCTACAACTAAATTTTATTTCTAATAATTTTTCAGATACTTTTTTTGTTGCAAAAATTGGTTCATAAAACTCATATAATCACTGTTATACTTTTTTTGAAAAATTGTTTTGATAAATATGATATATCTTTTTTGGTTGTTTTTACTTTCTTGCTATATTACAGGTAGAGAAAGTATTGTGACCATCAAAAAAATCAAACTTGAGATTTTGATGATTTTGATAATTTTGATACATTTAATGACCCCCCAAATACGAAAAAGTGGTTTTTGAATTTCCGTCTGTTTGTACCTTCGACTAGAGTCTAAACTATTTTACCGATCGGGATAAAACTTGGTATCTCAGGTTTTCATAGGGTTGCCATAAGCGGTTTTTGAAATTGGATATCTAACCCTAAAATTAAGGGTAGTTTACTGAAGGACAAAAAGAGATAAAAGTAGATTTTCTCAAAAGTTTCCCCAACGATTTTGATTAAATTTAATTTCAAAGCATTAATAAATATTTCAAACATATTGGCTACTCTTAATATTTTGGTAAAATTACTTTAAGAGCTCCGGTATGATGCGTAAATTCTCATAATTTTTTTTATCATATCTCCTAAAATATTTGGAATATGAAATTACTTATCATTGCAAATATGTAGATCTATCTATAATACAAATATTTTTTTCAAAACATATATTTATAAAACCAACAACTTTCAAGCTACACGCAAATACACTAAAGATAAAGTATTGCTACCGTAATGAAATCTAACCTGAAATGTTGATGGATGTCAATGTCTCATGACCTCCTGAATCCTAAAATGTGGTCTTTGCAATGCCATCTGTCTGTGTATTTTTAACCAAAAATTAAAGAGTAATTTGATAAAAAGTGAAAAGAGAAAAAATTGAATTTCTCATAATAGGCTCAAATGAATCTGATTAAAATTGGTATCTAGGTGTTAAGATTATAAATAAACTGCTATTTTCATTTTCCCATGAAAATGACTTTTAGGGTACTTTACAGAAGCGGAAATTTCCATATCTCCGCAATTATTTGAGATACTAAATAACTTAGCATTGCAAAATTGTAGTACTATTAAAAATAAAAAACTTTTATTTGAAATATATTTTTATAAAACCAACAGTTTCTGAGATATTGGCAAATATAGTAATACAATTTTATAAGCTTTAGTTGTAAAGGAATACTATTTAAGTTTTAACGCAATAATTCTCTAATGCTTTAGAGTAAGAAATAAGTAAGTCTCTTAGAAAGTGTAAATTCTTTTTCTTTCAACTTCTTAGGGGAAATGTTTTTACATAAATGAACTATCTCTATAATTTTAGATTCATTCGTCACTATTTACCTATTTTATTGGTAAACATTTATAAATGAGGAATTTAATATTTTGATTAAGGTAAATGCTTCATAACCCTACCGAAACCTAAAAAGGGATTTGGCAATGCTGTCTGTCTGTACCTCAGGCTAGATCCTAAACTAGTTAACTGATTTGGCTAAAACTTGGTATCTAGGGTTTTTATAGGGTTACCCCGAGGAATTTTTGGAATTGGGATATCCAACCCTAAAATTAGGGGTAGTTTCCTTAAGGGTGGAAAGAGAAAAAAATAAGTTTTATCAAAATCAAGTTTAACGATTTTGATTAAATTTCATTTCTAAGCTTTGATCAATATTACAAACCAAATGGCTACTCTCAACTTTTCATCAAAATAACTTGGTTACCGATTTGATGCGTAAATTCTGATTTTTAATTTTATCTCAGTAAGTCTCTGAGATAAGAAATTAATTTCATTACAGACATGTGGGTCTATTTATATACTATCAAAAAAATCTAACCCGAGATGTTGATGGATGTCAACGTTTCATGACCCCCCCGGACCCTAAAAAGTGGTTTTTGTAACGCCGTCGGTCTGTGTATCTGTCTAGCCCTAAAATTAAGAGCAGATTAAGATTATAAACAAAATGGCTTTTTCATTTTCTCATGAAAATTACTTTTAGAGTTCTTTACAGAAGCAACAGTTTTATATCTCCTTAACTATTTGAGATACTAAATAACTTATTATTGTCAAATTTTAGTATTATTAAAAATAACTTTTATTTGAAATACATTTTTTTAAACCAATAGTTTCAGAGATATTAATACAATTTTGTGAGCTTTAGTTGTGAAGAGATACTACTTAGGTTTAAACCCATTAATTCTCTAATGCCATAGAATAAGCAAATAAGTAAGTTTTTCAAGAAGTTGATGTTTTTTCCTTTAACCTCTTAGGGGAAATGTTTGTACAGCACAGGGGCGAATCCAGGATTTTTGTGAGGGGAGGGGGGGACGCGGGTGCTTCCTTTGGAGTCAGGGAGGAGGGGTGGGAGCCAACTCAAGAAATTTTGACATAAAAATAATTCAAAATTTGAGAGTAAATCTTCATGTTATTTTTCAGTGTAACGATAAACTTGAGAATATCCTCTAATGAAGGGTTCAAACTTTAACTCCACTCTATAAAAGACCTAGATATTTCTCATTCTGAATCGAAATTCTACCATTAAGCCACAATAACATGTTATGTGTTGAACCCTATTTCTAACCCTAACGCCTAACAAATAGGGTTCAAATACAAAAAAAAAAAAGTCAACAAAAAAGAAAGAGTGTGCTGAGTGAGTGATGAATATTGAAAAAAAAAACTGGGCAAAAAAACAAAACAATAACCAGCACACGCAATTAAAGTCTGTTCAGCGTAGGAATTGTTTTTTGAAAGGCCTTTTTCCCTACCAGAAATCTATTATATAGTAGGATATTGGTAGGAAAAAAGACCTTTCAGAGAGTAATTCCTACCAGGAATGGAGTATAGGAACAATTACGGAACCCGTCCCCACGGTCAACCTCAACAATATAACTATAAACAAGAATATAACCATACCCCTAATCCGATTAACAGACAACAATTTAGCTAACGTTATACCTAAGGATGAATAAGTAAAAAGAGTAAGTAGAAAAGTTTTATGACATGGGTTGTTTATTAGATATTCAAAAGATATGAACAACAATTAATATGAAAAATCCCAAGAAAGGAAATAGGTATACAATATTTTGTAATCTCAATACCATGGCCTCATTTGAAGAGCACCTTAAATGTATAAGTGATCACCATAACTAATTACGTTAACAAAATTATCAGTTAGGCAGAAAAGAACAATATAGGACACATAAGTTTAATCTCTGCAAAATACTCATGTTCTTTACAAAAAAAATTAAATTATTTATGTCAGTATCCTTCCATTTCTCCATTCTGTCAAAAGGGAAAATACACTTAGACATAAAATTATCAGATTTCTTACGTTGGCTATAAGCTAGAGCAATCCACACTTAAATTGCCAACACTTAAGAAATTACTAACCATAAACGAAGTTATTATGGTGGCTATTGCTGACCTCTTACTAGCCCGATACATTAAGTTCATATGCAAACATTGGAGGTGAAACATTAATAGCACTACTCTCTAACTAGGATTCAATAACATTAAGGCTCATTATAATTGAGATAAACCTTAAGTCCAAAAAATGTATTGTTATTAATAAAATTACTAGATATTTGTTTTCTAGTTAAGAGTCCAATAACACAAGTTCATTATACTTGAGATAAGTATTAAGTACACAAGACATTTATTAGTGATATTACTAGATCTTTGTTTTCTAGTTAGAATCCAAAGTTTAAGTCCATTATACTTGAGATAAATACTAAGTGCATAAGAAATATTATTATTAATAATATCATTAGATATTTGTTTTCTAGTTTAAGTTCATTAAGCCGAAAAAGAATTTTGAAACAAAAGATTAAGTCGAAAAAAGAATTTTGCTTACATTATTAATTTCCGAAGCCTTTGCTTGCTCAAGCGATTATCAAAGCCAGTTCAAGAGTGGCACTTCACTCACACAATCACTCTTTTATACCATTACAACACAGAACGCGGAATGATGGGATGACGAGGGGAGGAAAACCAAAGAACATAAACAAGGAGGGGGGATTCTACATGCTTCTAGACTGGAGTAGAAACAAAACTTGGCACTGGCGAAGAGTATCTTCTTTCCTACCGAAGATCTTTGGTCCGGGGATATTGTCTCTGAGTGTTGAATTGGCGCGGTCTCAGTATTTCGTGGTCAGTCGTCTTCTTCAGGTGTGTGGGTTTCGATGGGCCGATTGAGTGTGTAGTTGAGCCAACAGCAGACGGTGTTAGTACAATAGGGTAAGTCTGTTATTATTGACTTGGTTATGGTTGTTTGTGGCTAATGCTACGGACTGAGGATTGAACCCCAGACCACCAGCACAGAAGTCTGATACCCTACCCCTAGACCGCCAGGTCACCCTTGTAATAATACAAATGATAAAATATATTTAAACCTAAACAAGGCTTGTGCAACAAGGTGAGAGCGTTTGTCTTAAGTATTTATAATAATTACTATACATTAATCATTTAATAATATTACCTATAACAATTTTAAAAATGAAATTTGATTTGTGAGATAGTATTACATGACAATAAAACTAGTAGTGACTTAACATTGATTTAATTGGTTTCATTTCTTGAAGGGGGGCGTGTGCCCACCATGCCCTTATCATGGATCCACCAGCAATTTTAGACTCAATAGTTAATAATTACCTATTTATTGGTCAAAATGATAAAAGAGAAATTTAGTAGCAATGCGATAACCATGGGATGTGCATCTCCTAATAAAATGCCGAAAATTTTAATCTAAAGTCAAAATTGTAATACAAAGTGTTGACACTTAGGGATCCAATATCAATAGTTTTTATTGGTTCAAGTATACAAATGAAGACGTTAATATTTAAAATTCGGTGCTGGGGGTCCGGGGTTCAATCCCCGGTCCCGGCACAGATTTATCTGATTACCAAACCCTTCCTTTACCTCTGACAAGACATGTATTAATCACAACTTGTGAATGTGAGGAATGCCAGGCCTCCACCGTGGTTCGGATTCCACGTTAAACTGTAGTTCCTCCATTTCATTTCACAATCACCCTACCATTATACATTAGAGTCAGTGTGTATAACCCGAACTGGTAGTAAGACGCGGTGCTAATAATAATGATAATAACAATCATATTTAAAAATAGATACAATTTATAACAGTGAATCAAAAAATGTTTTACATATGTATAGCGCAATTTGTTCTCTGGATCGCTAGTGTATATTATGTTATGAATTTTGAGTAAATATCTCCACTTTTAAACAATATCGGCAAGAAAGTTCGTGCAAAGTTCCGTAACATTTGTTTTTACGTTGTTTCCAGATATGCATTCAGAATATTTCTATCACTCTCTGTTAAAAAGATATATGCAATTCGAAAAACTTTTATATTTTATTTAAATTTGAAACCAATATTAATCTATAGTAATTTTAATTTATTTTTAATATAACCTATGATTTTCATTTATTCTTATTCTCAGGCACATCCTTGATAATACTTAACAAATAATCCGCCGACATGTTAAGGTCATTCGACCATCAAAATTTTATTGCATTAATTTAATAACTGTATAAATATAAGCTATAAATATTGATTCATTGATTTCAACTCATTACAGTTCTTGAGTTATAAGTAGTCAAACTTATAATTTTATACATTTTAAGCTCTCATTTTGAGGTAAAGTAGTTAATGGATGGGATTAAATTGGTTCTAGCAAGACATGTATATGAAGTGTATGCAATGAAGTAGTTACAATACTTTAAATAAAAATAGTTTTTAATCTATTAGCTATTTAATAGTTGTAAAATTACATAATTTTTAATCTTATACAAGTACTTTTCGTTTTATACCCTGATACTTTAATTTTATATAATTTTGTCGTATTTAATGTTGTTATTTGGTTTATTAGCCTAAGTCTACTCTTTTATTTTACTATGGACACTGACTTGATCAATGCAAATGTAAATTTGTTACGTCTATTTCCTGAAACGTCTTGCTATTACTGTACCTACCAATAACACAGACTAGCCGACCAAGGAAGGATCGAGCTACCCTGACTAATCACACACCCTTAAGTGCTTTTTTTTTAAGCACCATGTCTTACTACCTGAGTTCTGAGCTGTGACATTTATTTTTCTATCAACCATTCTCACTAAGTATTCAGCATACTACAACGTACATACTACAATGTACTTGTAACATATGCTCAAGATACCAGCCACAGTGAAAAGTTTGCTAAGAAAAAATAAAGAATGTTTAGCACCTGCGATCTTTAATTGTTCTACTCTGAAAGATACCAAGCCCACGTGTCCTGACCATGCTAATTTAATATTAGAAAAGTTGAACATTCAGTAAATAACATCGAGGAAGATAGAGTAATGTTAACATAATTTCAAAACAAAGAGCATAGAATCAACATTGTCCTCATGGCTCATTTAATTTCAGTTGTTAAGATAAACTTCAGAAATAGCAACATAATAAACTTAGAAATAGCGACTATATCACAAGATTAGACAAAATTCAATGTACAAAACTTGAAATAATATTTCCATTAATATTTATGTCTTTTAAATTAAACAATATTCAAAATTAGCGACCGAGTCACATTTAACAACATTAAAATAAACTATTAGTGCATAACTAGAGGAGATAAGCTCACATTTAGCGCAGCACATAATTTCACTCATAATATCAACGTATTAATGTACATTAAACATCATTCAAAATTAGCGACCGAGTTGCATTTATCAACATTTAAATTAGTTTTTATTACATAACTTGAGGAGATAAGCTTGTATATAGCACTGTATATAAGCTCAATCATAATATCAAAGTATTTATTTGCATTAAGCAATATTCAAATTAGTGTCAGAGTCACATTTATCAACATTTAAATAAGCTTTTATTACATAACTAGAGGAGATAAGCTTGTATCTAGTGCTGCAGATAATCTCACTCATAATACCAAAGAATCCCATAATAACATTTGATGTAAAACTCTGATTTAAAGCATTCCTCAATAACATAAAATATAAAACCATGATCAAAAGTATTCCCCAATTACATTTAATATATGAAAAAAAAAAAATTAATTAAAGAGCAGACTCATTTGAAAATAACATGTATAAAATTTGAATTAGTTTGAACCATAGTACCCAATGATCAAATAGAACAACTTTAACTAGAAAAGTAACTATCCCAAATTGGATGCAAAAGTTTTAAGACCATTAAAAATGTTGTAATCCCCAACAAGTATGAATATACACTAAATTCCATCACACAAAATATATAAATTTGAATATGTATATCCCAAGATGACCCACTAGAATCCCTACAGGGTTATAACTAAATTTAACCCAAGCCTAATTTCCCAAGAAAAAATATAAAAACAAAAATCTCCAGGATAACGATAACTTACATTTAGGAAAGTCCCTGACTGCTATTGGCATCAAAGAGTGATTGCTCCATACTGGTTATATGCTTATATTCAATTTAAAACAACGGGGAAAATCTAGGAGGGAGGTATTTTAAGTCCAATGATATCATCTTCATCTAGTTAGTGTTTGGTTCTCTCATTGACGCCTGCGCACAATGTCGATAGGCTGACTATACAGGGGTAGGGAAACACACGTGATGACACAGAGCACCTCTTTTGTCCAAGTTTTAGCGCCTGCACAGCGCCCGCCACTTGGGGAAAGCGAGCCGAATTACATAGCGCACCGTGGCTTCAATCTTGTTTTTCTCGTCTAACGTGAATGGCAAACAGTAATGGATGTGATGTGTGCGGAAAATCCAAACATGGCGCTGGTCTCCTGGTAAAACGGGGTAACTGTGTATGCACTTTTGTAGGTGGCGGAGGTTAGGTGGTGCAGATGTATGTAGCCACAGTATATTTTACTGAGTTAGTTTTGTTCAACTCAAAGTGTCAAAGAAACTCAACTCTTGGTACATCAAAACACGTCTTGATTTTAAACCTATTGTTTTTCTGAATATTACAATAATTAACTTCATGAATGTATAAAAATACATGAGTTTCCCTTTTATTACTAGTTGTAAATTGAACATTAAATAGTATATAAAAAACTTAATTATTATTATTATTATTATTAGCACCGCGTCTTACTACCCATTCGGGTTATACGCACTTACGCTAATGTGTAATGGTAGGGTGATTGTGAGATGAAATGAAGGACCTACAGTTTAACGTGGAATCCGAACCACGGTGGAGGCCTGGCATTCCCCACATTCACAAGATGTCTTGTCAGAGGTGAAGGAAGGGTTTGGAAATCAGATAAATCTTTGCCGGGACCGAGGATTGAACCCCGGCCGCCAGCATAGAAGTCTGACACCTTACCCCTAGACCACCAGGTCACCTGAAAAAAAACAACTTAAAAGTGTTGAAAATATATCTAATGTCATATGAGAGTACTGCATTTTTTTAGGTATTTTCTAAGAAATATATTAATTTTGCATGTTTATTTAACATGGCTAAGTTCAAGCCTAAAAAGCAACATACATCAAGACCAAGAAAACAAAACAAAAAGCCAGAATTGAACAAGAATCGATACAAACTTAAAACAATGAAAGATTTGATCTATGATGCTTCTAGATACATAATAAACTCATAACAAACGTAGGAGATGTATATGTGGCATATGTATAATTTACTAAATACATAGCTCCATACTTGTTGGAGTTGGTAAGGAACTAAATCATACATTTAAATTCGCCACAAAGTGTTTTGGTTTGAATTACGGCTTCCTTACATAATTACCAAAGAATATCAACACACAAGCCGCAAATCATTTTAACTTTGAGGAATGTCTGTATGGAGGAGAATACAATTTAATTTATTTAAATTTGTTGAAAAATGACACCTGGACATTAGAATAAAATTGAACCCGGGATCTTAGTGTGTCATAGTTCTAGCACTCGGCTATCCAGGATTCATCCCACACTCATGATCTCATATCCACATGCACTGACGATATAAAGTGTAGCCAATTTAGTTAGTGGAGACTATAGCTTATGTAAATATTATAGTAGGTCTATAGGTCTTTATCAAAGGTACAGCTATTTGTTGTTCTGGGGCCTGGTTACCAGTGGTTGATAATATTCCATTATTTGATGTCATAGGGCCTTGTTACCAGTGGTTCATAATCTGCTTTTGTTTTTATGTATCGGGGCCTGGTTACCAGTGGTTCATAATATTCTTTTGTTTTATGTCCCGGGGCCTGGTTACCAATGGTTCATACTATTCTATTTTATGTTCCGGGGACTTGTTACCACTGGTTCACAATAGTCTATTGTTTTATGTCCCAGGATCTGGCTACCGATGGCTCATAATATTCTATTTTATGTTCCAGGCCTTGTTACAACTGGTTCATAATCTGCTATTGTTGATGTCCCAGGGCCTTGTTATTACTGGTTCATATATTATTTTTATACATTATACGTTTATGTACTAATTATTCCATATTCTTAAATCTAGTACAGACACAACACCCAGCCCTTATTCGTTAATTCATCACTATGAAAGGGTAAACATTTCACAAATGATAAATTTTTCAACCATGCCGGGAATCAAATCCGGGACCCTTAGCTCAGTAGGCAGACAAGCTACCGACTGAGCTAAGACGTTGGGCTCCACCTGACTAATTGGGAAGGGCAAGTGAAGGTATATTTTTAGAAAATATCTCAGCATTTGTGTGGAGGTAGAGATGCGGTGCTAAAAATCCACTAAATTGGTATTTTTTTCCTTAGCTTTTCATTCACCGTTTGAGCTATACACAGGATAAGGAATTAGAAAGGTAGAATTTAAGGAAATATGCACTAATTTGCATGGAGGCGTAGTGAATAAGCTTTTAGGGGGGAAATACCTCTGTACATATGACCGGGATTCTAACCCCCAATATCCTCAACACTGGCAATCCAGTACAATGGGATGTTGACTCATTGGACCATGTGACCACAAATCTGGGTATTTATTAGAGTCATAAATTATATTAAAAAATAATATTTCATAAACTTTACTTGCTATTTTCCGTTTATGGTTTTGTTATCAAACACGTGGTTTGCTTGTCAGTCACTTGAGTCATTGAATCCATCTCAACTTTTGTATACCAGTAGGTCCTCTCATGTCTAACAGTTGTATATATTATCATATGGTCCTAAATGTGTCTATCACTACATACACTCAAGCTTTGAAATATATTTTTTTAATTTGGTCAACCATTTGTTTGTCGATCACTTTGCCTTCTTATGCATAAGCTTGTCGACAAATTGGTCCTAGTCTTGTAGGCCATTTGGCCTACGTGGCATTCCAACATTTTTACAGCTTGGTGGGCAGTTTGTAAGGTGCCTATCATGAGCTCTGTTAACTATTATAATAATAATAATAATGAAAAGTAATAATTTTTTACTACAAATAAACTCTAAAACCTGCTCAGGTGCTAGCATGGTCTCTAAAGCGTCACTCTCGTCATAGACTAGACCGTTAAAGACAGGAAGATTGGGGCTTGATCTTGGCTGGATATACTGAGGGTAGCTTTATTATAAATTATTTCCCACTTTCTCTACACAAAGGCGAGTGCACTTCCACTAAATTCAGCTTTCTTAATCCCTAACTAATTAGCATAATTAGTAGGCCTACATGCGAGTATACCCCGAACAGATAGTAAGACTCAGTGCTAAAAGAATAATAAAAAACCCCTTAGACTTTCATCACTCAAATTATTTCATTAAATTGCTTAGTAATACATATTTTGTCTTCTAAAAACACAGTTTGTAAATATAGGCCTAGTAGTATTCGGTACAATAAATACTTTGCAACATGTGTAATAAGTTCATTATTTTAAATTATAGTATTCTATGAATCTTAGTAGCCAGGACTCAAACTCAAGCCACAGCTCCCAGATGAGCCATGCAGTGATCATTCATTTTTTAAAGTACTAAATAACAGTAAAGTTTCTTAGCAGCGAAAAAAAAGAGGTAGGGCTATGACAACACTGTCAGGAACAAATAACTGGCAATCCCAGCTTAATTTCCCACTCCGCCTGTCCATCCCCCCATTCACACCACAAGAACCCCCCTCCCCATGTTAAAAACTCCCTATCAAGATTTTATAGCCTATTCAGTCTAGGAGAAGCTTGTTGTACGAATCACCTTAACACTCCGCTTTTCTTGGTACCTTTTTTCTATAACGGCTTTGACTTGGCTAAAACGCTCTCTATGTTCGTCCCTAACTTCACTAAGATATTGTGGGAAGAATCTAAATGTGAGTGTAAAAGTGAATCTTTTGTGACTTGTTGCACCCCATTGTTTCATATGACATAAGATCTTTTCCCACAATTTCCTGATAGTTGTATGCTCTATTGTTTCCTAATAAATTGCTGGCAACATCTTTGAATGCCTTCCAAGCTGTTAATTTAATTTCATTCAGAGAAGGATCAAAAGATTTATTTGTGGTAAATTTCCATATCTGTGGGCCAACAAAAATTCCTTTTATCTTTGCCTCACTCAATCAGGTTGATAAAGCAGCAATACTTTGTACATTCTAATTGCACGCAGACAAGATATCTATTGTTTGTAAGTCATCACATATATTCATAGAGTACATGTTGTAGTTTAATCCAACACCTTGGCTCAGTCGGTAGCGTGTTGGTCCGTTGAGCTAATGGTTCCGGGTTTGATTCTTGGCATGGCTGAAAAATTTATCATTGGTGAGATGTGGGTTTACCCTTTCACAGTATTGAATTAACGGCTGGAGACCCGATGTTGTGCTTGTCCTAGTCTTAAGTTAGATTATAAGGTATAAGACTCTATGACAGGCCTAACCAGCCGGTAGTGGAAAATATATGGCTTGAATAAAAAAAACTAACCCAGGCCACAGGCTGGAAACAGTAAGGGATGTTAAAAAAAACTTGTAGTTTGATTTGTCAAATAAGTGCTTTTATACTAGGCTTTGATGAATCAATGGAAAGTCGCCACTCTTAATAATGTGATCTTGTCCTATTGAAGTCATGACCCAGGGAGATTATATGTGGCTCATTTGCTGTAAAGGGATAAAAATCTCGCTTGTTTATGTCCTGTTCCATTGAGAACAGCTCGGCTCTGTTGCTTTCATTTACAATGGTCCGTGTTTCAGGTGATTTTGGCAGGTATTTACTCTAAAACACTGGTCTGATGGCAGAAGGCAAAAATGGATGTTTTATATTATGTTTAAATTTCAACAACATATCGGATTTCTTAGCTAAACAGAAGTAACAGTCTGGCAAATGATCTTTTTGCTGTCGCCAGATTATTGGTACAGCCACCTCACTTAACCTTTTCAGTACTAGCATTCTAAAAACCAGAATTCACATGCACAGAGTAGTTTATGGAGCATACTTAGGATATTAAGGTATCTGTCTATGCCGACAGTTTCAGAAATTATGTGTGTCTGTCCATTGACCAGTACTTTCTTATATATTTTTTTTTTTAAATTTCTGGCCATAAGCATGGTTACATATGAATATATAAATTTATTTTACATCCATTGGTTTCCATCGTCTCAAATTTGAACCAAGGGAAAGAAGAGTTGCGGTGTAAACTTGTTCATAATATCTATTAGCTTCAATTACAATGATTTCAACAATTTCAGGTGTAAGAAGTGATTTAAAATAATACACAAAATCAGTTTCATTGGTGAAAATATTAGATTGTATGCCGGAATTAGAATAATCAAAATGGTTAATGATAGGGTTGAATTCATTGTCAGACTAGGTTACACTATCAATTATTATAGGTTTATTTTCACTTTGTTTTGCTGGTTGATTTGTAAGTTCGTCAGTAGTCTGTAGAAATATATGTGTCTGGTTCAATATTATAAGGTAATTCTTCATTTAAAGTAATGCCACTAGCAATATCGTTAATGTCTAATTCGTCCTCATTTTCAGAATAATTATCACGCCTAAAATAACTTTATTCATCATCACATTCTGAATATAATAAAATTTCATTCATTTCATTTTCATTAACCATATGGTCCATGAAAAACTTTGAAATAAAACCTAGATGTTGTTTGTGATGTGTCCACCATAGTTGTTTACGTACAACTGTTAATTTCAGGTCGGTGGTAGCATGATTTTCATGGTGGTGCTTTCTGTAAACTTCAATATATCAATAGTGTTAATATAATAGTTCATTTCAAAGCCAAAAGAATGCAGTACATGTTGTGAAAGAATCATACTTGTTGCGCTAGCGCAACGATAGTACTCCACCCGTAAAACTTGAAGATTGGTTTACATGAAATTAGGTTGTACATGTAATTTGAGACATTCATGTGACACCAGTCCTGAAAGGGTTCATAAATACTGTCTATATCAATTTCATACTTTTGGGACAAAATAAAAAACAGTTATAACTCGACTACAGATGTAAACACGCCAAAGGTTTTCCAAGGATTGATAGTAAGTAGCATGATAGTATAATCAGAATGAACACTTCAATGAATCATTTGAAAAGTTACTTGTGTGATTATTTTAAAGGAATGACCGTTGGCTTTCTGTTCAGTTTACCTAAAGTAGATTTCATCTGAATCACTACCTGAATACATCACCCCTATAAAATAGATCTCTATTTGTTCTTTGACACACAAATATAAAATATAATGATGAAGTGTTGTATTTTATTTTTTAATGTAATTTAGTAAAATTGAAATAATATAGGGGTCAAATAAAATTGATAGGAATTAATACTAATAAACAAGACAATTCTTTAAATATTTATTATATACATAATCCAAAACCGTATTTTTTTACCAGTGGGTAGTAGCAAAATTCTATTTTTAAACTTGTTATCAGCAATAAAACCACATTGAAATCAATTTTTTCTCGTGGGGGGCCGGGGTGGCAGATGGGACTCCAATTCGCCCCAATTTAGAAAACCCACATGGGCACCCTTGTCTTTAGATACATTTTTACAAACTCCGACTCTGCCCATATTTGCTTCCAACTTGGACTCCACGGCTCTGGTTAGTACATTATAACTTCAAATAATATTGATCAAATAAACAAGTTAAATTCTATATGAAATAATGACATACACTGCAGAGGCTCATGGGTCAACATAATAATGCAAGAAATATGTCAACACAAAATATAGTCAATATTTACGTTTCTTTTATGATTCTAGTGAGTTTTGTTTTAACTGTCTATAACTTTTCAAAATTATCAAACGTAATAAATCCTGGTATTATTGTTATTGATTTGACATATTTTATGTATGTAATAATAAGATAATATTATAGCAAAACCAAGAAAATAATCTTTATATAATTGTGATATAAGATACTGTCCATTTGCCACTGGGGTGGTGGTAACCAACAACTAGTAGAAGATTTTTGTTGCAAACATTAATTTAAAATCACTAATGTTAACCTATGTGGAAATAATAATAGTTTTCTTAGTAATACTAGATTATAAATCAAAGTTATTAATATATGCGGATTACTATGTAATTAGCTTTTTTGTAACATATTGAAAGAACAAAATATTTTTATAAATCTTTTATGGTTTTATTTTGTGGTTGCTTCATGTATTAGAAATAATAAATTTTAAAAACTAGGCCTTTATTCACACTTGTTTCTCCTTATAACTAGCCAGCAAAATAAATAAATGAGATTTTATAACTTAGAAAAAGAAAAAGCCATAAAAAATATTAGTCTCAAAATAAAACGTTTCTATTTTGTAAACAGATGAACATAAACACAGTCAAACTCTGAATTACATTATCAACCACCCTTGTTTTGACTGGTTTGCCATCTTGATTTATAAAGTTACCACAGCCTTTTATAAGCTCTTGTTTGTACAGAATTTTTAAATGAACCATAGATGCCACTTCCACCAAAAAACAACAAGATCCAAACAGTTATTTTCATAAGGTAGTGTTTAAATGATATAAAAACGGTTAAAAGAAAAAGACAATTAAAAACTAATTGCATTTTGTGAAAGTTTTGATGGCCAAAAGTGACAGCAGCTCAACACATGGTTTTGCAGATCATATGGTTTGTCGAATGGATACATGAGAGTAGAGCTGGTAAATTTTGTTAGCTGTCAATTACCACCACACCACTGGCGAATGGACTCTACTATTCCCAATTTGTTTACTCTATCAACTTTTGGGTAATGATGCGCTCTATCCGTCCAATATTAGGCATTTTCTGTGTCATAATGCAACGTTTCAATATTTTATCTCTTTATTACAGTACATAAGACTACGAAGAAATGAATGTAGCCATAATGTTATTGTTTTGAAAACTTTTAATAGGCTTAAATATTCTACATACAAACAAATCTCACCAACAACTCGCCCAAATCACTTTCAGGAACTAAATATTGATGATGACATGTTACTTATCCATGATCATGTATGCTATATTCTTGATCCTATGCTCTTTAATCATGATCCTGTGATTAAAAGGCTATGATGTCACTGGACAAGATCCACAATTAATTATTTTTAAAAAAAGCTTTAAATTAGTATTTCATCTATAAGTTAGTAATTGAAATTTTAATTTACTAACAGTTGAAAAGTTGGGGAACTATTATGTTGACTTATTATTTCCATGGCTTCATCAATATAATATATTTTTCACAGTTTTTTTGACTTTTTTTTTGTTTAGTTGTAATGTGATCATGGCAATGGTTTATATGACTTTGTATAGATGAGAAATGTAGTTTGTGTTTTAATCTAAGGTTTACAATGTGTTTTAGAATAGTCATTAATGAGCGTAACTTTTTTTTACCCATTTCGATGGCTGCATGGTCTTAGTGTTACTCCCGCAACAGACTAGACTGCCGAAGACAGGGAGATCAGTGTTTGATCACGGTCAGGTGACCAAAGGGTGGTTTTCCCTAAAAATTACATGCAAATCTGGGTACTTTTCTTCTAAATTCAACCTTCCAAATCCCTAACACATACATAGGTGTATAACCTAAAAAGGCAGTAAAACATGGTGTTAAAAAACTGTTTTAGAGAAAGTACATTTAGTCCTACCAATATGTATAGTTATATGTATAATATGTATATTATAGTTACTATGTGGGCGGACATGTACAGTAAATCTCAGGTTCCAACTTTCAAGGCTGTGTTAAACAGTATGACCGAAAGAAAATCAAAACAAAAAATGTATTATTTGATTCTCTCTATTCTTCTCTTTGCAAAAATGAATGGCAAATATCAATATTTTGTAAACTTAAAATAAAAAACTCTCAAATGGGATGGACGATGTTATGTGTATCATACAGGCACTTTTTCATTATATCAAACCTAACCATGAATATTCCTAAAGGTCCATTGACTGGCTCTTGGACTAACATGCAAGTTATGTCGACACACATTTATTAACTTGTAAAAGTGTCTCTTTTAAAATCATGTCTGAAAATAAAGTGGTGCTCACTTATCTCTATTGTAGCCAATATGGTTTTTTTTCTCGCTGTATCTCATTACCTGTTTGGGTTGTACACATATGTGTAGCCCTATTTTATTTTGAAGAACAATCTTAAAGGCCTTTTTTTCCTATCAATATAGTAAAGTTCCGGTAGGCAAAAAAGTCCTTTCAGATGGTTCTTAATAAGAAAATCAGGCTATACTAATTACACTAATGTGTTCGAGATGAGGAAGGTTGAATATAGAGGAAGTGTACCATTATTAGCATGGAAAACCATTTGGGAACAAAATGCCCCAGTACACTCAACTGAAATTCGAACCTTGAGCCCATTCATCAACAGTGCTGTCATTTGTGAGCATAACGCCTTAGACCATTTTAAATATGTTAATCAAATAGTTTAAAGAATAAAAAAGGAAATGAAACTGCCATAAATGGTAGGTTTGGCTAAGAGAATGGATATCCAGGAGAAATACACTGAGGCAGGCCCACCGGGCTCTCAAATCGGGCCTGGTATCAGAGGAAAGGTGTGGGCCCTCTCTCTCTTATACTTGATTTCAATGGCTGCGGAACCTTATTTAGTTAGGAAGGGAGATTAGGAAAAATATATATATATTTGAGGGGCTTTGAACCCCAAAGGGGGGGGGGGGGGGGGCTGGGGACCATTCTTCGGCAAATGTTAAAAAATCGGATACCCCAAGAAGATATTTGAAGTGGTCCTCCCCCATAAACTAAACCATTTGAAATTTGGATCAGTACCTCTAAAAGCTATTTCGAGTGGTCCTCTTCCAAAATTTTTTTAAAACTAGATTTCTTTAGAAGCTATTTGCACTTGTTCTTCTCCAGAATATTTTTGAAATTTAGACTGTAAATTTTCGGAAAATTAGATACATATTATAGAAGCTATTTGAAGTGGTCTTCCCCTGGCATTAAAAAAAATGGATGTCTATATAAAAAATGTTAGTGGCTCACACCTGGAATTAAAAAATAATAATTAGATTCATTCATAAGCTATTTAGAATGGTCTTCTTCCAACAAATTTTGGATAGTAGGATGCTCTCAGAAGCTATTTGGAATACTTTTCCGCTGGAAACTCTAATGATTGGATGGATGCCTCTAGAAGTTATTTAAAGTGGTCCACACCTGGATTTTTTTTAAATTAGATGCTTCAAGAAGCTATTTGGAATGGTCTTTCCCCTGCAATTTTGATTATTGAATGCCTTTAAAAGCTATTTAGAAGAGCTTCATTGAATTTTTTTTAAATGCCTCTTATCACTCTTAGGAGTAGTCCTTTTAAACACAAATGATGTTGCCCAATTTGTAATGATACAATGACAATAATCAAAAGGGGGAATTTGGAACGCCACTTTAACACTCTTTACGGCAAGTACCAGATGGGACTTTCTACCCAATAGTGAGTTTATAAAACTTACGTTGAAAGAACTTAAATCCAGGTTATCGACACAGCAATCCTTGTTCGCATTGTTGCATTGTACAAAGTAAGTCAATCACCTCCTTGCAAAGAACTGTAAATCGTTTAGTGATAGTGAATTTATTAAGGTCATGTTTTTAGAAATAGTAAATGTATTTTTTGGAAATTTAAGAAACAAGAATAAGATTAGAACTGCTTTTCAAGACCTACGACTATCCCAAAATACTCTGATGCAGTGTGTTGAAAAAATGGTTGAAAATTCGAGTGAACAAATTATTGCAACAGATATATGTAACTGTAACGTCTTCTCTCTCCAGCTTGATGAATCCACATTTGTCAGCGATACCGCTAAAATCATTATTTTTATTAATAATAACAATAATAATTATTATTGGTAGTGTTTGTTGTTCTTGTTGTTCTGGTTCTGTCTTTTGTCATTGAACTTAGACCTCCTTTGATCCCTCCATGAACTCCCAGAATTTTCTTCTTTCTTTCACATCTAATATTTGAATCCTCTTCCTTCCTAAATTTCTCTTTCTCTCAATCTTTCTTTCGATTAAATTGTGCAGAAGACAGTTCCTCTTAAGGATTTGTCCGATCCAGTTTGCTTAGTAGCAATGCTGGATCATTTACCTATTTTATTGTGTTGATGACGTGTCCTATCCTGAAATTGCCATGTCCATTCAGGGCTTCTCAGATCAGCCACTCTCCATACATTTTGAACATATTGGGTGACAAAAATCATCCCTGCCTCACTCCTCTTCCTAGCTCTACGCTATTGGTCTCTTCATTGTTCAGCTCCATCTTCACTTGTGGTACCAAATACAGGTTTTCAATCAGCCTTCTGTCCCTCTAGTTGATCTTCTTGAGTATTTCCATCAGTTTCTTCTACTTTACTCTATTGAACACCTTTTGATAGTTGAAGAAACCAATGTAGACCTCTTCCTTGACTTCCAGTACACACTCTGATATTATTATCAACAAATGCTTGATATGATTCCTCCAAAAGAGAAAACTACAGGTCTGGACATATTCAACGCCTTAAAAATTTTCATTAATAAGCTTAAATTGTCTCTTTTTAATCTAGTATCAATTACAACAGATGGAGCAAAAGCAATTACAGGCCATATTAAAGGTTTCATTGCGTTATACCGGAAATATAATAAATTACTTCCCTGATTATTTTTGATTAATCATTCTATCATTTACCAGCGGTTACTGATCAGCAAGCATTAAAACACAATAATTGTGATTAACATAACATTAAAAATGATAAATTCAATCAGAGAACAATTTCTTCAGAGGCGCCTCTTCAAGATTCAACTGGGTGGAAAAAAAGAGTTAATATTTCTTACAGAATTAAGGTGGCTCAGCTGGAGTAAGTCTCGCCAGAATTTCCACAGTTTATTGAGTGTTAATTAAAGCATTTTTGGAAGAAAGAAGAAACAAATATTGAGTGTTATGAAGACAAGGTTTGTCTCACTGACTTGGTTTTTCAGACAGATTTCACTGGCAAACTAAGTTCTCTTAATCTAGAACACTAAGGAAAAGATAAGATGATTGGTGACACACTCTGCTTGATTTCTGGATATTTAAACCCATTCCAACTAATGATCACTGATCTTCAATAAACCACTTTCAACCACTTTCCAAACATGTAAGATCACAAACAAAGCTACCCAGGTTTTGAGTTAGAAAACGAGAAATATCTTGTTGAAATTGGTATAAAGCTCCACAGAAACTTCACTCCATATTTAGTGACTTCAAAGAAATTGCTAAATATCTTTCTTTCCCATTAGACCAGACTTAGACACAAAGAAAATTAGTATTATCTACTCTATGGATGAAACTTCTCTTGAAAATAAGTAGAAACTCTGTGGTGTGATCTGTTTTTAAAGACCTGGTCATCAGAAGAAGAATTTGGGAAATATATTTCCTGAGAGAAGTATACAAACTTAAGAAAATGCAGTGAAATGCTTCACTTCTGTTTTGGTTCAACATATTTGTGTGAATCAGCGTTTTCCTAATTGAAATTAACGAAGACAAAACATTGCTCCAGTTTAACAGGTCTGCATTTGGAAGGATCATTGAGACTGGCCCTGTCACATTATACACCTGATTTTGGGAGATTGAGGGATAACTTGAAACATCAAGAAACCTGCATTTAAATGTATCCATTGTCTTAGAATGTCATTTTTTTTTGACAGGTGACCTGGTGGTCTAGGGGTAAGGTGTCAGACTTCTATGCTGGCGGCCGGGGTTCAATCCTCGTTCCCGGCACAGATTTATCTGATTTCCAAACCCTTCCTTCACCTCTGACAAGATATCTTGTGAATGTGGGGAATGCCAGGCCTCCACCGTGGTTCGGATTCCACGTTAAACTGTAGGTCCTTCATTTCATCTCACAATCACCCTACCATTACACATTAGCGTAAGTGCGTATAACCCGAACGGGTAGTAAGACGCGGTGCTAATAATAATATTAATTTTCGTAGACAGCATTTTTCTCTTTGAACTTTATATGCAGATAATTATATTTTGGAGAGGATGTAAGCCTTACTAGCTCACGGTTGCTCTTAACTTAAAAAAATATATCACGAAACAAAACAGGTTGGCCAGGCCCAGGGGCGTTGAACGAACTCCAAGCATTTCGAAATTAGAAAAATTCTCAAGTAGCAAAAGAGAGTACAAGAAGGGCAATGTTGAGAACGTGGGGGAGGGGGTGGGGGGAGAGGCGCCCATTTTTTTAAAATTAGGGGTCATAATCAAGCCTTTAACTGAGCTTTTAGGTAACTGTATTTTTAAATTTATTTATTTATTTACAAGTCCATAGCAAGCCAATAATTTCGGGGAGGGGGGGGGAAGGTTTGGTGGACACATCCCCCTAATTGCCGGAAGCTAGAAATAATTATAATTGATAAACAATTCTAGAAGCTATCTGAAATGTTTTATACGGCAATATTACTTCCTAACTGCTGAAGGCTAGGAAAAATTCTAAATATTAAACACCTCTAGAAGCTATATGAAGTGTTTTTTTTTTGGCAACATAACACCAAAACTGCCGAAAGACAGGAAAAATTCTACATATTAAACACCTCTAGAAGCTCTCTGAAGTGCTTTTTTTTATATAGTACCATAACCACTTAACTGCCGAAGGCTGGGAAAATCCTAAATATTAAACATCTCTAGAAGAAGCAATCTGAAGTGTTTTTTATGGCACCATAACCCCCTAACTTCCGAAGGCTGGGAACATTTCTGGGTATTAAACACCTCTAAAAGCTATCTGAAGTGTTGTTTTATGACACCATAATCCCCTAACTGCCGAATGCTGGGAAAATTTCCAAATATTAAACGCCTCTAGAAACTATCTGAAGTGTTCTTTATGGCACAATAATCCCTAACTGCCAAAGGGTAAGAAACTTTCTATACATTAACACCTCTAAAAGCTATCTGAAGGTTTTTTTTATGGCAACAAAACCCCCTAACTGCCGGAGGCTAGAAAAAAATTCTAGATATTAAACACCTATAAAACCCCTCTAAAGTGCTTTATGATAACATAGCCCCCTAATTTTTACTTGTATCTTAATTTTAATGTTGTTTGAACCATAAATAAAGCCATTTTGTTCATAAAATTTCAGAGGTGGTTTGAAACCCGCCCCCTGGCGACAGCCTTGTTTATTTGTTCATACTAAATTTTTAAAGCTACAAGGCTTTTTCAGTGGAACTTGAATTATTATTTATTTCAGTTTACCTGCATCTGAGCTAAATACCCAATTGAGCTTAATTATATTTATTTAGATTTGCAGATATTGTTCAAATCGTGTATTTTAGATTAAACAAATTAACTTACTTTATTACAGCCGTTTCCAACATTTTGTAGTTTATGACCACAACTTTTCTCTCTATGGCCATCGTGACCCTTTGATAACTTAAAAGCGTTCAAATCCTAGTTTTAAGTTTTTTTTCACTTTGTATCACTACCAGCCCGGATTATCTACAGTGAGCTACCTACACCAGTGGGATAGGTCGGGGTTGGGGGATGATTTTATATTATGCTAGCAGCATTACAAGGTTGCCACAGTAAACAAGTCAGCAAGAAACTATCTGAATGGAATGGCCAAAATGAACCTAAGCAGTAAGTAGGTCATTTTAGCACTTTAGCAACTTAAGTTTCTATTAAAATTTTGCATCTCCTTATAATCATTAAAATCATTGAAAAAGTAAATATAAAGCTAAAACCTCTATATTGTGACCCCACCCAAAACACACTACAACCCCCAAGTTGGAAACCACTGCTTTATTATATCACAGTTGGAAGCAATATTTAACTAGTAAGCTCCCGGAGATGTAGAATTCGCTTGTCACTTTATAAAAAAATTATCAATTTGGCCATGTTTATTTAAAAACATTTTCAACTGTAAAATAAAGCAATAAAAATTTGAATTTATCAATATTTAAACAGTATTTTGATACCAGTCTACCAATGTCCTGCTTCTTAACCTCATGGAAGTTGCCCTAAAATGTTAATACTGGTATGTCAATAAATTATTCAAAACATATTGTAATTTAGCAAATGAGGGTGAAGGGGCTTCCCCTGACATTTTATTAAATAATTTATGGCAAATTCGAAATCAGTACACTAAACAACGTGTTTATATGAAATTTCATTCAAATCGAACATTAAATAACGATTTTAAAAATTTATCCCAAATTTGAAAATGTTAAAGGGTGAAAAAAACTTAATTTTTTGTTTAATTTAGTCTACTTAATCAAATGAAAACTTATAAAAGTTGTAACAATGTAACACAGCCCTATTACTCCTCATCCTTCATTGTTGCTTTGAGCCTACCTTCATTGTTGCTTTGAGCCTATTTAAATTGCTTTCATGAAAGGCTATTTTAATAAACAATGAAAAAGATGCACCATTCCAATTCAAACTAGTATGGATATTTGCTAGAAAAATTAATGTGTAGGCCCTATTAAAGAAGTCATACATTAACACTTTTCAATAAGAAAAAAATAAAATGTTACTTAGCATTCACTGTATTTATGCCTTCAAAATTAAATAAAGCTCTAAATAAGGCATTGGCTGTACAACATGATAATTTGAATCATAAAACTGTGACAGTCTAGCAGAGACAAAAGTCACAACTAAAAACAATAAACAATAAATTGGCTGACAATACTGTCACTTAGCATTGTGAGCTTAGCTGAGTGAAAGTTTGCTACTGGGTAGCTCATGTTCCCTTATGTTTCGTTTCCATACAACATTTGGCATACACTCACCGGCCAATGTCTCTTAACTACTGATAACGGCGCTACTAGACTACTTGATTAACTAAGATTTCTACAATTTACTAAACAAGAAATCTCCTTTAAATGTTTGACGATTTTTTTGTAGAGTAGTGATCAATAGTAGGGATCAATAGTTGGGAAATTTTAAATTAGGTTGTACTATTATTATTATTAGCACCGCGTCTTACTACCCATTCGGGTTATACACACTTACGCTAATGTGTAATGGTAGGGTGATTGTGAGATGAAATGAAGGACCTACAGTTTAACGTGGAATCCGAACCACGGTGGAGGCCTGGCATTCCCCACATTCACAAGATGTCTTGTCAGAGGTGAAGGAAGGGTTTGGTAATCAGATAAATCTGTGTCGGGACCGAGGATTGAACCCCGGCCGCCAGCATAGAAGTCTGACACCTTACCCCTAGACCACCAGGTCACCTACTAGTTTGTACTAGTCTTTCATAATAGAAATTAATGGGGTACAGGATAAGCCAAGAATTTGGCAACTCCAGATCTCAAATCTCACAAAATTCCCAACTTTCAAGCTTTTAACCAACATTGCTGATAACGGGGAGATCGTGGTTAGATCCCGGTCAGGTGTACTAAGGTTTTTTCCCTAAATAGTTTTCCACACTCTTCATGCTAATACAAATACATTTCCTCTAAATCTAACCTTACTCATCCCTAACACATTAACGTGATTAGTACATAAGCGTATAATTTGAAAGGGTAGTAAGACACGGTGATATAAAGGGGCAAGTTTATTCCAGTCAAGAGGAGGGTGGGACAAATTCTTTCCAACCCCCTGATACACACCCCTCTCGACTTAGGTTTCTACATTTTTCTATACTTTTTTTTGTCACTTTTACAAAACGTAAGCATTGTACACAAATTAAAGTGTAACTGAACAATGAAAAGTTACGCACATGTTAAAATACTTTTGAACTTGAATCACTGCCCAACTCTTTTCACGTGCCATATTTGGTTAAATTACAAATATAATATACTCTGTGGCACTTCCAACCGCTTAGAAATTAGAGACAAGACTGGACCAAAACATTGCTAGCTAATATCCGTTCACGATAGGTTTTTACCTGGATTACAGTTCGAAAATCATATGTTTAGGTTTTGGGTTGCCAACACTTGTAAAAGATCACTGTTTTGTTATAAATATAAAGATCTTTAATTACCTGTTATATTTTACATTTAAAATAATGTAAACTTAAGTTTTCTCATACTATTTCATTTTTTTTAATAAATTCTTTTTACCCAATTCGAAACAATATTTTAAATATAATTAAAAGTACTTATTCTCCATTTTAGAATGTTATCTATAATGTGTAATATAGTGCATACATTAATACCTTTTAGTACAGGCATCGTATTTACTTGGAAAAGAGAAAATAATTGTCATTTTTTTACATACAATAAATGATTTTATGATTATTTTATCTTATTTTAAAATATTTAACTGAATGAAATATTTTCATCAACTGCGTGTCTGCATCATTGTAAAAAACTTGTTTACCGTTATGTTCATTCATATGGCTTAAATTCGTCAGTCGCTATTTTGAAGCTATGTTCGTTAGTTTTTGTGAAAGTGGTGTGAATATTTTTTAAAAGTGGAATAAAACGATAAATAAACTTTGTGTCTGTCCTCAAATAAATAAATAAATAATATTGGCCTAAATTACTGTGGTTAACTATCACATTAATATATTACTATCTGTTTTCATTACAGTCATCCAAAGTGATAAATGTCAGCTGTTGGCGTAGTGATATATTAGGGATTACATCTAGTAACATTTCAAGCTGTCATCCAGGTAAACTTAGGTCATGAATGAATATTAGATATACTTGTGACAAAAGCTAGTAAGTTTCTCGGGAGGAAATCCCAGTTGGTGTCTTTAGCATGCACATTTCCTTAGTGTCGAAAGGCATTGTATTGCTTATAATTCATTTACTATTTGAAGTCCCTATTCCGGTACCATGATACCAATAGTCTCGCCCCCCCTCCCCACCCCCTCGTGGCGGGCCTGCATTTAGGTGTTCAAATACATTCCTAAGAGAATTAAGGATGGAGCATCTAGATACATTCGTTGTCTCTCAAGAGATCAAATTAAAGGTTTCATTAACAAAACTACATAATGGTTATTTGTGACTTAATCCTGAACTAGGGCTGTTGGATTCAATTTCTCACCTTGCCAAAAGTTTATCATTGGTAAATTGTCAGCCATAGGGTTGAAGTAGTAAGGATAAGGAGAGCACTGTACTTGAATTTAAGAGCTTACTGAAACCCATTTGTCTGAAGAGATGAAAGGAAAACCACACTGAAAATAGCCCACCTGTCCAGAATTGGACAAAGTCAAACCTTGACCTAAAAGCAGCTAAGTGCAAAGCAATTACTGTGTTTAAAACAGTCAATTATATATATTTAAAAAAAATTATGTCTTTGGCAACACTCTTGTTATTTAGCAAAGGTGTCTTAATGTTCGATTCCGTGTATAAAATTGACACCATTTTAAGTATTACAGCTTATTTTTAAAGGGGCAGGACGGTTAAGTTAATTTTGTCCTTAACAAAGTTGTGCTTGTGATTTTTCTAAATTTCGATTATACTTTGTTGATCCCATATTACGGAATAATAAGGTAGGCCTACCTTACATTTTCCCATAGTGCCATAGTGCATTTCTATCTTTAAGTTTGTGTCTTTTTTTAGCACCGTGTCTTAATACATGCTCAGGCTATATGCATATGTAGGCTCCAAATTATGCTAATGAGCTAGGGATGATAAGGGTGAATTTAGAAGAAATGTACCCGCATTTGCGCGCAGGACGAGTGGAAACCAATTTTAGAAAACACTCCCTTATTACACCCGACTGGGATTCGAGCCCCGATCTCCCTATCATCGGCAGTCTAGTCCAACCTGAGAGTGACGCCTTAGACCATGTGGCCATTTATTAAGCAAGTTTTTGTCTAAAATTCAAAAGGCAGTCATGTTTTTCTTAGCGCTCAGAAAAACGAAGCTTTTCACGTTCACACACTTTCTTACTTGCCGCTATTTTGTATCGTCTACTTGCATTGATCGGCTACTTGCATTGATGAAGTTGGAAGGTGACCAACTTTTACAATTGCAAGTGAACTTGCCTATTATTAGCTTGCTGGGCTGTTTACAGGCTCCAAGTTGTGCTTTCGCAACCAAATTGGCGGACTTGAAATAGTCAACTTAAGCTTATATTAATGAATGGGGTCTTCCACATCTTCCCTTAGTGTTGAAAAGCGCTGTTTACATCATCCAAACCTAAATTAAACTTTCCTCATAACTATAACAATTACTTGATACCCGACATATTAATATTACGGTGTGGCCACAGACCAGGGAAAACCTGGGTGAGTGGGGAATTTGAAAACTGAGAAAAAATTAGTGGAAAATCGGGGAAATTGACCACGGAAAAAATAAAATTAGGCATTATCTGCGTTAAATTAAAACAAGAGAAGCTTCACTAGTATATTTACTTAACTCCTCTTCAATATTGTAAATGGCAATTGAGGTCAAGTTAACTAAATAATAAACCTTGTGTTGCTTTGAATATTTTCTTCACCTTAATCAAGGTTATATTTCGCAAAGTCAAACACTACGACCTATTTAATTTTTAAGCGTTTTGTAAGGATGGAGAAGGATACATTGAAGGAAATGAACACGCATATTTGTGGAGGGAGAGGGAAAAACCATTAAGGGGAATCGTGCAACTGAACTCATTGAGAAAATCAACTTTTGTTCTCAACTAAACTTATCCTAATTGTGTTTTGATTTCAAAAAGTACTTTTATTTTATTTTTAAAGCTCTTTTGTCTGCTGAAATTAGATATATCACATTTTCCAAACCTATTATCCCCTGGTTGAATATGTGAAAATATTTTCCCGGCAAAATTGCTCTCGCTCATAAAACTTCTCGTATGCTGAAATTCAGTCGGTTCACAAAGTACACATTAAATACATCAAATGTAATATAACATACTAACCGCAAGTTTTTGATTTTTTTTTTCTATTTGAATTACCAACTTGCTATAGATGAACGTGCAAATATTTCAATACGATCGCCTCACTACTTTCTAAGCGTTTAAATATTTACTACTACACATTAAAATTACAAATATTAACAGTTTATTTTTATTTATTTCCTTTTTATCTTATTGTGCTAAGGTTTTAAATATATTTCAAACTAATGGTGGATTAGTTTTGAACCATTTGCTTTTGGTCTTAAGGAAGTCTGATTCTTAAAATAGCTTGAGCCACACACATTTCATGTTGTTCGTTAATAGTTTTTAAACATCACTTCGCATAAGCCATTTTTGTGCGGGTATAACATATCTGACATGCTCAACTATAGGCGATCGTAGCGATCATTTTAACTAAAGGTGTGTATACATTAGGCGAGCCGAGTCTGTATTGTAATGTTCTGTAACGTCCCTTATTATTTGGGTGCCCGGTAGCCAACCCTAACTACTATGCTACCGGAGCACCCTAGGGGGTTACATGGGCAGGATGGACCCCGAACGGTAGGGGTTGGGATTGATGGTCTGTGGGGGATGAGGCTAGCGAGTTTATTCCAACGATCTGTTTATTTCTCCAAACAGTTACTGCGCTACTACATCGATATTATGAAATTCCCCGTGACGAGGGAACATTCACGTTAACGGGACCCGGGATCGACTCTCCGGCCGGGGTGAACCCACCAGACCACATATTAACTCGTTCATTATCTATCAGCGAGCCGACTACACATCCTTACAGCATCGCTGCCAAACAACCACGTGTGTCCTTCTCACACACATCACAAGTCGATCCCAGTTCTCACGAGTCCAAGGTCCATTCATCGCCAGTATTCGCTCGTCAACAGGATGAAGTTATATGAGCTAGAGGCTGTTCTCAACAGGAAGGCAACCCAATACTTTTGACTTCGGTATTTATGCGGATGCACTTTATTTCCATTTAATTACTTATTTTAACTCTACTAAACGTATCATAACGAAGAAGCCCTAGCCTCAATCATGTGCAGCAGTGCTATGCTAATTATGGCCTATCTATTTTTTAAAAACAATAAAAGCCTCGGGGATGGTGGCGTATAATTGTATACAAAAGGGGCCGGTTAGGAAACTAACGCGAGATTTAAAGTTCCAGTACATTCGCAAACAAGTTAATCAAAATAATAAATATCACCGCATATTATTACCCGTTCGGGTTATACGCTTAAGTACTAATTACTCTAATGGGTTAAAAATTGGGAAGGTTACATTTTGAGGAAGTGAACCCACATTTGTGTGGAGCGAAATTGGAAAACCATTTTGGAAAAACCACCCCCTTTTCACCCGACTGAGATTTGAACCGCGATCTCCGCGTCCTCGGATGTCTGACTCAACACGAACCAGCGCATTAGCCACCACACCACCGAGGCAGGTGCAGCGGACAGTATAAAAACTTTACTAGGATGTCTCCCACAGAGTTTGAGAATTTTCTGAGTAAAATAGAACTGAAAAAACTAATTATTTTTCGTTTGCAAACATCTTCTGCTTGTCCTGCTAATATGGCAATATTCTTCCAGGCATCTTCCTTCAGATTCTTTTTATAATAGTTTTTATCCTTGCCTCCTTTGGGTCCCATAAAACTATATGGTTGTTATAAGATTCTATCATCTGAAATACAGATTCCTCAGACCGTTTCTCCGTGCTTACGAGCACGCAGCAAACACGTCCCAACTAGTGAATGGTTCGTAGTGTGCTCTAGTTTTTAACAGTATAATTTCAATAGTGTGAGTTGGGATACGCCCGTCCTTATACTTAGGATGAAAGATGTGTGAATACTAGGCTAAACAACGATATAAATTTTTTTTTAAACTTAGAAAAACACGCGATACTTTTTTTAAATGTTATAATAATGCATACATAACAAGATATTGGATAAATTATTTTAGTATTGTAAATTTCTTTTATTAGTTACTTTTTACCTAGTTTTTTCTGCTATTCCGTGTAGTTTGTGTGTGAGCATGGGTTTTTATGTGTGCTAATTGGTTTTTTATGTGTGCGCATTGTTTTTTTATGTCTGGGTAGTATAGGGACTGGCGTTGTAGTTTATATATTTATTTGTGGGAGTTTATTTATTGGTAGGAGGAGCTTGTGGTCCCCGGCGTTGGGCACCTCCTCGCGGCGTGTTGGCATCACTAGTGAGGGCGCAGCACGAACCTCTCCTGACAGCCGCTTAGCGTAAAGTCTAAACCCTCCCCCAGGCAATGGGTTTTCCCGATAACGTCATTGCAACCCCGGTGCGACAAGACAAGTCGAGACAAGAATAGATCACGACCTTGAATGAAGTCGCAAACCCCCCCCTCTTCTATGTGGCAATGGGTTTTTCCTGATGACTCATACCTGGCGCCAGTTTGGCGGCTCGACAAGACAAGAATATATCGTGACCTTCAAACCGTGAGCTAGTGTATAAGGTCATTGACCCTGGCAACCCTCCCCCGTTTCCCTTCTATGTGGCAATGGGTTTTCCCGATGACGTCATCGTAACCCGGATGCGACAAGACAAG
Organism: Timema cristinae; assembly: GCA_039000515.1. NCBI lineage: Eukaryota > Metazoa > Arthropoda > Insecta > Phasmatodea > Timematidae > Timema > Timema cristinae. The sequence continues at coordinate 29,543,433 of JBCFYV010009882.1, forward strand.
TCGAGACAAGATTAGATCACGACCTAGAATGATGTCGCAATGGGTTTTCCCTAATGACTAATAACTGGCGTCAGTTTGGTGGCTCGAAAAGACAAGTCGAGACAGGAATAGATCATGACCTGAAACCGTGAGTTAGTACAAGAGGTCATTGACAATGTTCATGTTCGGTGCCAGATGAATGATGTCGCAACCCTCCAATGGCAAGGGGTTTTTCCCGGTGATTTCGCAGCTCTGATTATGACAAACAGGGTCTCGGGATCCTCGGTTAGGGGCCGCTATACCCCACCACAAAATTCTACTAAAATTGGTTGTATTTTATCGTCCATCAACATGCGCGGGTATCAGCCATGCACCACTTTTGGTGGAGGAGTGAGGTAGAAATGTTCCGGCGTTTACGTGGGGCGAGGGAGAAGGAAACTAATGACAATACACCTCAGAGGAAAATCGAACCCCGAACTCCGCCGTCATAACTAGATGGGCTACACACCCTTTTAGGCGAAACGTCTATATATTAACTATGATAGTGCGGTAGGGTGTTTAAGAAAATGTTCCAACATTTTTTACCTGGAGGGAGAACTACCAACAGTTTACCCTGCAGGGATTCGATTTCAACCCCCCCCCTCCCAGAATTAGATGAGCCTGACACTTAGACAGCGTGCCCACAGGGATTATAACATTTACCTCGCATTTGCGAGACTGAAATCAAACATAATTTAAAACTGGCCGACCGATTAATATAATTAGACCAGGTAGAATGTTTACCAGCATATGGTACGGGAAAACCCTACCACCCAACCGGCGGATTACCGAGAGTACATCAACACTCGGTGGGGGCGTGAGCACAATTAACGAGTAAAGGTAAATCGACACTGTTTTACATGAACCGTCAACACCGTCGTCAAATTGACGCTTCGACAAGTTTAGACAATACTCTCGGAAAAACCTACGGTGTTAGTTTGGCGGCCGACGTGTCGAGACAGGAATGGGTGGTGTTGCAATCATCCCAGATGACTCATACCTGGCGCCAGTTTGGCAGCTCAACAAGACAAGTCGAGACAGGTATATATCATGGGAAGGGGAGGTCATTGACCCTGTTCATCTCGTACCACTTGACGTCGATCGTATTAGTAATAAAATGTTATTATTTAAAAAACTAGAATATGTTGGATATTAAAATACAGATAAGAGCCAGCAATATACATGTTGTACTCCCCAAACTTCGTGTACGGCTTCAACGGTGTAGCCTTTCTCAACGACTTTCTGGATCTCGTCAATCACCCAGATGACTGTCAACCAGCGATCTCTCTTGTCGTTGGCTGACATGTGCGCACCTTGGTATTTCTTCTCCCCGCATTTACTGCACAAGATGAACATCAACTTGTCGTACATCCGTCTAGGCAATACTAGCATGAATAAATCCCACGGAGGCGTCACAGTAACTTTGGCTATACCTTCTACTTGCTCTATAGACGGGAAATATGGTTCCAAATGAATTTTGGGGTGGCTGTTGGGATATTTTTGTTGTACTTGCAAACGTAAGGATACAATGAACACACATCCAAGTACTTGATTTTCTCTCCACAAGAAATGTCTGCTTCGTGGAAGAGTTTGATACAATTTGTACGCCCGCCAAAGAATGCGTCCCTGGGACTGAGGAGATCCTTACTGTACACCTTGTGATGGAGTAAAAATAGTTTCAAGTCCTTGTCTTTGCGTTTCATGACATAAAACATACACTCCCACATCTCTACGACCGTGTAGGCGGCATTATTAAATTTTTCCACGCAAGCCATGATCGCTTCATATCGCATCTCCATGGTCTCGTGGCAGTTGTTCTTGATAGGTGTTATCCTATCAGGATAACAGAGAGAGAGGGCACCCATGCCAATAACAGCCTCAGAACTGGAAGACAGTGGGGGTATCTCCAGCTTTAACAATGACGTGTACACGTCGCCCTAATACATATTCCTCACGGACGTTAACTGCATAAAGGATAGAGACACGAAATTGATGGGTCTCCCAGCAGAGCCATTGTACAGCGACGTGCGACTGTTAGTCTGCACACCGGTAGTCACCGTTAGGAATGATACCGATGTTATTCTCCTTAAGATAATTTAACCGGTAAACCAACATGGCTGATCCTGCGATCGTACACGCAACTGAAAGGATCCAAATTTACTTTTTCCACTAGCACATCTCTAAGCTTTAGGCAGGCCTTCCGTAGGATTTATACATCTTTCCTGCAATACAATTCAAACTCGCGGTTAAAATCAAAGATATAATTTTCTTTGACCAGCGCGTTATACCACTTCTCAAAGTGCTCCTTTCCCTCAACTGACATCTCACTGATGCCGTTGTCCTCCTTTGGTGGCAAGGGACACCTATACCCCTCATTTTCTTTTTTATTGTAAAAATGAGGGAAATGTCTCTTGGCCAAAGACTCGTCCAAGCCAAATGTCTTGGACATCTTGGACAACGACATTGGGATAAAGTTCAGCGAATCAATAAAGTGGAGTAAGCCGTAACGCATGAACATGATTTTCCCGCCGTGCATTATGAGCTCTGGAGTTCATTTTTGTACCTCCATCATATATTTTAAAATAAAATGATTATCATAGCCCTTGGCATTATGGGCTAGGAGGCGATGTCCTTAAATTTTGTTGATTTAATATGCTATAAAAATCCGAAAAATGGGGTCATTTTGCCATCACCCTTGAATATGCGAGTCATATCGCCCCCACATTAAGTGCAATTATAGGCATTTACATCGATATGAAGGCAGGCCTTGCAACACGTCTGCACGACACAGAGGTTAGGTTCGTACAAGTACGTGCCGGCCGCACCTTGAAGAAACGTTTCGTGTCTCCATTCAAAATCATAGAATAAGAACATGAAATTGCTCTTTTCCAGAGCCGGCTTGGATGGGGCTTGCTTCACATAGCTGAAATGAACAAAGGGATGATATGTATCACCTACTATACAAAAAGTCTCATAACACCTGTGTGAATAATTTGACATTACCAAACTGAAAAATTTCCCACAGACCTCACAAATCTTTTTGACATCACAGATCGACATTTGACCTCTTCAAAAATGGGGACGTTTATGGCTATCAAAACATGTTTGATTTGTGAACCAACGCCCACAGTCTTTACAGGCCACAGTTTTACCTCCACGGCAATTCTCTTAGCGTAGCACTTTTTACAAGCGGATTCGCATTTGTGTAGGTTCTTTGTGTTGAACGGCACACGACACTCGTGGCAAAAGTACCCGCACATAAATGTGGCTGTCAAGGATGTTATGACATCAAAATGGTTTTGCTTATCGTCGTGAAAATACAAATCAAGTTAGCCCTTAAAGGAATGTTCGGGAGGGGTAGGTCCCTTATATGGGACCTGCCTCCCCTAACGTTACCTGAACACGGTGATTTTGTTTTCGGAAAGGTATGTTTAAAATAAATTTAGTTCGTTAATTCCGGCATTTTTCAAAAGATTGACCCAATCATCACAGCATAGTTCTTCTGATTTGAGTTTTTGAATAGGACGACCCATTTTGATTTGTCTAAAAATGATTTCTTTGTTATTACGGCTAAATGTGCTAGCAGGGGATAGCTTATCACAATGACGTGCACTCCCACGTGGCTCCTTAAAATGGCTGACTTTAACGTACAATGGTACCGTACTTAACAAGAAGCTATTACTTTGCAACACGCAACTTACTTTATCAAGCGTCTAACTGATCCGCCCACCTAAATGAGACGTATACAGGATTCAACGTCGAGTCCGTGCTGTTCAAAAGTAAGCCGACAGGATCATCGGCGCTGTCACTATGATCCTGCAGCCGATTGAGCAAACAGTAATTTGCTCTTCAAGCCAGCTTAATACGTCACAATCGCCTGCTGGAGCAACAAGATGTACGGTAACTTCTCTATCTAGATAAAATAAACGCCTCAATTCTTTTATTCTCTCGACGGTTCAAAGAGAGATACCATTCGACAATGTTCCACCAACCTGATTTACCGAACCACTAATTCCTGGCCAGGGTAGCGATGGCGGTCCCGCCACCGCCACGGGTTGAGAGAGGACCGTGGATCTCGTCTGCATCGCGGCAGCTTGGGTTTCAACACTGTATCTTTGGCTCAGAGGTGGTGGTGCTGCTGCAGTGGAGTGAACGGTCGCGGCCGGTGGCGGTGGGGCACTGTCTCATTTTCCCGCTGTTGGCACACCTCCCGCCAGCTGGATGGGACCTGTGGGTGTGTTAGTTGGGACCACACATTTCACCCGGCATTGCTCCTTTCCTTGCAGGGCTGTTAAACGAATGCCTCGCTCAAGGCAGAATCCCGAACATCTGGAAGCAGAGCGAGGTAATCGTGCTAAGCAAGGGGAGGATAAAAATCCGCTTATTCCGAAGTCATACAGACCCATCTGCCTGTTGAACACAGTAGGGAAGTTGCAGGAGAAGATATTGTGTGAAAGATTACTGAGACACAGGACAGTCATGGGCATGCATCAGCAGCAGTATGGCTTCCGAAGAGGCAGGTCGACAGAGGACGCAATCTGCAGAGCAATGGAACTGATTGACTCGGCAAATGGTAAATACGTCGTAGGAATATTTGTGGACATCTCAGGCGCTTTTGACAACCTCTGGTGGCCGGCGATGTTTGACAGATTAAGAGAGATTCAGTGTCCGGGCAGCTGTATAGGAGTCTTAAGGACTACTGTCGTAATAGATACTCCACCCTGAGATGTCCAGGAAATAAGGTTCAGAAGCTACTGACGAAGGGATGTCCCCAGGGATCGGTATGTGGCCCGATATTTTGGGATGTCAGCCTGGAACCAGTGTTGTACTTGTTGGAGGGGATGCCAGAGACGCAGGGTGTGGTTGCCTTCGCAGACGACCTTCTAATAGTAATAGAAGGGTACTCGAGAAGGAACTTAGAGGAAAAAAGTAACCAGGTGCTTGAAGAACTTGACACCTGGTGTAAAAGTGTCAAGTTAAAAATGGCACCGGCGAAGACGACCTTCATGCTGTTTAAGGGTAGATTGGCTAGGGATCCGACCATAAAGTTAGGTACGAAATCTATAAGAAGAAGCCATACGGTCAGATACCTGGGAGTTACCCTAGATGAAAAGAGGAACTTCACAGCGCACATGGAGGGAGTGATGGGGAAAACTCTGTCGGTGATGAATAAAATTATAAGCATGGGACAGAGGCGGTTTTATCTGCCTATGCGGATAATAAGGACATACCATCAGATGATCCTTCTCTCCATTGTGAGCTATGGGGCGTGCATCTGGGCTCACAGACTAACCAATGTCGCTCCGGCTAAGGCGATTCAGGGTCTGCAGAGGAACATCTTATTGAGGCTGACGGGAGCCTACCGGACTGTAGCAACGGATGCATTGAGTGTGGCCCTAGGTGTATGGCCGTTGGACCTCCTCATAAGGAAGAAAGCTGTGGCGTACTGGCTAAAAAAGAGAAACTTGGAGAAGGTGAGACTCCTCACCACACACGATGTGAGAACTTTTGGAGAGGCGGAAATAGTCCTGTTGGAGGAGTGGCAGAGACGTTGGGAGAGAAGTGGGACAGGTAGGAGGACTTATCAATTGTTCCCAAATGTGGTTGAGAGACTAGAGAATAAGCACCTCCAGCCATCTCGGGGTCTTGTCCACTTCATCACGGGGAAGGGACCGTACCCGGCATCTCTAAGGAAGCTGGGATTGATAGAGTCGGGGAATTGTCAATGTGGTGAGGAGGGAACCCCTGAACATGTGGTGCTTGAGTGTGTCATTACACTAGAAGCAAGAAGGAACTACCAGAGAGAGATCCAGGGAAGATTAGTAGGCGAAGTACTGAGGGACCCAGTCTATTGGAAATTCTTAGACCAGATTGCACTGGAAGCGTCAGATAGAGCAAAGACAGCCTACATAGACAGACTTAAAGAGGCACAGGGACGAATAAGACGGGACGTTGACACTGACAATGACGAAGAAGATGACAGCGACACGGAGGGCGGGACTGACACGGACACTAGTGCGGTCTCAGCGGGGAGTGAGTAGGGAAAAAAGGATTGTTAAAAGGGGATAAGTGGTAACAATCCTTGCCGGGAAAAAAAAAATGTGTATGTGCTGGGAGGAGCAAGCGCGAGCCCTGGGAACTGGATCCCAGTACGACTGAGTGTCTGAAGGAACACGGGGGATGCCCTTGAGATCCAGAAGACAGTTTTCCAGTCGCATGAACAAAAGTTAGTGGAATGATTATGAACTCTGAGGGGTTCCCTGCACCGTATGACCCACCACCTTGGAAACAAGAGAGGTGGGTTGTGGTTGATGGGCCCTCAGAGTCAAGATGGAGAAAGGCGGCTGCCCTGCAGCCCTCTGGGTGATGGTGTTCCCGGGGAGTAATGGGAATAGAATAGTTTAGTATTTTAGCTTAGCTTAGTTAGTAGTTAATATATATAATTAGGGACGGGGGAACTAGATAGGGGGTAGATTAGGAAATTCAGCTGCCAAGGGTAGAAAGTAGGCGGGGCACCAACTCTGATAGGGCGCCTCCCCAGGTGGTTATTATGGGGATGCCCACCTCTGCTGAGCGCTTGGCGGACTCGGGAGTGAAATCCCGAGCATTGTGAAGGGCCTAGCGGGGGAGGGTACCGGAGGCGTAATATACCCGGGGTGGATCAAATTGAGCTAAGGGTAGTTGAATTTCATTTAAGTTAAGAGCCAAAATATGTGTTGTAATGATAAAAAGGAAATTCATATTAAAATTGTGTAAATTAAGTAAAAGTTGTGGAAAAAACGGCCCGGATTTAAAGATTGTAAGATACCGGGCCTGTAAACACTGAATAAATAAATAAAATAAAAATTTCACCCGGCTTGAAGGCGGGAGGATGGAGCCAACATTTCCACCATCCATTTAAACTAAAACACAAAAACATGAATTCAAAAACGCGTCAAACTATCTTCAACGTAAACACTTGAAATATAATTGTTCCAATCATATTTTTAAATTATTTATTTTATTTCTGCAAACTTAAGCGTGTTTTTTTTCTCTTTACAATGATCCCATAAAATATACAATATTTCTCAATTTCAAACTACTTTTGATATTAATATAATATGTTGTTACAATTTTTTCCCAAACATAATTGCTATAACTAATACCAACATTCGCAAAGTTTGTGTAATATAATACACTTGAACCTCAGGACAGGTACAAAATACAATATAGGGCAGTTAATTTATCACTATGAAAGGTTAAACATACGGTTTCATCCATGCCGGTAACCTGGGACGTTTGGCTCAACAAACAAATTATCATGCGCAAATATATATAGTTTTTATCTCTTTTTTAAAAATCGACTAAAGCAACAATATAATTTCTACGGTTAATTATTATTATGCCATTATACTTAAACACGTTGAAACATTATATTATTTTCGTTTTAGAATCATATACAATATAATTTATCAGTAGAGCGCATATTGTTTTCGGCTTTAAATTAACGGTTTCAAGCGGCCTATGCCATCTGTTAGCACGATAGGTAAACAGGTCTACCACCACCACGCTAATGATTCAAGAAATCTAGCTTTAAATAAGTTATTGTGGAAAACATGTCTTAAACCATGTAACAAATTGGTAAAAATTGATATTTATGTTAGAAAGTAGTTTTAATGATCAGAATAAAGTTTTCTATTAATAGAAACAATTTTGTTTTAGAATTAAATAAGAAAAATTGTTCATTGAATATTATAATTTAATATAGACCCGTTACCATTTTCCAGCATAAAGCTCTGGTTACTTTTTTATTCATAAAATGCATATAGCTTAAGACTAGAACATCTACACAATCCGGTCCCGCTGGCTATTAATTTATCAAGCCAGCATTTTTAGTCATGTCGGGAATCGAACCCGGGACCATTAGTTTAGTATACAGACATGCTATCGAATGAGCTAAGGTGGCGGCTGAATATCTTATAAAAAATTGATTCAGCACATTGCAAACGTGAATTTAATAATTGTCTAAAGCAACAATTATAATTTTTTCTCTCTTTTCTTTGGATTTTAATGTTTTTAATAATAAACTTCTAAATTATGAATATAAGACTTGAAACGGTCATCTGACAAAAGGTTTTGGTATGCCAGTGAAACAACGGTGGTTTGGGGGGAAAGAGGACGCAAATAAATCTTGTGTGATAAGCTCTCTATTTCTAAGCTAGTAGCTTTAGTATTATTACTTGAAGACGCTACTAAAATATGTTCTTTAGTAATTAAAGAGTGGCAAACTTGCATATTAGACGATATACTGCGTCCAATTCTTCCCAAACATCAGGAATACTGCTGATTATCTTTTCGGGGCCTGCGGCAGGTTCCGTTGGGGTGAAGCCTGCCGCGCGGGGCAGAGAACCGTTCGCTTATAGGAGTTAGGCCGGTACAATGCCTACGGCCGCCTCGCTGCTCTCAAGGGGCGGCGCCCGTACACAGGTTGAAAAATCCACTGCGGGTGCTACAGCGTGTAGCCGACCTCAATCGCCGAGTGGTGGTGTTTGTATCTCCGGGTTCACCCTTAGGCTATCGTCCAACCCGTATGGATCACAGCGATCTGAAATTAAATACATATTAATAACTATCGTGCGAAAAAAAACACTTCCAATTCTCTAAAATCTATAGCAGGACGCTAATTACCCATAGACCCGTTGTTATCCGCCAGGCAAATTCTGTCCTCGCAATTAAAAAAACACCAAAGGGTCTGGGCTATCGAGCGCTCCCGGTAGAGTTATGGCTGCAGGCAACATTGGCTCTTCTTCTTGACATTCTATCAAAGGAGCGAATACCTCTGTACACCAAAGACGTAATAAGTAAAATATTTACCATTAAAATATACAAAACGCTTTAAAACATACCTGAATTTATTCAATTTTTCTGGGCATCGACTCCTCTCGATGTTTATCCACCGCAATTATTAATTATAATGACCGAATGTAATAATTTCAAGGTTTATTTATAGTCGCTTCAACTTGATGTGCCGAATGTAAAGGTGTAGGTTTCTTATTAGTCAATACTATTGTTTCCTCATCGGTGATTGCCCGATTCATGTAAAACAACATGGATTTAGCGTTACACTGCAGTCGTGCTCATGTATCAGGCGAACACGGGCGATTTACTCCGCTTGTGGCTATGGGGCCCCAGTATGCCGTGTAGCACCGCTATCCACCCTCCACGGCCGTATTTATTTTTCCAACCACGCAATTGTGGGTACACATCTCGCCCTGTGACGTAAGGAGGTAGGGGGTTCAAATCCCTACTAGGGTTAATAGGTCGACAAACGCTACATTTCAACCCTGTGCAAATGCTGGTGCACATTTACCCTGGTCACACACCACCGTCAAACTCTGCTGTGACCGATGTAAGGTCTTCAAATCCCAACCACCCCACCGAAAGATACTGAGGCTTAATCCCGGTGGGCACGCCGTCTAAATGTCAGGCTCATTTATTCCCTCTGAGGAAAGTTGGAATAAAATCCCTGCAGGAGTAAACTGTTGGCCGCATTAGATCGTCTAATATGTAAGTTTGACACTCTTTAATTACTAAAGAACATATTTTAAATTTGTATCTACAAGTAACAATGCTATATCCTCTAGCTTGGAATTAGACAACAAGAATTCTTCACTTCTCTCATTCTCTCCCCCAAAATCACGGTTATCTCACTTTGGCTGAAAAGCTTAGTTAATGTTCGAGCCAACAGATAGCGTTGGCATCTATAATAATAATTATTATTATTTAGTACCGCGTCTTACTACCCCTTCGTATTATACGCTTTAAGTACTAATTACGCTAATGGATTAGGAATTGGGAAGGTTGAATTAGAGGAAGTGAACCCGCATTTGCGTGGATGGAGAGTGGAAAACCATTTAGGAAAAACCACCCCCAGTTCACCCGACCGAGATTCGAACCTCGATCTCCCCGTCCTCAGCAGTCTAGCTCAACACGACTAGCGCGTTAGCCAACTACGCCACCGAGGCGGGTGGCATCTATAAACCATCAATTTGGCGCCCTACGGAGGGTATACGCTTTTAAAACGAAAATAATATTTATAGTGTTTCAACGTGTTTAAGTATACTGACATAATAACTAACCGTATAAATTATATTATTGCTTTAGCCGGTTATTAAACAAGAGAGACAAAACCTTATATTGCGTATGATAATTATTTGTTGTTGAGCCAAAAGGGTCCAGGTTCGATTTCCGTGTCCATGTGTCAATGATATCTAGCTGGAGTAATCATCACTAAAAGCATAAATAATAGCTTTTGCTATTTGATTATTAAACTACCTATATGTTTTCAGATTTCAACCTGGCGCAAATGCTGGTACATCCCTACAACCACTAATTTTATTATTCTCTCTTTCTCATTTGGCCAAAGATATCCAGATGGCGATGGAGGGTCCGATTCCCGTGTTCAGGTGTCAATGATATCTAGCTGGAGTAATCATCACTAAAAGCATAAATAATAGCTTTGGCTATTTGATTCTTAAACTACCCATATGCTTTAATTTACATCTTGTTAGGAAGATTTCAATCCAGCGCAAATGCTGGTACACATCACGCCTTGTGACGGGAGGAGGTAGGGGTTCAAGTCCCTATTAGGGTTGATAGGGCAACAAACGCTAATTACAAATACAAAAATGCAAGTATCTTTTCACATTTCAACCCGGCGCAAATGCCGATACATCCCTACAACCACTAATTCTTTCCTCCCCCCTCCTCCGTGTATTTGACACTTTGACCTCACAAAGGGGTTGTGAAGGGCAAAAGTGAAAGCCACTGTGGTCGCGCGCTCTAACTTAGATCATAATGCGCGATGGCACAGACAGAGGAGTATGTAAGGAAGGGGAGTTTCCTGTGCTTGTTCTCAAACCCGACGCCTGAGACCGCACGCCAATAAATAAAATAAACTCCCACATCAATAAATGAATAAAAAAACTCCTACAAATAAACTCCAAAGCCCGTCCCTATCCTACTCAGACATTAAAAACCAATGACCATACTAAAATCAAATGAGACAGGAACAAACAACTTTGAACCGGAACCAACAAGTTTTAGAACACATACAAAGTTGGTTAGGGGGGTAGGGGAGGGGAAAAGAAACAGCCAATCAGAGAGCGAGGGGCCGTGGTCATTTGATTAGCTCTACCCAATCACAGCTTGTTTTAAGTCGTCTCACAATCTACTGGATGTCCTTAACTTATGTTACAAAAATATTTCTGTCATTCTACGAATTAATAGTAAACTTGTAAACTGTTTTTCACTGTTCTTTTCAACAATTGTTTTTGCGAACATCACAAGGCTAAGATAAAACGGTCGGTTCAATTTCATTAATACAAATAACTAATGATTAATATTATTAACTATCCACTTAATGGCAAACAAAAACTGTCTCTGCGATATTTTATGGTATTTCAAACGCGTCAATCGCTATGTAGGAAAACATCTATATTCGCGTCTGACTCGTTCTAGCAAATCACACCTTAATGATGATTCTTATTTGTAAAGACCCGCCTTGGTGGCGTAGTAGTTGGTTAAAGCGCTAGATTCGTGTTGAGCTAGACTGCGGAGGATGGGAAAATCGAGGTTCGAATCTAGGTCGGGTTAACCGGGGCTAGTTTTTCATAAATGGATTTTCATTCTCCCTATGCGTAAATGTGGGTTCACTTCCTCTATATTCAACCTTCTCGATTCCTAATCCATTAACGTAATTAGTACTTAAGCGTATAACCCGAACGGGTAGTAAGACGTGGTGCTAAATAAATAAAAATTTGTAAAAGCCTACTTTGATTATAATATTGAAGTATTTTAACATATCGGTTTTACATATATAACTATATACATTTCATGATCTTATCAATTAAATTAGGCCGTTAGTAGCAAGTGTGCTAAACCTATCAATAATTATAAAAAAGTCAAATATCATGTCAAATTGAGAAGTTTTCCTAGCACTCAATGAACCAACATACAATAATATTGTCCAGCGCCTGTAAACTAGACATTTCCGGCTCGAGCGCGTGCAGTTTTAAAAATAGAACAACCAGTTATATTTGTCGAGCGCGCTCCAGTCTGGCCACCTCTCATTACAACCAAGTGCTCTATTTTATATTTTAGTCTCTCGCTCGCCCAGTCTGGCCGTACCCTAAGACGCCCGCATAAGGTTTCGAGTGATTTTCTATTTCATTCATCATTTAATTAATAAGCTATTACCATTTATACTATACAAATGAAAGGGTTTAAATAGTGGTTTAGAGGAGTAATGTACTTGACTCAAAACGCTTTTATAAAGCTGATTTAGCAATGTTTGAATGATTAAAATAAATATCAAGAGCGTCACTATCATATATAATAATAATAATTTAATAACTTCTTTTGTAGCGTTGATTTGAAAATATAGGTATAGTGTAACGATTTCCTATAGTGCTTAGATTTAACTAACTTAGAGAGAGATGATATTACCGTTCATCCTTTTAAGAAAAATAAGTAATTTATGTGCATAGGATTTCACTAAAACTTGGAGTAATCAAAAATATCTTTAATAGTTGGTTGTTTTTAGGAGGTTGTTTATTTTTAAGCATCGCATCTTAATACCCGTTCTTGTTATACACTTTTGTACTAATTACGCTAGTGGCTTTAGGGATGAGGAATGTAATATTTATATGGAATGTACCTGCATTAGCGTGGAGGGAGAGTGGAAACAATTTTGCAAAACCCACAATCAATACACTCGACCAAGATTTGAACCTCGATCTCTCTCCGTCATCGGCAATCGTCTACTGTGAGAGTAGCTCCTTAGACAATGTGGCCACCGAAGTGGGTAGGTTGTTATTTAAGCACTAAGAAAATGAATTTGTATATAGTTGATTTAATTTTCTTAATTTTGTGAAACCCTATTTTTGATTTATTTTACTTATTTAGGGCATATATATAGGTTCTCTGTCATTGGATTTCAAGCTAACTCATTGGCCCAAATTAAACTCGTTGTAGATTTGTAATAATATTTTTTTTTGGAAGATATAATACGGATATAAACATACCTTTTTTATTGATACGTTTGGCACACTAGCTATTAATGGCTTAATCTAATTTGGCAAGGATGACAAAGGTAGTTAGCGTAGAAGCAGATTGAAAAATCCATCCCCAGTTCACCCTAACGAGATTCGAACCTTGACCTCCCCTTAAACTGTGGCTGAGTGCAATGCGAGAATAGTGGGCTAATTCGCTCAAACACTGGTGCGGGTAATATATCTTATTAAAGTTTAGGTTTGATGTATCTTCCTTAGGTTACAAAGATTTATACAATTATTATAAATAGGGATATCCACTTAGGATTAAAAAAATGTTTTCTACGAAAGGTAGCACTTAACAATCTTATTTTTTCAATAGTAAGTTAATATAAGGAATATTATAAATAAATTAAGCATGATTACACATTTATACAACTATATTTATTTATAAATTATGGTCAGACAACTTGACATAATCGGTATCGCCTTAAGCTTCTGTGCTGATATTCCTGGGTTAGAGTTTCAGCAACCCCAAAAAATATCAATGTTGAAATTGATGCTTCGACGAATACTCGTATCATTTCAGTAACAATTTCACACTTGTACCTCTCCAAACCAAAAAAACGTTCCTGCTTCTTTTAATAAAAGGGCTCTTTCATAGCGTGCTCGACGTATACTCCATTCACGGTAGGAATTACTCTCTGAAAGGTCTTTTTTCCTACCAATAACCTACTATATAATAGATTTCTTGTAGGGAAAAAGGCCTTTCAGAAAACAATTCATACGGTGAACGGACTTTAGTTTTTTATCGACATGGTTTCAAAGGATTTCCAGCTTTGCCCGCTCCTCCAACTTGTTATCAGCTAGTTACATTTGCCAATTCGCGCAACTAATAATGGCGTGGTGTATCTCGATAAGCCTGTTGCTGTTTTATATAAATATAGGTCTAGTGATCGCATGGTAGGCGTAATCTGCCACTCGTTTTCAGCTGTTATCAATTACATTTCCCCCTGCGGGACTGGGCTAGAATAGTCTCGCACTATCCCCTGCTAGTCGTAAAAATTAAAAAAGTGACTGAAATAGGATAGTGGTTATCGTGTCGTCCACTGTTTCCTGGCATCCCTGATTGTCTACGGTATTAAAATAAACCTACCCAGGCCAAGGAGTATTCAATGTGCTGAGGGTCTCCATGGCAGAAGCGCAGTCTGCCGCCAAAGGTAGACTTGCAGGTTTAAGGCGGCCCAGGACGCCAAGTATATTGACCCTTAACATTTATACATAACACTAACGAATTATTTATATGCTACTAGCTGAATCACCGTTCTTCTTTTTGGATGAAAATGAGGAAGTTTTGTTTGAAGCTTAATTACATGGTTCTTAGCGCTACCCGAGAAACACCGCGAGGAGGAGACCATATACCGTTTCTCATGAGGAGTTTTACTTTCGGCAGGCCCCCTTGCCTAATGTCTGGAGCGTTATCAGCTGATCACGGCTGGACAGGACTCCCCCCTCCCAACCACTCTCCACACATCACACACCGCCCCGGGTTGGGCCCTCTAACTCACACAAACACTATAAACACCACAAAACTCAGCAACATATAAACTACAGACTTCTACCGTTTCTTGGAGTTGTATATTAATTAATTTTCAGTATTAATTTATTTCCCCACCCCTCAGAAGCATCTACGGGGTTAAAAATAATTTCTTTATGGTTTCGAAGGCATTATTAGAACAAACATATCGGATTATTACCCTCTACACCCTTAACAAGAATTTATAAAGCAATATTGTTGATTAGGGTATTTACCCCAATTTCTCCCCCTCAATCACAAAACATCGGAATGAAACATCTTTACTTTTCCTAATTATCTTATAAGGAATACCTGTGCCAAATTTCAATCCTCTAGCTTCGTGGGAAGTGTGATAATTAGGAGTGGGTGGGTGGGTGGGTGGGTGGGTCGGTCAGTCGCTTTTTTATCTATTTAGAGATTCTTAGCAGGTGTAAATGAGGAAAGGATTCACCTCAATAATTATTATCCTACAACCAACAATAATTTAAATCTGAAGGCCATTTTCAAGTAGTTGACATTCTTTCCGCATGCATTGTTTACTGTGTCGAGTGGTATGCATGACCACCACCGAGAAACTATGCTTGAGAGTGCACGCCCCCTCCATTCAGCACTAATAAAAAAATGAGCACGCTCCTGCTCCATACCGATGTAAACATCTACTTCCAAAGTCAGAGGAGCTCTACACAAAACACCAACATCTTCCCCAGATATTCGATCCAACACTCCACCACACTAACATTCTCCCCAGACATTCGATCCATTGTGGCAAAAAATAAACCACGCCAACAATATCCTAGGAATTTGAACAGTTTCAATGACTTGACAAGTGGGAAAAGCGTTTTGATCTGGTGGGTAGAACAGGGGATCTCAAACGGCCCAAACTCTAGGATTTAAGTCGAACAAATTATTAAGTCACTGGAAACAAGATTTAACACAAAACGCCAATTTTATGTTCAATCAGCTCACGATTACGACACTGGTGAACACGTAAAACTATTACGTTACAAAACTAGGCCATGGATCTATATCTGTCATCAAAATACACACTCTATACGGTGATCTAAAACATCATGTCCTCTACTCCCAGGATGTGCCCAAATGTAAAAGTCGTACATTATTTTCGTTGAAGCACGTCCTGAGGATGTAAGGTAATGGTGATGGTGAATATGATGGTGTGGAACCAATGAAAACTCTTAACCATCTTATCATTCGGTAACCGAGCTTTGGACCCATAGGTTGATAGCCAGATGCGCTGACCACTTTAGCACGAGGCCGGTTACTGTTGTATAATGAATACTCCTGGCTAACACACCACGACGTGAGACTTGGTTTTAGCTGTATCACCTGCCTAAGTTGGATATTATCCATAGGATATAACGGGCTCTAATTTAAAAAAAAAATTGAACAAAAAAAATCCCCACTCCAACCACATCATTGGTCACTACTGGCGAAGATAGTGCCAACTTCTGCTAATGGAGGGTGTCATGGGGTCAGCACAATGAACCCTCTGGCCGTTACTTCTTTATTCAAGTTGCTCACGAGGCTGAGTTGACTCAGTTCCAGAACCACTGCTTTACAGAAAAATCTGGAAGCGCCGGGGATTGAACTCGTGATTTTTGGATCTTTAGCCAACCATCAGAACACCCTTAGCTAGATACCTAATTATAGTACAAACTACATATAATACATAGTTATATTTAAATTTGTGGCCCAATCGTTCCCAACATTGGTTGCAAAATGTTTATAACTAAAAAATAATAATCCTATAGCCAATATAATTTTTCTCTGTTTATGTTTAGTCTCCTTTTGATTTTTAGATTCGATATCTTTGAAATCGCCAGAGAAAGAATCGATATGTGAGTCCGATTTAGACCTTTAAATCGATTAAAAAAAATATTATTTGAGGTTAAGGAATTGATTTCCGTAAAGATCGGATTAGATCGGATCAAGAATGGTTCCACTATGGTATAGCTTATAAGATAGGGTTATTATTTGAGGTATTTAATGTGAATTTTCAGTATACTATTTATAAACTTACAAATCTAAAACAGACACGACATACAGTCCGCCGAACGTCACTTCATCTATGTAAAATGCGTAGCCTGAATTTCACTGATTATAAATATTTTAACAATGCCAAGAATTGAACCCAGGATCATTAGTAAGGACTATCAGATTCCATGCGGCCCGAGCATATAAATATGGCAGTCCTTGAGGCTCTTTAATTATTGTTTAATTGTATTATTGTTAAACATCACAATTAATAAGTTATTTCATACTGTATTCATGCGAATTGTTCTCGGCAAATTGACAGGCCGTCTTCTCTCGAATCGAGCTAAACAAGCACGTGGAGGGACAAGGACCCTGTTTTCAGTATTGACACTGTTACCAACATTTCAACAAAATAAACCAAACAGTGATGACAAAGTGAAACCAAACAATGGTCTATCAGATTTTTCTAAACTTCAGAAACCAAGTGGGCTTATAACGTTCTTGGTTGGAGCTGTCTGGCAGTAGGAGAAAAAACAAAGACGTAGGAAAATAAAAACGACTATTCAACTTTTGTTGTGACCTCACTATTAAATTACATAATTTATTCACAAAGCTCCATTCTACGCTTTTGTATTAGCTAAGCTACCTTTTGTTTCTCGTGCACTTAGGTCCTTATAATCAACCAAAATGAGTGGATTTTTGAACTTTTCTATGTGGAAAATTTCAAAACTAAACTATGGCTACAAGTTTATATATTATATGTGCTTAGTGTAATATAAAATAGTTTTGTGTTCATTCCAGTAAACATCAAACTCGAGTTCACAATAGCTTAAAAAGTTACATAAAAATGAGTATAAAAGTACTGTACATGTTCCAAAATTAAAAATTCCCTTTAACTTTTCTTTACACTAGACAGAGCAAACAAGGCAATTGCATCTTCTTTGTGGACATATAAAATAGCACAAATTATTTCTTCAATTAAGTCACAAATTCATGATTAATATTGTACCATAGTTTGGAAATTAGGTCATTTAATTAATTGGTTAATAGTTGGAGTAGTTTATGCTTTTGTTTGCCGTGTTCAGAGCATTTTGTATTTGATGAATAATCTAAAATGAATTGTATGTTTATCTAATGGGCACTACTACAACGATGACGTTTTGTATAGTTGAATGGCATCGTCAGGTAGTTGATAAAAAATATTTTATTTTTATTTGCACAGTGCACAGTAACATGGACTGAAAACGGCGATGCCCGAGTACTGACCATATTAACTTAGTGACAGAATATTTAAAAAAACACACGATACATTTGATTCTGGTTTCGCAAAGAGCAATATTTTGAATAAAACTCTAAAATAATTATGTGTGGTAAATCTGGATACAATCAGGCCTACAATATATTCTATCTAAAACATTTTAAAAATGTACATAAATATTAAATCCATACGAAATGGATTGTATAAGGCAATTGCTTATGGAAGCGGAGGATATGTGTGAAGGTGAAATTGATGTAAATTTTTAATAAATAAAGTTTCAAATGAGTGTTTTTATACGATTCCTTGCAAATTTAATAGTAAAATCAAAAATAAAAGGTGGTAAACAAAGCTAAAAAAAACAAACAATGGGGGTCTGTTGGTAATGTCTGTTCACGGTAGGAATTGACTTCTGAAAGGCCTTTTTCCCTACCATAAATCTATTAAATAGTAGGATATTGGTAGGAAAAAAGACCTTTCAGAGAGTAATTCCTACCGTGAATGGAATATACCTCACGTTACCAATTTTGTAACAAAGTTTCACGTTAACATTTAAGGGTTAATACTATAATTCGTACACACCATCTAGTCGATCTAGTCGGGCAAATTGGAGAAAGTGACAAGGCATTCTCGTCTGGCAGCTCGTGAAAACATGCAATCCTTTTTGAGAATCCTTAAAAAGCTTATGATCTCACAAATAAATGAAATCACATCACGTGCTTTTAGCATGCCCAAACAAAGAATCTTGTACTACAAGATGATGTTACAAAATAGTTACTTTTAGATTTTGTATGCAATTTATTAAAATAAAAACATTATTGTTCAGCATTTCTTTATCCCCATCTGATCTAAAAGTAATTATGGATAAATTTTATATTTACAATAACGTAAGCAAAAATTTACAAGTAATGAATATTTATCTCAACCCCTGCAATGCAAGGGTACTTTTCCGCCCGACCCCTGCACGTCTATTCTCCGCCACTTCCTCCACTGGCTACTTATGTAGACCACTAAACATAATATTTTACGTTTGGCCTAAGAAATTGTTTGTAAACAGCACCAAGAAAAAAACCAACAGGATGGTTTTACAATTAACAACATTGCATAGGCTATCTTCCCAAATGATGTATTCTGGGCACCTCATACTTACTTGTTCAATGGTACTTTTGACTAAAATTTAATAAAAACAATCATCTATGATTGAACGTGTGTGTGTGTATATATATAAAATTAGTTTAAAGTAGTTGTGGCAGCCCAAATCAAACCCACCCATCAGGAAATCTCCCGATGTTCGTAGGCTCTGCCCATCCCGGTTCATATGTTATCTGCAGCTGTCTCTTTGATAGATATTATAAATACCTATGAAATAACAATAGTAATATAGTGAAATGTTATCTATGTTTACCGCAAAAAAATATGTTTATATTTTCTAAAAGTGACTTCCTACAAAAATTGGGCTGTAGAGGCACTACCGACTTTGTATCTGACACAATTTAATGGTAACACTAGTTCTTAAGGTGAGGTAGAAGGGATAGCAAGTGTTTTTACAGTTTTTATAGAATTGAAAGTTTTTGGCCAAAATAAATCAAATATTTCTCCAGTAGCAACATAGAGTTTAGTTTTCTGCACATGCTAATATCGACAGATCTTGAATATCTGTCAAGAGTGTCCTGGAATTTTGTCAAAACTTTTGAAATAAAGAGAAAAAGTTTTGACAAAATTCCAGGACACTCTTGACAGATATTCAAGATCTGTTGATATTAGCATGTGCAGAAAACTAAATTCTATGTTGCTACTGGAGAAATATTTGATTTATTTTGGCCAAAAACTTTCAATTCTATAAAAACTGTAAAATTACTCGCGCACCCTTCTGCCTCACCTTAAGATTAGTCTGTTCATTGTCTTTAAAAGTGCAAGTTAAATATACCAAAGAAAAAAACCACAAGCAAAGCTCGTGTCTACATGGCTTAACCCAAATGCTTTATCAGTTTTTCCCATTAAGTACTAATTTAAACATTTCTCAATTCACAGCTGTACATGCTGTAGTGAACAAGTTAATTTTAGGCTCATTGGACTCACTTGCCTGGTGGTTTGATGAAACTTGTTTTTTTTTACAACCTCCCCTGCTCTCCTCCTTGCATTGCTTTTACGCCCTTCCCCCCCTCCCCCTCTTTTCCATTTGGTGCTTCTCATCAAGGGGAACGATGAAAGGAGCCAGGGTTGTTTGTCAATACGCTGCGCGCGTGCGCGAGTAATACCTCCCCACGCGCTTGCTCTGCTTGTCGCCCGTCGTCTGCCATGGCGGCGGTGCATCTCGTCTGACTTAATTTATTATTGTAATTCTGTGAAATGTCCTGATGAACGGGAGGTCTCCATTTCAGGTACCTTTGTATCAAATGCGTCTTTATATTTTGAGCTCTGCTTGTCTTTCTCTAGATTCATGCTATTTTTTTTGTATTCCCTTAAAAATAACTTTTTCCATCTGAATTCTAAACAAAGCTGTCAAACTTATTCTCTCAGTAATCTTGTATCAATTTCATGATCTGTAGGTTTGAAGAGATGGTTAAAATAGTATTACAAGCAATTTGGTGAACAATTTGAATTTATATTTCCCATTGCAACGTCAGGTTAAGATATCTGCCAAGAGTTGGAATCATAGATTTTAGCCTTCATATAATGTTTTTTAATTACTGACTATTTTTTATGTTTTGACATTATATTATTTATAAAATAGTTTTTATACACATTTAAATCAAGTTTTTGAAAAAATCACCAAACATTAAATTAATGCAGCCCTATGTTTATTATACATAATCATAATTTAGTATGCATAATTTGAAGTTAACCAACAACTCATAATTTCTGACAAAAATAGTAAGAATTTTTTAATGAGTTTTAACAGTAATCAATGATAGGCTAATGCTTGTTTTAAATTTAATGGGAATCTATAGTATGATTTCATTACAAAGAAAGACTTGTCAAACACTTTTTCTTTACAGTCAAAATTGATTACATATTACTATATAATTAGTATTGTTTTATAGATATTAATATATTAACCAAAAGTGACTGCTGCAAATCACATAACATATGAATAGATGAAAATAATTTTAGTATCTTTTGTAACTGTATATATACCCCTTACCTTCCTACCAGAATCCTAGCATGCCAAGATCTGTGCATATTAAAACATAATACATGATGAGCCTATTCAGTGTCTCTGTAAATATTTGCCATACAATATTGTATTATAAAATGACAACTTGCAATTTATCAAAGAAATTGACTCATTATTAATAATAATAATAATAATAATAATAGTTGCGGGTTGTGTTTAGAACCCATTTTTTCAAACTCCTGAGCTTTTCATTTCTTTTTTTTTTCCAAATGGAAGGGTATATCAAGTAATAGGCCTCACATGACAGGTCAAAGTAAAACTCTTATATTATTTTAAATAATCAACTTGGGAGTTTGAAATACCAAATAAACTATAATTTTTTGCAAGTTAGGCCTAGTACTTAATAGATTTAAAAAAAAAAGTCTGATACATAGTTTAAGAAAATGCTTTAAGGAAAACCACTGTACTTAGGGCAGTTTTTTTTTAAACTGCATAAAGTCTCCTTTTGTTTAATGTATCTACAAAGTTTATAGACTAAAAATTGCTCGTACTTTCCCCTTTATTGATAATTTTTGGCACTGCGTTTCTCTACTCATTTGGGCTAGATGATTGTGTACTAATTACGATAATGGTTTCAAGGACTAGTAAAGTTATATTTAGAAGAAGTGTACCTGCATTTGTATGGATAGATTATAAAACCACTCTCAGTACACCTGACTGAGATTTGAACCTCGATCTCCTTGTCATCGACAGTCTAATTTAATGTGAGAGTAGTGCCTTAGACCATGTGGCCACCAAAGCGGGTACTTTTTTTTATCGTATATAATCATCACTTGAAAAATATTCAGAACCTTTTTTTTTTTTCAGAGCCTTGCAAATGGCCCAAGTTAAAATGGGTTAGATGCCTTTTTACCTTGAGCCACATATTTGTTTACTATTAAATTATGTTTAGCTGTGTTAATAGAGGTTAAATTATTTAGTTGAATAAATTATTTGGTTTTAAAAAATACAAATTAGTCAAATAATAACGCCTCCAATCCAATATAGAAATAAGAAAATCATAAAAAAAAATAGCTTGGTTATGGTTTCTACATTAAATTATCTGGTAACAAAGTAGCCTAGCAAAATTAGTATTTAATTTTACTTGGTGGCTTAGCCCAGCATAATAGAAAAAAAATCCAGCAACCAGACCCTAGGCCAGGGGTCACCAATTACTTTTGACGGAGGTCTGTTTTAAAAATTTGTCAAACTTCTACGGTCTAGAACTTTAAAAGTGACTCAAATCAAGCCTTACAAGCCTACTGTTTGGGGGATCTATTGTTAAAGTGAAGTTATGATAATATTTAAAAAAATAATAAATTATTACAGTTCCGAAGGACCGATTTTCTTTATGAAAACAGAGAATGTTGAGATCAAACAAGTAAACAGTTTGTGGACAAATCAAATACACAGGCACTGCTCCAACCCGGCTAGGCAATGTAAAGCAATATAATTAGGTCAACGCTGGTAAAAACGGTTTGTTTTCAGCTTTCACCTTTCTTCTTTTCTTATCCATTGGGTGACCTGGCGGTCTAGGGGTAAGGTGTCAGACTTCTGAGCTGGCGGCCGGGGTTCAATCCTCGGTCCCGGCACAGATTTATCTGATTATCAAACCCTTCCTTCACCTCTGACAAGAAATCTTGTGAATGTGGGGAATGCCAGGCCTCCACCGTGGTTCGGATTCCACGTTAAACTGTAGGTCCTTCATTTCATCTAACAATCACCCTACCATTACACATTAGCGTAAGTGCGTATAACCCGAACGGGTAGTAAGACGCGGTGCTAATAATAATAATAATAATAATAATTCTTATCCATTGTGATAACTGATAAGTATTACACTAAACTACAATGCACACACTGCACTCAACAAATAAAATCACAATACACAACTGATTTAACTGCTTGATACAGGGGCTGCTACTAGACTTAGGAATGTTTCCAAGATCAAATACGTTCACCAGTGTATGTGGAATGGCGGGTTAACGCTGTCCATCCATGTCTGCCACTAGGCCACCCTAAATATCATTAACACTGTTTAAAGTATTATAATTATTTGAAAACAAAATCTTGCCAAACAATTGAACCTAATTATGGTATAATAGGTTTCAAAATTGTTATTTTATTATTATTATTATTATTATTATCATCATCATCATCATCACCACCATCACCGCATATTACTACCCGTTCGTATTATACACACGCTAATGTGTAATGGTAGGGTAATTGTGATATGAAATGAAGGACCTACAGTTTAATGTGGGATCTGAACCATGGTGGAGGCCTGGCATTCCCCACATTCACAAGTTGTGATTAACACAAAATGGTTATTGTTATCATCCATTTTCATCCTCTCGTTGTTCTGCTTATTTGGGAAAATGCCACAAACATACAAGTTGAACCAAATTAAATGGTCTAAATTGATTCATCCCATCTGATATTAATTCTCTCTTTGTTACTACAACTTTGTAACTCGGCTTGAAAACAAAAATACATACCCATGAAAATGAGATTCCAACAATAAAGTAATAGTGGCTGTTTACCATAGTTATTATTTTTTGACCACAATATAATCCTTATCAATTATGGTAATTATTTCATAGTTGACCATACATTTTTGAGTCATAAATTAAATTTTAGTCTCAATCTTTATTTGGAGGTACTTAAGCAATATGCAACAATTGATCAATTAATTGGACAAGCAGGCTTTTTGAAATTGATTCATAAATATATTGATATTTTGCATAGAGTTTTCTAGATCCACACTGTTGAACAGGAAAACAAAGGTTTAAGTTAAAAACTTTGGAAGTACACACTTAGTTTTTCATTTGAATATAGATAATGCAAGTGATGAGCGATAATGTTATAATACTTTTATAAATATTGACATAACTGAATCATTGAAATTTGTCTTCCTTGCGATTTAAAATTGATTTTGGTAATTAAGTAAATATAACTTTAACTTAAAATACCACTTCCATAATGATCCCCAAAGTGATGTTAACTAACTTTGAGCATATAACCTGAATGGGCAATAAAAATCACTAAATTTACTAATTATTTTGGAGTTATTCCTAAATTTAAATACCAGCATATGTAAGAATGTAAGCAGCTCTGCTTATGGTCACCAATATCATAATGCCCATAAACTAAAATTTTTGTTTCAACTTTATTTCACTGTTCAAACTACTACAGGCCAAGTATATATTATGAGAAAGATGGTGGAGCGCAGAAAAGACTACATTCACACAACTATCCCTCATGCAACATTATTATGTAGGGTATTATAGGTTAATTAAATACATTAGTCTCACAATTTTACCCATATTTTATTAATATATATATGGTTTTATTAATATTAGGTTTTTATGTTGACTTTGACAGGTTGTGCATACTATAATCATAGATATTCTAATCTGTTTGTGTGGATTACTACACCAATAATAATAAAATGTAAACTTTGCTTTAGTTTTAAGCTATAATTCTTTTTTGAATTTATTTTATTGTTTTCTTTGACCAAATAAATTTTTTTTACCAAAAGCTGTAAGGAAAAGAGTGCTAATGTTGATTTTTATAAAAATTGTAGGTATCTTTATTTTTGTTTAGGTTTTGGGTTGCCAACACTTGTAAAAGACCACTGTTTTGTTAAAAATGAGTTTTCTAGTTACATTTTACATTTAAAATAAAGTAAAATTAAGTTTTCTCACACTATTTAATTAGTCTTAATAATTTCTTTTTATCTAATCCGAAACAATATTTTAAACATAATTAAAAGTACTTATTTTTCATTTTTGAATGTTCTGTAATGTGTAATATATATAGTGCATACATTAATACCTTTCAATACCTTTTAATACAGGCAGGATATTTACTTGGAAAAGAGAAAATACTTTTTTAAATACAATAAATTATTTTATAGTAGTTAAAAAAAATTAACAGAATAAAATATTTGTATCCACTGTGTGGGTGCACCATTGTAAAGAGCTTGTTTGCGTCATGATCAATCACACAATTAAAATTCGTTGGTTGCCATTTTGAAGCTATATTCGTAAGGCCTTTTGTGAAAGTGCTGTGAATAATAATTTTTTTAAGTGCAATAAAACAATAAAAATGCTTCTTACCTGACCTTAATTAAATATGAATAATATTGGCCTAAATTACCGTGGTTAACTTTAACATTTACACAATACCATATGTTTTTATTACAGCTATCCAAAGTGACATGTCAGTTCTTGGCGTAGGGATACATTAGGGATTATTTCTAGTAACTTTTTAAACTGTCATCCAAGTAGACTTGAAGGGTGGATGTACTCTAAATATGGCAATTTTACACAACTTTTCTTTTATTAATTTCAGTCCAACACCTTAGTTCAGTTGGTAGTGTGTCTATATACAGAGCTAAGAGACCTGAACTCAATTTCTGTCATGGTCGACAAGTTTATCATTGGTGAAATGTTAACAGTGATGAATCAATGGGCGGGGCCTGGGGGTTGTATTTATTTTAGATTTAAGTTAGTCTATAAGAGTATAAGTCATGTGCTGCTATAATCAGTCGGTTCAGAAATAGCACGTTATATACGTCAAATAAATAAAAAATACATTATTTATTTATTAATTTCAAGGGGCCATAAGACCTGACACAAATATGCTTACAGTCAACGTAATATTGTGAGGATGTGTACCAACAAACATGTATCTAAAATTTTAGGCAATTCTACTTTAAAAAATATATAATTACACAAGATGCTTCTTTTTTTCTCTCTCCTTCCACTACTAAAGTAATATATTTGATCTCCATTCAAAAGTTAATGGAAGGCTAATAATTTAAGCTTGATAAATCATCATCCAGATACAGTTTATTTGATAGAAGGGAATAAGCACTTTTAGGCTATATACATGAATACACCATGAATATATTGCATGGGGAGACTTAACAATGCTCTAAACCATTGTGGTCCAACCTTTCATGTCTTATAGGCCATTCTACATAATGCATTAAATATTGTGGGCCACAATCAAAGTAAATAATTAATACTACTGCTAATAAACAAGAAACACTTTTAATTTTCCAAAATTACTTTAAACTAGTTGAAAGTACAATATAGAGGTAGTATGAAGAAAACCAACATAGTTAACTAGGTAACTAACATAAGTTTGATTTTATAAGGCCTGAAAAGGAGAACAATAAAATAAGAAATTCAAATGTTAGATTAAGTATAAGTTACCTAAGAGGAGAGAAAAAATTAATACATTTTCATAAGATACAGCCTAAAAAGTATAATTTCAAATAATTTTTTTAATACAGGTTATAAGCATTACTTTAATCAAAAATGTTTTTGGTAGTTAAAAATTTTAACAAATAGCATCTAATTGAATGATGTTCAGACTTGATACCATGTATCTTACTTTAAACATTATTAGGCATATTTACTTTTATTCTCATAGTCAATAACACTTTGGCTAAGTGCAGCTTAACAGGTAGGTGAAAAAACTGTGTTAATGAAGCAATATCTTGAGCCTATAATATTTAGTCATAAATTATGTAAACCTTTGTATTGGGCTCCAACATGCCTTTAACCCTTTGAGTGGCAAGAGAATGACAAAAAAATGTGCTAAAAGTGCCAAGCTATTTTGTTGAAAAATACAGGATTATTTTTAAATTTTAATAACTTATTAATTTTTGAACTTCTTATACTCAAATTTTTACATAAACTAGCTAACATGCTTTCCAATCCGATTATATAATTATATATATATATAATTATATATATATATATATATATATATATATATATATATATATATATATATATATATATATATATATATATACAATTTTTTTAATTTTTAAATATAATAAAAGAATCACTAGCAAAGGTATTAGAAAAAAAAGTTTTATTTAACATTAATTTTTAAGCTTTGAAAATTTAAATGGCTTGAAATAGAATAAATCATTAAAAAGAAAGTAAAAAACTGAGTAAATAACAAAGTTTACAAAATAAACTAACTTTAAATTCTATGCTAAAATTTGACTATGCATAGCAGCTGTTTCAGCGACCATTAACTTTAGCAGGGCTATAGTAAAATGAAGTCTAAAATAAATAATTGGCTTGGAATCAGAAGGGAAGAGGGGGACGACTTCAAACCTGGTACTTCTGCATAAATATGAAAAGGTTGGGTCGAATTATCCTGATCTTAAAGATTTATTTCATCTCTATAGGAATCACTCATATTCACACTCGCCTTATCAATGTCAGCTGCCACTCTTACTTGTTCCGATCTTTCACTTTCACTAGAATATTATTCCTGTTCAGGTTCATTATTTACAAATTCAGAATCACCGCTTTCAGAATCACTAGTAAATTTATCACTCTCTCTTGAGCTATCAATAAATATTGCAAATATTTCTGTTTCTTGAATCACAGCTTTCCTCTTAGTAGCCATGTTTACAAACAAGGCTAAAGATAAAACTCATAAAGTTAGAAAATAATTTTCATGCTCAATATATCAAAACTCTAAGTGCAAAGACAAATAAAAGTAGCTTGAACACAAGAGAATGCAGTGGAAATAAAATCTACTGTCTGTTGGCTTAATACTGAACTAAGATCTCGAAAACATGGGATCGTTGTGAGCGGCGCTGGCAATTTTAGCAAATATTTTGCACATTGCTCTGAGCGACATTTGCACTCAAAGGGTTAAGCATGCCTAAAAAACTCTTTCCACACCTTTTGACTTTTTTTATTTTTTCTACACAAAGATGATTTATTTTTGATTTTTCACACACACGCCAGTGATGTTAACAAGATCACACAATAATGGGTGAAATAGTTTGTTTAGTACAGTTTGTTGTAATATAATATAGGATTAACTAATAATCAATTTGTAAATCCAGTATTCGAGCATTGTTTAAGAGTACAATCTAGGCATAGAAACTTAGGTTTAGTTTGATAGTTTAGCTTAGGGCTCCTTGAAGTCAGAAAGCAATGATTGTGTGATCATAGGTAAGCTGTTATTGAGCTGGATGCAGCTACAGAAAAGTCAATGCATTATCTACAAGATTAGTTAATGACCCCAAGTTCTGGCACTGCAAGTGACAAGAAAAATATCCAAGATGGACAGTCTACAATAATAAATTCTTCATTACAAAAGGTTCTAAGGATGGCAAATTAAGGCTTTGGATCTCTAAATATTTAAGATAAGCTATACATATTTAAGAGACGATAAGTTGAAAAATGATTTTAAGGTATTTTATAGAGTGCAAAGAAGTTAGCTTGAGTTCAAATTGGCGATATAGATAATTTTATACGAATGTCAAACGTTATTGTGCTAAGGTTGCCTTACTGCACATGGGAGAATATAGATAGGATATGCTAGAAACATCACTTGGTGTTCACAAAATGCAACCCCCCTCCCCCCTTTTTTTAAGCAGAGTACCAAGAACTAGAGTACTAAGTTGAAAGTAGCACCATAATATAGCCACCCCTTTTCAAGTGTGATGTATTTACTTCATGTGACAAAGAAAGATATTGGTTAACTCCTAGTGAACTTAGACTATTTAATGAAGTGGCCAGAGGTAATACTCATAAATAATAAGGAAGTGATGACAATATACCAACTTATTGATGATGAGGTTCTAACAAGCTATATATTTTTTCCCCCTTTCTCTCTCTCAAAACTTTTCTTAAGTTAGAAAACTTTACTAGCTTTCCCCCATTATTTCGCCTTGATTCACATAAAATATAACTTTTAACTACCTACCCTTGAAGGGTTGTCGCTCTCTAAACATTAAGGGGACTATCTAGAATTCACTCTCATTGGTGGGCACACATCTCAATTAGCTAATTTATTTTGGTTTATCATTGACAGGGATATTTGAATTTGAATCTTGGCTGGGTGTACTGAGAGTGGTGTTTTCTTAAATGTGTATCTCTACCTCAATGCAAATTTGGGTACATTTCCTCTAAATTCCACCATTTTTCCTCCTCGTCAGCCCATTTGTGTAATTAACATACATGCATATGACTCGAATAGGTACTGAGACGTGAAGGGGAAAAAAAACCTTATGAATTAATGAGTAAATATGTTCAACACTGTGTTATGCCTATGAAGACTATTGTATAAAAGGTTGGGGCATTGTTGTGCAGTCCTGCACAATAATGTGTTAGACATATTTGATAGGTACCTGAAACTTGCACACTACTTTGTTATTCGCTGCATAATGGTGTGCTATGTGGTTGGTCTAGAAAACCATGATAGTTCCAGTGGTTTACATTGGAGTACAGTATAAAGCAATTACAAGGATTGAAACTTCAAACTTAGACTGTTACATGGGAAAGTGACTTTAATTTATTAATAAAATCCTGCATACTATTGTGTTTTCTTTCTCTCGTAACTATAACATAATATAGTTAATTTATGATATACCTTATAGGTTTTAAATATTTATTTAGGCTAAAACTACATATTGTGTGTTATCAGTCTTCATTGACAAAGCCAATACATGCACATATAATTTATTTTATAAATAATACTTTGTATCACTAGCATTTATAGGGCCCAGTTTACTTTTAATCTAGATTTAACTTTTGTTTTGTTTCAGTGGAAGAGGTATAGTAATGGATGAAGAAGGCATGGAGAAGCAGCAAGGAAACCATCAAATGTGTTCTTCAAGAGACAGGTGAGGGAGACAACTGGTGAGAGCCAGAATAGTAAGTTGAAGCATTGGGCAGAATAGAATTAAAATTCTTTTCTTTTTGCTAGTACAGCATCTCATCATTCTTACCATTAGTAAAATGTACTAATTATGCTAACTGGCTAGGGATGAATAAGGTTGAATTTAGAGGAAGTGTACATGCATTTGTGAGGTGAGAGATTGGGAAACCATTTAGGAAACCACCTTCAGTACACCTGACCGGTATTAAACCACGATCTCCCCATCATTGACAGTCTAGTCTATTGTGAGAGTAGGCCTTAGACCATGTGGCCACCAAAGCGGGTCACTCGTATGTTGTGTTTAGGTAGTTCATCTTTAAATATTTCAATATAAGCAGGGCACCCACTCAGTTGCAGCAAAACTCGGGGATTAAGCGCTCCCCTCCCCCCTTGGAAAGATTTCGCCCTTGCCTGGAATAAAATTTACCCACTTTAGATTTATATAAATTCTGTCAGATATTCTCATATCTGAAGCAGAAATATGGCCTTGCACAAATATAGCCTTACATCAAAGTAATTAATAAAATAAACATTCAAAATGTTTTCTAAATTTGTATATTTATTTGTGACCTGTAATAATTGAAGATTTCCCCAAGTTCATTATTTTAACAAACAGCCAATCAACCTTGAACTGATTCAGAATCGATTACAAATGTGATAACAAGAAAAATAGTAAGGTGTTACTTGCAGAGCATTAATTACTGGCATTTAGTGCCATTTGTTGATCATTGTGTTTTATCTTTAACACTCTCATTACTGGGTCAAGATCATGCAGAAACCGGCCAAATTTAGGGATTAAAAAAAATTTCATTTCCCCACAGCCCCACATTGGATTTTAAAAGTTCAAAGGCCAGTTTGGAGCTACATTCTTTTTTTTATTCTGAATAATTAATCTAGTGTGATATCTAGTAAAGTAAATTGGTTCATGCTAAAGGGGCCTTAGTCATGAAAATTGTAAAATTTAGTTACGCATTGTATTTAGGTTTTAAAATGATTTTGCCAAAGGGAATTTGGTCAAATGCATGATTATCATATAAATTGACAGAGTAACTAAAGTATATGTGAAAGGGGCGTCAGTCAGTGACTGAGGTCCTTTTTGTATGTAATGTTGGTGCTCCTATCTACAGAATATTCTAAAGGGGCTTTAGTCAGTGACACTCGTGTGATTCTCTGTGTGCTAGCTATCTCCATTGATTATATGCAGAATGTGCAGATACCTCAATTCCCTGTTCAGGAAAGTGTTTACTTGAGGCAACTGACAACAAATATATTTTGTATGCATGACATAAAAAATAACACAGCTAACATATTATATTTGTACCATGAAGGTGTAACCAACAAAGGTCCAAATGAGTTATGTTCATTTATCTATGAGTTTATACCAACCCTCCACAACACACAGATTTGCATCTTTATTTTGGTAGCTGTGGGGGGGGGGGGATAAAAATCATGCTTTATCAAGACTATTACTAGCCTTGACGGACACCAAGCACTTTAATAAAATTGAACACTACTTCCCCATTATGGGACACTCATTGCTTCCCTATGAAAGGGATTTTTCTATAGTAAAAAGGGAGCTGAGAAAATATGACAGGATATATAGTGTACATGAATTAACAGAAATAATACAATAAAGTAAATATAATAGCCTTAGTTTTTTGTTAAATAAGTAAGATACAAAGGAGATACTGGAGTTTGAATCATGGTGGTCTTTATATTATAAAAAAGAATTGTACCTCTGAAGAGAGTAAAGACAAAAGTGTTCCAAGGGATGAAAAGTGAACTTAAGGATAAGTAGTTTAACACATTTTACATACATTAGTGAATTCACTGGTTGCATTTTGGCTGGGTCAACTATTGATTCTATGATCACACATACATTTATCTTGGGCAACCTGCACGACCACCTCTACGGTTTCCAGTAAATGGAGCTTATTCTTTGGGAAAGGTTTCTTTGAAAAAGGCAAATATAAATTATATTAAAAGACTACATTCATATATTCTTCATGAATACCAAGAGTTTTACTCTGAAATTTTAAGCTGGCCAACAGATACCAATCAAGATAAACTAAACAAGGCTGAATGGCCTGATTTTTTTATTAACATAATATGTATAAGCAATTTTCTTTGCATTTCACATTAATTGTGTACATTTTTCAAATAAAATATCATAAAATAAATGGTATAGAACTCTG
The DNA here is from genome assembly GCA_039000515.1 of Timema cristinae. Taxonomy (NCBI): domain Eukaryota; kingdom Metazoa; phylum Arthropoda; class Insecta; order Phasmatodea; family Timematidae; genus Timema; species Timema cristinae. Next base: position 29,575,372 of record JBCFYV010009882.1, read on the forward strand.
CACGAACTTTCTCACTCCATTGTTTAAATATGGAGATATTTACTCAAAACTCATATATGTGAAATGAAATAATATACACTAGCAAACCTGAGCTATTTTCTACATTTTATTAGGTGTTGCACCTATAATGGTTATCGCATTGCTATTAAATTCCTCAGTTATAAATTTAGACCAATAAAAAAGGTAAATATTCACTATTGGGTCTAAAATGAAGAGAGATATCATTGCTGTATAAACATTTCCCCAAAGAGAATAAAGAAAAAAGAACAAACTTTTTGAGAGACTTGCTTATCTACTTACTCTATGGTATTTAAGAATTATTGCGTTAAAACCTAAGTAGTATCTCTGTACAACTAGAGCTCACAAAATTGTATCAATATATTTGCCAATATCTCCGAAACTATTGGCTTTATAAAGATATATTTCAAATAAAAGTTATTTTTAATAGTACTACAATTTTGCAGTGATAAGTTATTTAATATCTTAAATAGTTGTGGAAATACGGAAATTTCCACTTAGGTAAAATACCTTAAAAGTCATTGTCATAGGAAAATAAAAACAGCCATTTTGTTTATAATCTTAATCAACTCTTAGATACAAATTTTAATCAAAATCGTTAAAGTCTATTTTAAGAAAATTGTTTTTTTTTTCTTCTCTTTTTGCCTTTAAGTAAACTAACCTTAATTTTAGGATTAGATATCCAATAAAAAAAACTCGGTACAACCCTATGAAAACCCTAGATACCAGAGCCCGATCGGTAAAATAGTTTAGGCTCTAATCTGAGGTACAGACAGAAAAAAAAAATCTTTTCAGATTCGGGGGGGGGGATCGAAATTCATCAAAATCTCAAGTTCGATCTTTTGAGTATCACAATACTTTCTCTACCTGTAAGATAGTGAGAAAGTAAAAAGACAGCATACTGGAGTTTCTTTTTGGAAAATACCTAATTCAGGCTAAAAGTTCCTCAGTCAAGGAACTAAAATATTATTTTGCAACTGGACTAAACAAACAGTATTTTAGCTGTTAATGGAACTGTATCAATTAAATTACATTCTGTAAGTTTTTTTATTTCTGTAGGACAGGGATTCCCAAACTTTTGGCTTGCGGATCCCTTTTGGCTTTGTAAGATATCCACAGATCCTCACACCCTTGCTTGCATGAAATACAGTGTGTGTGGATGATTGCTACCCAAAATTTAAAATAATATATTAAAATATATTATTTTTCCAGAGTGACAAAAAAAGTTATACATGCAATAGTATACTAAGTAAACATTCAATCTTACTTTATAGGGTACTATTGTGAGGAATGGTGTTGTTTCTTCATCTCACATTGGTAGAGATTGTAGACAGCTGAATTCTCATGTTGGGTGCAATGTCCAATCTGCAACGATATTTAGATTTTGTTGATGCATACCTTGAAGATCCAGCTTCGCACAGATAAGTTGTTGGAACAGAATAAGTTTAAGTAAGTACTGCATATTTAGACACTTGTGGATATTTTTGAAGAAGACTGCACCGGAATTCAACCAGAGGAACTTCACCACTGAATTTCTGTTTTAAACCAGTATCAGAGTTAATATCTATCAAAGCTCATAATTTTGCACAGACATTGCATCCGGTTTCTCTGAAGCACAGTATGGATTTTGTACCCAATCATCTGTAGAAGATGGAAAGTATTTCTTAAACGCTTGTTGACAACCATATAAATGTTGGACAACGCTACTATGAATAGTTTCTTCTAGGCTATATTCTGTTTCTATCAAGAAGTAATTCAAAGTTTGAACGCATTCATACTGTCTTTTTTTCAACACATTTCTTCCAAAATTCAAGTTTACGATCAAAAGATGCTATTATATCCTATTGCTGTAAATACCGACACAATCTTTCCTTGACATGACATATTTAGTTCATTAATTCTTGTAAAACTGTTTAACTAAGCCAATTTCTGAAGGCAAGAGGTATTCACCAAACAGGGAGAAAGCTCAAATAGATGATTAATAAAAAAAGAATAAATTTTAGAACTAAGTTCAAAAACTCTTAACAAGAACCTTTCCCCTAGACAGCCATCTTATTTCTGTTTGAAGTAATAGTGTTGTGTTTGCTTCCCATTTCTTCGCAAATTAATTTAAACATTCTGTCATTAAGTGGCCTTGATTTAATGTGGTTAACTATCTTTGAAATATCCAAAACAGTTTTTAGGTCTCTTTCCATAGTTTTGGCGACAAGCGCTTGTTGATGAAGCACACCATGACTATTCAAACAAGACGGTGCCAACTTTTTTGATACATGCCACGCCCCCTGCCTTTTACCTGTCATTGCTCTGGCTCCATCAGTGCACACATGAACACACTTTTCCTAACTTATATTGTGTTCTCTCATGTAACTATTAATTACTTTAAAGAGTTTCTTTCCAGTCGTACGACTTTCAAGAGATTTACAGAGCGACTAATCCTCCTCGATTTTGTTCTGAAACAAGTTAATGCACAAATACAAGTAATACTGTGAGCCCTGACACGTCTGTTGATTCATCAAGTTGCATTGAAAAAGCAAAACTACATTTAAGTTGCAACACCAATTCTTTTTCTCTATCTGTTCAGAAATCTTGAATGTGACGTTTAACAATATTATTAGATAACTGAATTGTTTCAAGTTTATTTTTTGATTGCTCATCAAGCACACAAGCTACCATTTCAATCGCACAAGTTTTAATTAGGGTTTTGGTAGGTGACCTGGTGGTCTAGGGGTAAGGTGTCAGACTTCTATGCTGGCGGCCGGGGTTCAATCCTTGGTCCCGGCAAAGATTTATCTGATTACCAAACCCTTCCTTCACCTCTGACAAGACATCTTGTGAATGTGGGGAATTCCAGGCCTCCACCGTGGTTCGGATTCCACGTTAAACTGTAGGTCCTTCATTTCATCTCACAATCACCCTACCATTACACATTAGCGTAAGTGCGTATAACCCGAACGGGTAGTAAGACACGGTGCTAATAATAATAATAATAATAATTAGGGTTTCATCGATTGTAATGGCTTCTCCTGCAAGCGCAATATAGTAACTCATTGTAAGAAACCTCGGTAGTGCTTTCATTGTCAGTTTTTGAACTTTTCACCATAAGATTCTGACAATTTGTTGATGACCCAAGTTTACGCTTGAAAAAACTTACTCTTTGTCCTTATATTCAGGGTGATTAGTATACGAAGTTTGGCAGGTAACAGAACTGTTTGATAACACTTTGTTGCACAAGATGCATAGTGACAGGGGCATTTTTATCACCTGTATGCGTAAAACCCAGAGACAAATAGGAACCATTGTATTTCCATTTTTTACTACTTTCAACAGTTCTAGAGCTGTAATTTCTAGATGGAGAAGTAAAATGTTGAGATTCCCTTTCATTGTCGGTTACACTGATACTTGCTGGAGTAGTACTTTATTGTTTACTTAAATTACCTCTTTTTAGCCATTGATCCATGATAGATATTAAAAATAATAATATCAATGTTATTGCATTTTATATCACTCACTTTGTTGTATCTATGAGTAAAACATATGAGGAGAGGAGCTCCCATTAACAGTTATTAAGCATTTTTATCCACATTGTCATGAGGACATACAAATTGATTAACCCCAATTAATATATAAATGAGACAAGCACATGATACCTAACAAATGCGGCGAGTACAATGTTGAGCACGAGGGAGAAAGAGCATGTCACTAAACTACGATCTATATTTACATACGTTTGAAACATTTGAAATCACACTGAAATTAGTGGAATAACTTCCAGTTCTGATTGCAGGTGTCCAGGAGAGGATTGCTAGTTCTGAGAAATATACAGTTATGGGAAAGCAAATAGGGGAAAATGAGGGAAGGAAATAACAATTTCACTTCACACAGTTCGGGAACCACTTTTATAGAACATATGTATAAAGCTTAAGATAGTTTTTCTTGTTTTCTTGAAACTAGGTTGCATTGACTACTAATGCCCTTCCAGCATATACTGATTCAAGTGCTCTTATTAGGACTTTGAGTATAAGTACTGTGTAAAAGGCAAAAACAAAAAAGTCATAAAATAATAAACAATAAACTCAAACAATCCGCTGGTTATGCAGATTTAGGTGAAAGGTGTCGTGTACAATAAAATGTAAATATAGGCTCATAATGAATAATCCAAATTCTAAATGCTACCTGATTTGTAAAAAATTTACTATAAAATTATATTTTATTGACTATAGGCCTACCCGCTAGATAATAGCACAATGCAATGTAGTTTACACATTAGAAAATATAAGAGCCTATATGTAATTAATCTTCACGCTTTTATAATTCAAACACATATTATTCATAATTGAAGATACAATTAGGCCCTAAAATATAAAATAATATTTTCATGTTGACGTTTGTGAGATAGGTCTACCATACCATAGTGTTCACTTTCGTAAACAGCATTGGATTCTATATTTTACCACTAACTCCCTCAATTCTTCTATTTCATCTTTATTGTCATCTATATCAACTAAATTCACCATTTCTGCTATTTCATTATCAGATAAACCTTTTATCCTTGCCATTGTTAATGCAGCACGAACACAAGAAACAGAAGCCTATGCTATTCTTTGCACTAAGAATCACTGAACTTGAGCTACTTGGAGAGTAAACTGCAGAGTTGCTCTAGTTATAAAAATTCCACTCAGATGTGCGTTGAAATGACCATATATGACCACAATTCAAAACTAACAGTCCAAGGAATGCATATCACTAACCAAACATGTAGAATAACCTGGCAAAGATTTTATTCTGATTTAAATTCAAGACCCTGTAGAATTGATAGGCTCCGTGAGATACGTGAGAACGGCTACCCGTAAATTCAACAGGCATGGTGTCAAGAGTGTTAAGACTTTCAAATTAACTTTCATTCTTTGTTTTATATATTTATCTTTAATTAAATACAGATTTCACAGTGTATTCTTCCTGAGTGTTTTAACCCCACCAATTCCTGTGTCCTTAAAATAGTTTAATTTGCAGATAGTTTGGATAAGTAATAAGACCCATGGCACACTCAACTGTAGGAAATAATTTTGGGGGTTCACCAAATAAGAACTCTTTGAACTCTAATTACCATTTAAATCAAACTATCAGTGGCATGTCATGGAGTGTTGCAAGGGAAGCAGACCATGTAAAACTCTACCTGCAACTTGGGCCCTATTTGACCAATCCTTCATATGCTTTACTCTGCATGCCTCACATGGAAATGTATTCCCCTCTTCACCTAACCAATAAGTGTTCTACTGAGGGATGGGAACAACTTAGAGGTACAGTTTGAACTTATGCTGCTTACCCTGGTAACACTTTACGACACAACACTGCAAACTACAAAGAACGTCTATAGGCATACAATTTTCTAAAATGTATCAAGAAGGGATCAATCGAAGTAGTTTCTAAAGGCATCCAATTTAAAAAATCTTGTCATTGAATGACCAATTCAAGGGACTTTTAGGGGAAATTAGTTTACCATAATTTGCTCCAAATAGCTTCTTTAGGCATCTAGTTAAAAAAAAATACATATACAGTACAAATAGCGGGTACCCACATTTGGCCTAAAGTTATTTGGCCTAAAGTGTAAGCTAAATGCCTTTAGGCCAAACGCCCTTTAGTAAAGTTAATTTTTAGACCATTTATTAAAATATGGTTTGCTGTCTTAGGAAACATTCATTATGATTTGTAGTGATGTTAATAGATGGCGAGGTGTGTAGTGATTAGTTAAATAGTATACACTACCATTTCAAAATATATGTCTTTTCTCAATTTACTACTTCCCAAGGTATAGCAGCACGTCCATTAACCTGTAGTACCACTTTTGTATGTTGAACTTTTTACATTGCCAAGGTTTTGTACTAGTTGTTGTACCGTTTTGTACCAGAAATAAAAAGTTTTGTACCCATACCGTTTTTTTATTAATGAGCACATACATGTGGTCACACCATTTTAATAATTTTGTTTTATTTTGAATTTTGAATTTTTTTAAGTGCCAAAGTATATTTTATCAGTCTTTCTTAGTATATTTGTTTATTAATTTTTCTAAATGAATTGATCAATCATTCATTTTTTATAATCATTAACTTACTCGAGTTTGCCCACGGCTTCGTTCATATTTAAGTTGGGTAAATTATCTTATTTTTAGCAAATCATCTAAACCAGGTTTTCTCAAACTCTATAATCTTGAGCCTTTAATGAACATTAAAAGTAATTGTTAAGACTCTTATTCTTAGAATAAAATAACTTTTTTACGTTAAAATACAAAAATGACATTTATTATTTAATTGATTTTTTTAATTTTCTGATAAGAGATTTGTAGAAGTTTATTAAGAATAGTAAAGTTTTGTAAGATATTAATTAATTTTATTGCTTTATAAGCCAAGCAGAATATTAATTTTTTAGTCAATCATAATTTAGCAAGTTGAAGAAAGTGAAAAATTGGCTCACACCTCATCAGAAATCCCTTTGTGCCTCGCAGTTTGAGAAACCCTGATCTAAACTACCAAAAATACAATTTCAGACACATATGAGGCGAGAACTTTGTATGTTGATGAAGCCACAAATTAACTACTACCTATAAGAAGTAAAATCTATTTTTTATATATATATATATTATATGCAGTTTTTGCATCAATATTTGCTCGCTTAAGTGGAGACATTGTTGAAATGAACACCAAAAGAAATAGTTTAAATTTACTAATTAGACATGAATTAGTTTGAAAGAATCACTCTAGTAAGCACCTCAGCTTATCAAATAAATTGTTCTGTTAGTAATTGTTTCTATTGGTTTTTGAAAATTTTCCCTTCTTCCCAATCATAATTTCTCTAACTCCCATTTAAACACATAGTTTTAAGAATAATTTCTTTATCTATAGTTGTACTTCTACCTGCCAGCCAAATTTCGATTTTCAACTATAGATATTTACATTGGTGACAAGTAAATTGACTCAAAGTTTACATTTTTTAATACGTTATCAAACTTTTTAGATGTTATTATAAAAATGTCTAATAAAGTTCTTATAAATGTTATCATAATACAGATTAATTATACATATTCACTTTTTTTATAACTTATATATTATTTGCTCATTAGATTCCTCTAATGTTCTTTTATTCTCACCTTTTTTATTTTTTATTTTTACCACATTGAATTATATCATCATTAATATTAATCATTTCCATACTTCTTTTTACAATGTTATTTTAAAAAAAATATAATTTTAGGGAATTAAAATTAGTCATAGTGAGATGAAAATTTTATAACATTTAGGTATACCATACATTCCGAATCAAAAGAGACGTCTGAATTGTATCCATTCAAACATATCTTAAACAATCATCACAAATAAAAAGTCTGATTTGTATACATTCTCATAATATCCCCAAAATCCTGAATTGTATCCATTCTGAGTGGTCTCCATTCAGACAGTTTTCAAATAAACGACTTTAACAAAAATCCTGAATTGTATCCATTCTGATAGGTCTCCATTCAGACATTTTGTTAAACAATCACCACAAATAAAAAGTCTGATTTGTATCCATTCTCATAATATCCACAAAATCCTGAAGTGTATGCATTCTGAATGGCCTCCATTCAGACATTTTCTTAAACAAGTACCACAAATAAAAAGTCTGATTTGTATCCATTTAATTGTGGGGCCACATCTCTGATAAATGGCAGCAGCAGAGACTCTCTTTATATAATAAAGATAACTATTTTACTTATTGTCTTATTACTTTAAAATCTAAACATGGATTTTAAATGATTAGACTTATTTTTATAAACATTACACTATACTAAGTGTGGCTACTAAATAACCGGACTCATCTTTTTGCCACTTATCCGAGTTCTCGGTAACAACCAGCAGGGTCAGATATTGATCTATATTCTTTTCTTTCTCTACCTTCCAAATTTCAAGGTTGTGCAACCAACAGTTGAGCCGTAGCCTTTGTTCAAAGTGGACCTTGTACCTGAGCTCAGTCGGAATTATGCTCGGTGTAAAAGGTGAGCAGCGTGTCAACGTGAAGTTTCTTGTAAAACTTGGGTGATCAGTGTTTATTTCGTACTCAAATGTTCAATTGGTTTAAAAAAAAAGTAAGGAGGGGAGGAAAGAGATAGAAGACAATCCGCACCCCGGCCATCCTCGCACATCAAAAATAGATATTATTGCAATTGCTGACTTAGGTAATATTGATAAGGAAACTTTTCTACAAATTTTGCATGAAAATTTACACACACAAAAAGTTTGCTCTAAAATGGTGCCATAACTGTTCACTCCTGAGCAAAAGGAAACTCAAATGAACATTTGTGTTGACATACTTTATAACATCGAAAATGATCCAAACTTTTTAGAAAATGTGATAAATTGTGACGAATCATAGTTTTTTCAATTTGACCCTGAAACTAAGCGCCAATCTATGCATAGGAAGAGTCCCATTTACTGAGACAAAAGAAAGAACAGATGAGCAAGTCAAAATTCAACGCAATGATGATAGTTTTTCTTATATCTGTGGGATTGTTCACATTGATTGGGTACCTGAAGGTCAGACTGTTAACCAGGTTTACTATAACGAGGTTTTTACAACCCTTCGTGAAGGCATAGGAAGAAGAAGATCTGAAATGTGAAAGAACGGCTCGTGGATTCTTCATCAGCACAATGCACCAGAACATAAAGCGCTGTTTATCCATAGGTTTTTGGTGAAGCACAAGTTTCTGGTGTTGGAACATCACCTTACTCACCTGATCTAACCCGATCTAACCCTGTGTGACTTTTTTCTGTTCTTGAAGATCAAGTCTGCACTAAAAGGAACCCGTTTCGAGTCACTTTATGCTATGAAGGAAAAAGCAGCGAAGCTCATGAACAACCTCTCAGAAAAGACCTGAAATATTGCTTCCAACAGTGGAAGATTCGTGTGGTGAGGTGTAGGGTTTGAGGAGGGGACTAAATTGAAGGTGATAACATGTCCATTGAGTAATTTTGTAAATACAATTTTTAGAGCATAAGTGCGGTTATTTAATAGCCAAACCTCGTATACCTGTGTATAAGGTGCTTGTTTTATACACAAAGATATAGATATTTTATATATATATTTATATATAAATAAACCTAGTATCATCTTGTTGGCAGCCCTAAATTTAAATACTATCTTACGAAAAATTGACAGCGGTAGCTACTTTAACAACGCAATTTTATTAATCTTAAGTACACGCAAAACTATCATCCACTCTAAGCAAAGAATAAAGTATGTATGCTATTTCTCACACAGGGCATGGCAATAAATAAACAATGTTTTTGTAATTGTATGCTTTTAATCTTCATAGATTTTTGTTAAATTGTCATATCCTATTATATACAGATAATTTCATCACTTTATAATGTAGGGCTACGTTGGTTCAGGGGTGGGGGAACGGAGGGGGGCACCGGAGACATTACCCCCCCCCCTTGTTGATAGAAGCAGGGGCAGGGTTGCCACGCACCTGGAAAACAGGGAAAACCAGGAAAATACAGGGAATTTTTTTGTGTCTGGGAAACACAGGGAATTTCACCAAAAAGCTAGAATTTACTGGAATTTGTTAGTGAATTTGGTTAATACATTGCTTGCACGCTTAAAATAGTAGGAACAATATAGATTAAAATTTGTAACTGGAGAACTGAGCAGTCTGATTGGAACATGTCTAGGTTATGATGACTATGCTTACCATCAGCTTGAGACATGTCCTGAGTGCAATCGAGACGATTCGTTCGACAAATGCCACACCTTTTTTTTTGACTTCCTCCACTCACCCCCACCAATACCACAAATGTCGCGTTTCATCCTTCTCCATCCCCCAATTTCATCAAGCCCATGCTGTTGGCACGTGTTTCTGCTGCCAGTTTAATGAATTCATTCTTTAGATTTTGGTGTTATTTGTCTGTTGTTTAAAAAAGGTTTCTCCTGTTGAAAGTGGTAAGTATCCCAGATATTATTGTTTTTGTAGCGTGATGTTTTAAGACCTACCTATCTTGCCATTTTGGATATTTTTAATTTATAAGAAATTGCCAAGGTGTCAATTTTGTTTGTTTAAATCTTTATTGGTTTTAACATTTTTACTACACTCAACTCTCGATTTAGCGAAGGTGGATTTACCTGGTTGCTGCCGTGACCAGGATAAAAAAAATGGATTATACTGTGAAGTGAATGGTTTATGAAAATATTGCCTCCTGTTAGTCTGTCATAAAATTAGTGTGGTTGTAAAAATGGCCGACTATGTTTGTGTTCGCGTATAGCTACTTTACCTCTCCCACCCCCTGTGAAATGGACTAGCCCACTTCTACCACCCTTCTCTCCAGTCCATTGCAGTGTTAGGGATATGCAATACTTGTAAAATATTGATATTTGAGTATGAACAATAAATGAGAAGTATATTTCCCAGTATCTATACTTTCATTTAGCAATAAAAAAATAAAGGCAATAATAATAAAAGATGAATAAATTTAATAAATGATCAGAAAAATAAAGTAAGTAAAAGGAGAAAACTAGATAAATTAAAATCTTTCGATGCAGGCTAAAAAGTACTGATATGAATAAAATATCAAAAGGTTGATATCAATACTATAGTATCTGAAATTGAAAGAAAAGTATTGATTCTGGTATTGTAGCATTCCTAGTGATAGTTTAAGGCCAGTTCTAACGTGTTATTTTCAATGAATCATTGAAAATAATTACAAAATGAACATCAGACCACTCATTTCATTAGAATGAATCACTATTTAAAGCTTTCACCAAAAGAGAAAAGGAGTTCTTCTTTTGTCCAATTTTAATAATCATTATTGAAAAATGAAAACAAATGTACAATGAGAACACGTACAAGAATTAATGAATTTATTTTTCTTTGAATGTAAAGATTTATTTTCATTAAATGCTACACTGCAACCACTTTCAACCTTTTATTGGATTTAATACCACTTGTTTTCAAGTTTCAATTCCCGTTGACAAACCAGATAGCCTTTAACGAAATTTGTTGTGCTTATTTACAGGCATTCAGGATTTTGTGGATATTATGAGAAGGGATACAAATCAGACTTTTTATTTGTGGCGCTTGTTTAAGAAAATGTATGAATGGAGACCATTCAGAATGGATACAATTCAGGATTTTTGTGGACATTATGAGAATGGATACAATAAATCATACTTTTTATTTATGGTGCTTGTTTAAGAAAATGTCTGAATGGAGTCCATTCAGAATGGATACAATTCAGAATTTTGTGAATATAATGCGAATATTTCTAGTTGATACCAATCAGACTTTTTATTTGTGGTGCTTGTTTTAGAAAATGTCTTAATGGAGACCATTCAAAATGGATACAATTCAGGATTTTGTGGATATAATGCAAATAATTACACTGAATACAAATCAGTATATTTGTTAAATTCGTTCATTTGAAATCTGTCTGAATGGAGACCATTCAGATTGTAATATTTTAGTTATTCATGGTTTGGCTTATAGGGTGTTTATATCTAGGTAAAATGTTCACTATTAGAGATGGTCCCTTTTATCGTAATGTCTATAGTATTTCTTTCTTGGACAGATTTCTTACAATTATTAGATGACAAACTCTTTTTGTAATGGCCGGTCTCAATATCTCTCCAGCACTTTATAAAATAGTATGTATATAACAGCTCAGTAAACTTTAAAAAAAGAATATTACACCATGAGAAATTACAACACTAACCATGCTTATTATTATTAAATTGAGATAATTATTTGAAAAGTAATAATTGCATTTAAAACTATTTATTTAAATTGTATAATGGAAATCATTACAGTTAAATATAATTTTATTGTACATAACCCAAATACAAAAACAAACCTTTTTAAACATAAATTATTATCTATTAAATTATGTTCCACAAACATTCATGTCAGGATCACAATCAACTTAACTTTAACTTAACGTAAACGTTCACTTAAAGTAAACTTAACTTAAGAAAACAGACATGTGATAACGATTCACGTAACTTAACGTAACAACTCCAGCCAAACATTTGCATTCTTGAGTCTGCTCTGTGATTTGTACTATTTGTAAAGTGATGATCTGTGAATGTTTACAGTTTTAAACAATATAGTATATATCTATTATTAAACTTATTTGATGAATTTAGCTTTCATATTTTAGTTTAATAATTAGGTTTCAATGTCTGATCACTAGAACTAAAGCTAAAAAGTAGACCTTTGTCTTAAAACCAACAAATGAATTATTAATAGCCCTCTTGACATCACGCGCATAATGATTGGCTGGTTAGATCACATGATACCCTTCAAGTAATGTTCCCTCAAAGTAAAAGACCTCTCAGGACATCTCTTACGTTAAGTTAACTGCATCGTGATCACTTCCATTTAAACACACGAGATCCTTTATGTTAAGTTAACACTAAGGTGATAATGATGCCGGCATCAGTTTATCTTGATTTCTCAAAGGAAGATAGATTAATTTATGCATAATTTTTGTTTTTTATTGAAATGGGAACATTTAAACTAAAACATTTAAAGAACTTGTTTGTATATGCTTTAAGAGTTCCATAAAAATTGTGTAGACTGGTCAGACTTGTTACTAAAAAGTAACTGAGGATTTTCCCCAGTAAAAAGGCTTTGAACCATGTAATGACACGTGTAATACAATCTTTAAGTTTTTCATATGGCGTTAGCTTAAGTTTCTAGCATATATTAGAATTGAAATGACTCAAACTTTTTAGAAAAAAAATTTAATTTATAATTACCGTTATTTATAGAGTCATTTGCATTTAGATTAATCAAGTCAAATTTAATTATAATTTTCATATATATAAACCAAACAAATATAGTTTCATCTTCCTTTTTAAGAAATATGTATTATTTAACATATTACTGAATGGAAGAAAGAAAAAGTTAACTATATAACTAGGACAAAGCTAAATATTTGAAATTTAAACTCCAATGTCTAGTTTGAAGATATAAAGAACCTTATTTGTTTAAATAAAGAGCCAATAAAGCTAGTTTACAAATTTAAATTATTTTTAACTATATTTGATAATGTGGGCTGGGATCTTAATTGAACACTATAAATTTGAAGTTGAACTTTAACAGATAAGAGTCAGAGTCCACTATAGAGTTAAGTCTTCAAACTTTAGTAACTTAATCTATAATAATAAATGGAAGTGTTTGTGTGTTTGTTTATTTGTGTGTGATGCCCAGCCAAATCTACAGCACATAGAGATCTGAAATGTTTAACATAGGTGGACAAAAAGGGATCCAAATGCACCTCGAAGCGGGATTTTTAAATTTTTAATCATCAATTTCAATTAAGCTGTATCTAAGAAATTTTTGAAGAACATATTTTTAATCTGGTTTAGAATTACGTTTCAGAGATAACTGATAAAAATATGCTGCATACTCCTTGGGAAAAAAAAAGTGTACGAAATCAACCATAATTCTAAACTTTTTTGGGTATGGGGGTGGGGGGTGCCTTATATCATTCTTATATCATAGTGGGTCACGGGCAATGCCTTGCGGGGTTGCTAGTATTGAATAAAAACATAGATAAAAATAGCTCAAATCATGTTATCTAGTGCTATTCTGCTATAATATTAAATAAAAGTTTTAAATTTGATATTCTTTCCTCAGTGTTCATCAAAAACAACAAGACCGATCACCTTATGGCAATGGACACACTCACTCTTCCAACATTCGAGGTCTTACTCTCCATAAGAAAGGTTCTGTCCGTGATGGAGGTGACATTCATAAGCGCTCGCGTATTCAGACAGCGTATGTATTTCATCTTTAATTGTTCGGCTTTCCTATAACTTCCTATATCTTTGAAGTGTGACATATGATTTGTGCATAAATAGATTTTTCATTCAATTTATTTGCTAAAAAATAATAATCCTAATGATTTAATACAATAATATTATGTTATTCTTTGTAGATATGAGTTGTCCCAGGACTTATTAGATAAACAAATTGAGATGTTGGAAAGAAAATATGGTGGCATAAAAGCACGCACTGCAGCTCTTACAATACAGCGAGCATTTCGTAGATATATGCTACTCAAGAAATTTGCTGCTATAACAGCTATGGCAAAAGCAGAAAAACGTCTAAGTCGACGATTGCACAGTCATTTGGAAATTCGTGAAAGTTGCACTGATACAGAAATAGCTATCAAAAATAATTTTGCAGGACTTTATCAAGAGCTGCGACAGGATTGTGCTTCTCAACCTCTTAGCTATGGCCGTATATTACCTCTCCGCTCAATGTCTATGCGAGAAAGAGAACATAGACATATGGACACTCCAGCCTTACCAAGAAGTCAGTCCAGCCGCTGTGATGTAACTCATGCTAGTGCTCATCTTGACTATTATACCCCAACTTCCTTGGTTCCATGTCCATGCTACACTGGCCATCAACATTTTTGGGATACTAATTACTACATGCCACATGACACATTCTCAGAGAATGCTGAGGTAAGAAATATGATTTTTACAACAACAAAATCCTGTCATTAATTTAATTTGGATAAATCACATATTTTTATTTTTGATTATTTTAGAGATTTTTATTGATTTCATCTTATGATTAAAAAAGTTACTTTTATTCCCTACTGTTAAAACAACAATTATTTTAAAAACTATAAAGTATTTAATTTCTAGATGATTGTTCATATAAGTAGTGGCATTGTGTTAAGTATCATTACTGACTCTTTTTACTAAATTATTGGGGTATCATTTCATGCAAAGTATTCTAAGATTTCATCCACCATTTCTCTCTTGCCTCACAATATTTTCTCTCTGACCTTTCTGATTAATTTTCTCTTCCCTTTTCAGAATTGTGTTCCCTGCCTCTTTTCTTCCTTCCCCTTCTGCCTTAACTTCCTTTTACATCCCTTCTTTTTTTTCTGTTCTTTCACACATTTCTTCTTATTTTACAATCATTTCCTTTTATTTTCCAAACATTTACTCAAATTTCTCCTTATTTCACACATTTCCTCTTTTTTACTTTACACACTTTTTCCCCCTAAGCATTATTATGGTTATTTTCATAGTTATAGAAACATGTTGGATAAAAAGAACATCACAGAACACCAAAGAGAATAAATGAAATAATATAATCTCTTAAAGAAATATAATGAATAATGGGCAAAGAGCATCATGGTTCATCAATGTATGTCGCCAGGATTTTAGATTTTAATTTTTAAATTGATCCTGCTACCTTAGACTTAGAATTTTAGTTTTGTAATCGCTACGCAAATTGATATATTTGGAAGAGCATATTTATTTTTTGTATCTGTTTATTTTTAGATTTTTTTCTACAACATCTAAAAGTTATTTATTTTTATATGCCATATTGTAGCTCCCTATTTTTTAATTCCAAACTTTTCACCGCTTTTGGTATGTAGAGTGGTCATTTTTACAACTTGGCAATTTAAATTTTCTTCTATGTCAAAAGTATATTTTCTAACAATTATGATAAGATTTCAAACTACCGTGCTCTTTCCCCCGCCTACCCTCTCCCCTTCTTACACCTATCCACAGACACATTTTCAGTCACCACACTCCTATTTTTAAATTTAAGACTTTTTAGCTATATAATCTTTATTATTTCATTGCCATATTTTAGTTTTTGAAAAAAACCTAGAAGTAGTTTTTTAGATTGGTTTTCTGTATTTTGAGCTCTTCCATTTCCCAGTCTTCAATTTTATAATTCCATATGTTCATAAGTTTGGCTATCAAAAGGTTTTTTTTACTTATATGCATTTTCTAAAAAAAAAAAAATTTCAAAAACCCTATTTGAGAAATATCAAAAATCTAATACTCATTTGGCGTAACCCTTTCACATTTTTGGCAAAAACTCACCTAAAAGTTTTATTTTATCTTTACCTATATAAATTGCCCTATCCTCCCTACACCCTTCTTCACAATTTTCTACAGTTTCAATTTAGGATTTCAGAATTTTATGGCTATTTTAAGGGGTCTCTTTAGATGCTTGCCAAATTTCAGTTTTCTATCACACACAAAAGTATTGGTTTCTATTAGTATTTTAAATTTTACCCATCCCCGCCCCATTACTCTCCATTAATCCAACTCCCAAATAAATTTTAGAAAGTTTAAAGATAATTTTGTGATCTCTAGCTCTCGCTTCTACTAGCCTGGCAAATATAAATTATCGATCAAATATAAAAAAAACTTCTGTCTGCACCCTTCTCTCCTTCTTTACTGAAATCCAATTTTAAAGACTTATAGCTATTTGGCATGGTTGGCTGCCAGCTGAATTTAAGTCTTTCACTACACTGAAAAGTAGTATTTTATAGTAGTTTTGAAAATATTTAAAACCTGATTACACTTTCTCCAATTCTCTCTTAAAAATTAATCATAGCATTATTAATTTAGTTTTCTGGTTAATCTCCCTACTTCTCTACTAATTTCTATTTTCTAGCATATCTGATTTTTTTTTTCTTATTTTAACCCCCTTTACTTACCTGAGATTTATTTAGAAATATCCCATTTTTGATTTTTTTTTTTAAAGGGGCGCCAAATTTCAACTTGCTACTTAATCTAGAAGTGGGTTTTCTTTATTGAACAGATGTACCTTCAACTATATGCATCAAGATTTAATTCCTTCCACGTCTTAAATCATCAGGACCGGATCACAGAATTCTAAGGCTGGCTGCTACTTGTAAAGAATGGGGTCCCCCCCCCCCCCCCCCAACTCTTTTTCTTACTAGTTCAGGTTGTGAGGTCTCTCCTTTTTCTTTTTTTTTTTTACTTTAAAAGGCCAAACAAACAAAACCGTGTGCAAAGTAAACCCAATTTTACTAAGCTAACTTAAAATAAACAACAGAAATCTTAATAAATTTGTTGACAGTTTGGTTTTGATATCACATTGTATAAATATTTTTTACATTTTCTTTACCCACTTTAGGGGTTGAATGGTCAAAGGCATCACTCAGGCAATCTACTGGACTGTCTCACTGACAAGGAGGAAATCCGGGCTTGAATCCCATTTAAAATAAAATATTAAGTAAAAATATGTACAGGGTATTATAGGGGCCCCTTAAAACTTGGGGCCTGGGTTCATGACTACCATTGCCCCCACACCCTTTAATCTGGCCCTGCTTATTATTTTTCTGAATTGTACCTATTTTAATTATAATAACAGGGTAGGGCCAAGGAAAATATATATTTAGAAGAAATGTATCCGCCAAGATAAAATCTCTATATTAAAGTTAATATTGTTGTGATTTCTGAGAACATTTTCTTATGAAGCTGATAGTTTTTGTTTTGTATGAAATAAACGAGCAACATTTTTAATTCAAAGTTGAAAAAAAAATTCCTATTCAAATTTATTAAGAGTGAGCGTGTAGTGTATTTATTGTTAGCTAATGTAAACACCTGTCTCATACTCGATATAAATCAACACCTACTGAGGAATAGCTATATTGTTTATTTGTTTGGAGTTTAGTTTCAGCTTTCTTTTCTTCACTTTGGATAGAGCGGCATGGCTTTTTGTTCCCCATGAACATAGTTTTATATAGAACAAAGTTACAAGATCGCCTGACAGATAAACAGACTAGCTTTCTTAGTTCAAATTATTAAAATTATTTGAAACTATCACCAATATATCATACACAAAAGGAAAAACTATTCAAACATGGACTAGATATTTAAAATGGAAATGGTAGTTAATAATATTACATGAAATTTAATTCATTTTTAGAGCAAAAACTTTAGAATTATTCTCAATGAAAAATGTTTATTTGAGAACTAGTTTGTGATGTTAATAATAACAAACTTTCATGGTACTGCGAGGGAAGCTATCGGCTGCTGAGCGGTGGAGGGATTGACTTCGCCAGACACACGACAACCGGGCAGTTGAATCAAATTGAAAATCCACAATATTTTGTTCTTAAAAATACTTATTGTGCTGTTTCAGAAAACTGTTCATGTGTAAAAGTATTAAAATATGGAGGGGGTGAAATAAGAGTTGTTTACACATCTCGTCCACAAGTTTATTTTTAATTAATAAATATTTTTTTTAATACTATCCTTGTTCAATTTTACATCCATTACTGTTTCAAGCCGGTGGTCAATTTTTTGTTCAAGCCTTATATTTTACACTACCATCTGGCTAGGCCTGTCTTTCGTAGCTTCAAATGCCTTATAATCTATCTTAAGACTAGAACAGGTACAACATCCAGTCCCCGGCCGTCAATTTATCAATGTGAAAGGGTAAATTCATATTTTCATCAATGATAAATTTTCGGCCATGCTGGGAATTGAACCATGCTCAATAGGCAGACAAGTTGCAGATTTACCTAAGGTGTCGGACTTCTTGTTTAAAGAATATATTTCTTTAATGAAATTCTAAACTAATCAGGAAATAAACAAAAATAGAATATTTTTAAAAGCAGAGATCAAATTTTTGGAAAAATTTTTTGCTCATAATCAAGAAAGCTAAATCAAGTTGAAATTAAATTACTTATATCTTTTTTATGGTTATATTTACAAATACCAAATTAATTTTGTTGAAAAAAAACCACCTTTATTTCAATAGGAGAAAAATTTACAATGCTATTAAATAATAACTACAATTAAGATTTAAGGTTGTTATTAGAACACCTTTTGTTTAATACATTTTTGGAAGTTCCCCCCTTTATGGTGCTTCTTTGAGTACATTTTTGATTGCTTTGTAATAATTTTTAGTAGGTTCATTCTTCAATTCAATTATGTTTTTGTTATTTAGGAAATATGTTTTTTTTTAACTTATCATGACTAATAACAACTCTGATGTCACCTTTGTTTACTTTTACATGGATAATATTGTTTATGATAAATTTATCATTGAGCTGTTTTAAGAAAATAATTTATTTTTTTGTTGGGGTTATTCAGAATGATTTTTTTTATTGGCGATCAGATATCTTGTTTTATTTTTTATTTTTGAAGGTATATGTTTAATGGCTTCTTCACTATCATCGATCAAGGAATGTACTTTATTAGTTATTGAATAATTATGACAATTAAATTTATGTATTTTTAGAAGCACAGATTCTTCATCAGACATTAGTTGGGTGCTTGTAAGATTAAGAACCTTAGAATAAAATGTATGAGTTTGTTTTTGAGTTTTATGCTTTATTACTTATTATTTAAATATGTTTTCAAATTTTTTTTATCTAATATTTTCAATCATAATCAGTCTCATTAAACCACAGGTAGGATTAGAATTTACATCATTAAGACAGGGGTCAACATTCCGGTTTCTCACAGTAATTATTTCTTTTCACATAATGCTTTTTTTCTCCAATTTTATAACACAACACTTCATTAGTTTATGGGATGATTCATAATTGTATACAATAAAATGGTGCAGTGGAATATACACTGAAAAATAAACTCAAAGTCTCAGAACAAGATAATGCCAGGACCACTTCTTTATCGACAGACTGACAGGGACAGGTCAGAAACTACCATTATGTCATAGTTTTTTTATTGACTTGGGTCAATAAAACTTTAACATTGCACATTTATAAGAGATGTTAGAAGTCTCCACTATTGCATTCATATCAAAGTTCAGCCTTCTTGCACTACAACTGTCGTGGTCATTGGAAGATGGGTGGAATAACACGGATTGTGTTTTCAGAAAGTATCCACAATTGCACTCCACAGCTGTTTTCTCATGTTGTGCCATTGGGATTACAAATTTCCTTCATGTGGTCCCACCACCAAAAATCGCAAGGTGTGAGATTGGGTGATCGCGTCGGTTATGCAACAAACCTGTTGCACCCGTTCCATCTCCTGGGATAGTATTCGTCCAAATGGTGTCTCCCTACACAGTCTTAATGTGTAAGGGCTCCATCCTAAAGCAGCCACATGTTCAGCCTTGTTGCCAGCGGAATATCCTCAAGTAGTTGGAGGAAAATGGTCTGCAGAAAGTGTAAGTAGTTTTCACCTCGTAATTGTGCAGGCGTTGGTCCAAGTAAAATATCACCCACAACTCCCACCAAAATGTTGATGGAGAATTGATACTTCCAATGGACCTCCAGGACGGCATTTGGATTTGTGTCGGCTCAAATTTGCTGACTGCGGAGATTGACACTGTCAATTCTGGTAAATGTTACTTCATCCATCCATTGCCAGTACTTTGCTGCATAGTGGTGCAGCAGCCAATTGTGTAATGTCCCACAGCGTTCAAAATTGAGAGCTGGATTCAACTCCTGCACAAGCTGCAAATAGAAGGGGCACAGTAATTGGTTATTTACCGTTTTCCACATGAACGTCTGCGACAAGTGATTATGTGCGGTTACTTGGCATTTACTCTACTGGTGAGCATACCACAGAATCAGAATTGTCTCTTCCACTTTAACCATCTTGCAACATCGTAGCATACCACTGTTGACCATCCACAAGTGCAAAGTGACCGATTTCCCTCAAGTGATGATTCATTGCCACAAATGTCCTTGGATTTGGGTGTAGTCGAGCAGTAAAATGTGCAGGATACGTACGAGCAGCGGCAGCAAAATTCTGCCATTCCTCATTGTAAATCATAATCATATCTGTCAGTTCCTCGTTTGTGTATTGCTCCCCCATCTTACTGGTCATTTTCAATCACAGCAAGTACCCGAGTGTAATGTTCCATATCTTCAACACTCCGAATGACACGTGTGCAATACTACCTCGCAATGTTGCCATATCTCGATAAATAAGCGGTCCCGGCAATATGTTGTTATGAGACTTTAAATTTATTTTTCATTATAGATTCCACTGCACAACTTTATTGTATACAATTACGAATCACCCTGTGTATCTTATGCAATGTGATTCCACCGTAATTTGTGTTGCATCATGAAAACTTGTAGATTATTCATACCATACATGCATTAAAAATAGTCATCCAAAAAATATGGCAGTCAACACAGAAATTAAAACAAAGGAGAAAAGGACTACCTTTTAAGAGAATTTGTCAATTTCTATCATTTAATTTTCCAAATTTCTTTCCTTGTACTCCTAGCAACAAAATTACGAACATTAATACCATCAAAATGTTCTAATTTATCTATGTATAGTTTAAATTCTATAAAAGCCTATAATTACATCATCTTCCTTGAATAAGTTTTATTGAACTTTTCTGAACTTTTGCATGTTTTAATAACTTTCAAATGCTATTTTTATGTACTCATGTTTTGTTGACTTCTTGTTCTACAATTTATCAAATTCAGTAAGCCTTAATTAATTTCATATTTACTATCATTGACTAATTTTTGGTCATAATTAAAATATATACTTTATCATGCTTTTAAATGTAAATTTCAATTTATTTCCAGACAGATGAAGTCACTTTAAGTCGAGATTCAACTTTACGCAGAACTATTGCAACATTACCTCACCCTCAAACAAGTGCAGTGTGGGTTACTAAACATAACTCTAGTTCATTGCGATCTTGGAATCAAAACCACAAAGTTCCCCCTGAGGTACCTAAAAGAACATCATCTATCTCAACCAAGTCTAATGAAACTCGCAGCCATAATGTGAATGGCTTGAACAAAACTAAAGATAATGGTAGCCTTTCAAGTGTCCAGTCATCAGGCAGTGATAGTAGTCTCTCTACAGACCGCATTACTTGTGAAAATTCTGAAGTTGAAAATCATAGATGTTCACCTATATGGAAAAGAAAAGATCAGGTAAGTTTTGGGGAAAAAAAGGGGGGGGGGGAAAAAAGATAACTTTGTTTGTATTTAACTATAAATTGTACTTTAAATAAACCTTAATGCATTTAATCAATAACAAAATATATAATTATGTTAAAGTTTTATAATATTTGAGTAATGAATTTGAAAATTAGTTTCTTTGTAGAAAAATATGGATACCACTAACTTCAAACTTTTATAAGTATTTTTCCACTAATAAAACTGTTGTTGATAGGAGTATCATGTGCTGCAGTTTAGCCCTTTATCAATATCTCCTATGTATCATCAAGTACTATAGTTATTTAGCCAGATAAAGGTATTACTTTTTATGTATTTTTTACCCTAAACTCTTAACTAGCGTGTTTAATGTTTTTTGGTCTTATGAAAGAACAAGAATGAGTGAAATTGAAGGGTGGGTGAGAAGGGAGGGGTGTTGATTTTCAATCTATTAGCGTATGTTTGTCCAGGTGGCTCAATACTAAGCAAATTAACAACACTTCACTTTCCATTCACCCTACATTTTTACTAACTATGGTTCTTTCATATGGCCTTTTGTCATATTTTTATTCACACCAGTGTACTTTAACCTAAATTTAAAGTATACTGGGTTCAGAAGGCAAGATTCTCATCTCCCTTAGGCTTTGAAATCACCAATAATTCATGAGGTAATGTTCTCTCTTTTTAAGTACCTACCTTTTTTAAAGTAATATTAGCATTAGTTGCAATTAAGAGTGATTTTTTTGGATATTGCTAAAGAAGAAAGATTTGTATGGTTACTCTTCCCCTACCAACATGCTATCAATTCCTATGACTGTCATTTGCTTAGAGTTTGGTATAAATTTTAATTAATCTGAGTTAACTGCCTGTAAACCTAACTAGGATGAAATAAAAATGCCATCAAAAATTATTTCCCATCACCCAAACGAGGAAATATAAATGCTTGTATGAGCTTTACATATTGGCAATATAAATATTTTTGTATTACTATTTGTATATTTATTAGATTGTAAATAATGATATATAACATCAATTAATATATGTGGTTTGTTATTATTGCTGTGATAGTATCTGGCCACTATGTCAGGTGTTGTGTGATAAATGGCACTTTAATATATATATATATGTGTGTGTGTGTGTGTTACAGGAAAAGTAGATTGTCCAGTAAGAGTCAACTCGGCCTAGGTAAATTCGACTCTTACTGGTCTTTTTAGTAAAAGTTGATTAAAAGCAAAAGTGATGAATTTCGATCAACATTTACTAGTCAGAATTGACTGTACCTAGGGAAAGTATACTATTATTACCTTGAATTAGTAAAAGTTGACTAACCTAACCTAACCTAACCTAAAAACACACTGAAACTAATTAATCAAACACACACTGAATCCTTGGTCACTGTTGAAAACTACAACAAATGGACGAGTGGTCAAAGAAAACAACAGTAACCAAATAGAGCTGGGATATTCAAAACAAAGATGTGCGTGCAAAGTTGCATGTGGAGACCAACATCTGGACAAGTGATCATAGAAAACAACAGTAAACAAATAGAGCTGGGATATTCAAAACAGTTGCATATGGAGAGCAACAGCGAGGAATCAACTTTTACTAAACCACAGCAGGCATAGTTAACTCTTCCTTGGAAAAGTTGATCTGTTTATTCTCAATCAACTTTTGCTGATACTTTTAGTAAGAGTCGACTTTAACTAGGCCAAGTCAACTCTCCCTAACAATCTACTTTTACTGTAACATATACACTTCAATGTTCTATTTTGAGAACATTTTTTAATATGTATATATATTTTATTGTTTAAGCTCTAATTTTTAATCTTGTATGGTAATATCTAGCATACCACACTATTCAAAGAATCTGTTTTTTAAATTTTATTCCAGATGACATCTAATTTGCAAAAACCTTAAATAAAACATTTTTATTTTTATGTCATATCAATAATATTAAGATTCTGGTTCTGTGGCCAAGATTCCTAGGTGTTGCTTGAACACCTGAAAATTTTTGTTTTGATTCACCATATGCTCAAATTAATTGTATGCGAGGCAAATAACTAATTTGAAGAATCTTAAGTAGGAAACTAGTAATATTATTTACAAGTATTATTTTTACCAGTTTGTTTAAAACTGGAATTAATTTTATTATAATTAATAAATTACTTATAGCCGTGCTGCCTACATGCATTGATAAGCCTACACTGTAAAACTCTGCCCCATTAAATTAAATAATTTTATTTTGGAATTATGTTTTTCCTTTCACCATTGTGGCATGACTATTTAGTATACCATTAAATTGGGGCTCCAGGTTTTAAGAAGGCTGTTTACCTATCAATGGATTATTAATTTTATTGAATTCTTGGAAGATTTGTTAGGAATAGACTTTCCTTACACATAAATTAAAACAAATAACTCTTAAATAGGTTAAAACATTATTTATATGCAACCAAATAAATGAAAACAAAAAATATTATTTAAAAGAGGCACATGTTGTATGGCCGGACCCAAACTCTGATTTCTCTTTTCCCCCTCAGTAGGACCCCCCCCCCCCCCAAAACTTTTCCCAAACCTTCTCTTCCTCTCACCAGAGCATTGTATAATATATGAATAGTCTCTTAGCTCAATATTAAAATTGCTCTCTCTTGATTAAGGTGTGATGTATATGTATCTTTTTAGTAGGTTTGTTTAGCTGTTTAAAAGTACATTTAATATAGTAAAGTTGCAAATAGATTTTTACAAAAGGTTAGGTTTGCACCAGCTTAGCACATTCTTTGACTTTCACTACATGACAATGCCACCAACGTATTGGATAAGCGGCAATATCTATCACCTTCAGAGTATATGAGTATATTTCCGCTAAAGACAATTTTTTTTTTCTGGATTGGTGGTAATCCAAGCTATTCTTATTTGTTACCCTTGTGTGTGGTTGACATTTCAAGATGGATATTGTGTAGTTGATTTTGATCAATTCACTAGTGCTCAGATTTCTACAGGCTCTAATTAACCTTTTGTTTGTGTTTTGTAAAGTTTTAATGTGCCATGGTTATTACTATCTAAGGAAGGTCTTTATATAACAGGGTGTCTACTGGGTCACGAAAGTCACGAAAAAGTCACTAATTGCAAAAAAATCATGAAAGAATCACGAATTTTTAATATTTTGGTCATAAAGTCACGAAAATAATTTGTTTGAATCTCCCGCACATCGTAACAATGCGAATGCTTCAAAGATAGCGCTATCCAATACACGTGATGAAGTCGGACAGTCAGAAGTTGTCTGATTGTTTTGTTTGTGATTCCAACGACAAGGTTTCCGTTCGCCCTCTTGTATTAAATTTTAATGTGGCGTGCTATTTGTCTCGTGGGGTGTGTGAGTGCGTTATGCCATGTATGTGCCTACAAATAATGGGTTTCGAGTGAATGAATTGGAATTCAGGTCATGTAGATGATACAGGAAAATACCAGGACATTTTCTACACAAACCGTGCCTTCATCTGTGCTGTGGATCTGGATCAAGATGTTGGCGGCAATTATCAATTTTTTACGCTTTCAGTGATCCGACTGCAATTTGAAGGCGGTGTAAAATGTATATTATAATTTCAAATTAACATTGGCAGCAAATAGCAATCAATTTCCTAGTGAAATATAAAATAATACTATTAGTGTTAATATTTGATCCTTGACATAATTCATTTAATTTTAAAGACCATTCATTCAAAACAGTTGAAATTTACCAATTTTTAAAATGATTTGCGTTGTCTTATGGGCACATAAAATCTAGGCCTAAATTATTTTTTAATCGTGTGTTCGAAAGAAATCCATAATTTTTTTGGGGGCATTCAAAGATTTTATGGGTGAAGTTTAGGCTAATCTGTTAAAAGATGCCTGGTAAATGTTCGTTCAAAGAGTTTTGGCCGACTTTTGAAGAAAATAAAAGTTGTTGCGCCCTTCTGAAGATGACCAGTATAAGGCCTATTGTACATTTTGTAAATCGAAATTTGATAGTGATATAAGCCACAGTGGGTTGAATGGAGTGAAAATTCATGGAAAAGGTAAGAAGCATTTGGAACTAACCTCTGCCCTACTCCAAGGTAAGCAAAAAATGCTTAGCTTTATATCTTCTGAAAAAGTTGGATGTAAACAGCCAGAACCGGCAAAAGAATTATTACCTTCCACAAGTAGGTCTACTTCTGAAAATGATGTATATTTGGTTGCAGCTTTGTTTACATTAGTTGTTTCATCCTCCTCATCTCTTGGAGGGCCTTTAAATTAATTTTGTGTAAATGATGATACCTTGAAAGCAGAAATTCTGTAGTCCATGAATAAGGTTATGACTCATACTTCTGACAGAGGTTCATGTATTTCCAGTGATCTTTTCTCAATCATGTTTCCTGACAGTGTAATAGCACAGAAGTTCAAAATGCAAAAAGACAAATTTGGCTATTTGACAACCTTTGGTCTCGGCCCCTTCTTCCAAGAAAAGCTCTTGGCGGAGTTAAAGAAGATTGCATTTTTTGAAGTTTCACTTCGAAAGTCTCAATATAATTGCCCAAAAAGGACAAATGGACATCATTGTCCGTTATTGGAACTCAAGTCTAAATGTTGTTTCGACCCAATACTTGAACTCTGTTTTTAGGGCAATCTACTGCAGCTGACCACCTTGATTCCTTTACGTCAGGTATGTCTGAATTAGGACTTCCTTTAAAGAATGTTCTACAAATTGCTGTTGATGTACCTAATGTAAATTTAAAATTCCTTAAGGACTTCAATCAAATGATGGGAAAAAATTTAGATAACTCTGAAGACAAGAAACCTATTGATGTTGGCACATGTTCTCTTCATACAGTTCATGGGCCTATAAGACAGCTCATAATAAATGTGAATGACAAGTTCATAATTTTCTGCGTTCGTTGTATTATTTGTTTAAAGATTTTCCATCAGATGGGTGGAAAACTCAAAAGTAATTGAAAGAGCCTTGAAAATGATTCCGCATTTGAAGAAATAGTGGCTTTTGTGTGTTCCAAACCACCTGAAACAAAGAATTTTGGTGTTGTACAAGACTTCCTAAAAGATAACCTTCTTGAAGCAAAACTCTTTTTCTTACAGTCAGTAGTAGGAGAAGTGGAACCATATCTTAAAATATTTCAAAATGACAATCCAATGTTGCCCTTTTATACATGCCCAACTTTATTCGATGGCACTTAGCATTGCTGCTCGCATCCTTAAGGCAAAGGTTATAATAAATGTGAAAAACTCAGGACAGCTCTTGGCAATTGATGTAAAAAATGAAAATCTATTGAGCTTTTCGGATGTAGACATAGGCTTTGGTGTGAAGAAATTTTGTAAAAATGTGAAAGAACTTGATGTACGGCTCTTTAGAAAAGATTGCAGTCACTTCTTAGTGGAAATGTTTCAAAAACTGACTGGGCCTAGGTCTCCATTACAAAAGTGCATGATGAAAGGTGCTTCATGCCTTTCACCAGAAGTTATGACTAGTGGCACTCTAAGAGTACAGCGGGTTAACATAGCACTCGATCAACTCACTTCAAACAACCATATTGCATAGATTGAAGCTGAACATATAAGAAAAAACTACCTTGAAATCTGTGAGCAGTCTTCTGTTCAAGAAGAGCTGAAGACATTTGATTTCAATGAAACCAAACTAGATTCTTTTCTCTTCAATATCTTCACTAATGCAAAAGCTTGCAAGGCATTGCTGTCATTTTGCACGATGATATTTACAATGTTCCATGGAAACAGTGCTGTTAAAAGAGGTTTTTCAGTAAACAAGGAATGTTTTGTTGAAAATATGAAAGAGCGTTCTCTAATCTCCCAACGCAGCATATATTCAATGGTTCAATCGGTAGGTGGCATAAAGAATGTGGAATTTACAAGTGGGATGCTGCATGCAGCTAGGCGAGCAAGTTCCAAAAGGAGGAAAGCAATTGAAGAAATGAAGATGAAAGAAAGTGAAGAAGCTAACAGATCAAAAACAACATTGGAAACTGTAAATAAACTCAAGGCAAAGAAAAGAAAACTTCTCCAACAGGCTGAAGAAGAGGCTTCAGCACTTCAAACTGAAATCGACTTGGAGAAGAAACGACTGAGGCAGATGTTAATCCTGTATGTTGTGATTTTGTATATAAACTAAATATTAAGTGATAAATTTGAACAATATTAGATTTTTATGTTTGTTGAAAGACTTCAGCTTCTGGGAGCTTCAAACATCTTTAATTACAAGTAAGATTTCTTGTTGGTATAATTATAGTAATAGTTTTTACTTGTGTTTGTTCTTATAATATCTAGGCTCGATGTACAATATAATGTTCGACTGTTTACCAAAGGATTTTTTTTGCACCGCGTCTTACTGCCCGTTTGGGCTATATGCCCCCGAAGGTATTTTGTGGTCAAAAAAGGTCACCAAAAAGTCACGAATTTTTGTTCCTCTGAGTAGACACCCTGTATAAATACATTCAAAGGGTGAAATATTGGTTAGTACTTAAGCACTTAGGTAGTAGTAAATGCTCAAATCCTCTAAAGAGTTGTCTTATGCTACAATGATGTGTTATATTTTTATTAGTAGCGGAGGTTGAATTTTAAATCCCAATGTGGCTTACTGAGATATTATCCCTAAATAGTTTCTCACTCTCCCACCAACAAATGTGGTCACATTTTATAAAACCTCCACCTTTCTCACCCTTTACCCATTATTGGAAATATGCGGACAGTCTGGATGGAAAGCAAGACATGGGTCTCTAATTTTATATATACTTAAATCTCACCAAATCAAATTAATTGGTACCAGGGCATTTTCGGATTTACTGATGTTCCGATTATCCAAACAAATATATTATAACTAGCAATTAAACCAACAACTATTATACAAGCATTAAACTAACAATTACACTATATTATAACAGGGACATGGCATACAGTATTGTTGTTCAACGGCTGGCTACTATTGTTCTCTGTGTCTGTGAGCATACGCACAGCACTTTAGCGAGTGGACCAAGGTCAGTCACCCCACCCGGTTGCTTCCACTTGTCTGTTGCCATACGTGAGAGAAAGGGGGACCTATTATATTTTCCGAAAAGTTTGTATGAGGGAGAAAGTGCAACAAGATTAGCTGCTGAGTTTGGTGTTGGCAAGGAAGAAAAATTATGGCATAATTGAACAGTTTTTTTGCTGCAACGTCTCTCAAGGTTCTTGAGCAACACCACACATCAAATGTATTGCAATTCGACAAAACTGATTAAGCACTTTTCCTAAGGTTTTTTCAAAGCAATCAGAAAGGAACTCTTTTGAGTGGTCCCCTAATTCAGGAGAAAACATTCCACCTCAACACACTCATAGATGGCAGTCTTAATTTATTGCGAGTAATGGCTAGCTACAGTAGCCCCATGGCTTCTTTGGTGCTGACTGACAGCTCAAAGCTGACTGCTTTGAAAAGTTACTGGACCAAATTATGTATATCTACGTCGAACCATATGATTTGAAAAACATGTGTTTAGCAACTGTCACCTCTGACAGTCAAAATTTAGGTATATACCTAAATGTTGACTGTCAGAAGTCAGCTGTGAGCTGTCAGTCAGCACCAAAGAAGCCATGGAGCTACTGTAGATAGCTGGAAGAAGGGGCATAGGGTAAGGCAGTGATCTATAACCGGATAATCATTATCAGCAGATCACCCAGCTGCACAAGAATGCATAACTGAATTTGAAGACTTAATCTAGTCCCATAACTACTCCCTGCAGGAAATATAAAATTGCTACAAGATGGGCTTGAATTTCAAGACACTGCTGAAAAAAACTTAAACCGCCGAATAAGTAATTTGTGCACCTGGCTTCATGATGTGTAAGGAATGTCTGATGGTCAGAGCCCTGCGTTTGTGGAGATCGCGATAATTCGCAAATGTTAGATATGGCATTTTTTCTTTCAGATGTTCACATTTCAGGTTACCCTGATTGCAAATATATGCTCAGAATTGTCGCGATAATTCGCGAAATGGGTGTTTAAGCGCGATATTCGCGATTTAGTCGCGATTTTCGGCATTCGCACTAATATTTTGGGATATTGAAAAATAAATATTTTAAGTTTGAAAATTGCCCGGTGCCAACAAGTTGTTTGGGGAAGTGAGGGTTTTGAAGGCCCTCAGCTATCTTTTTAATCCCTCCA
The DNA here is from genome assembly GCA_039000515.1 of Timema cristinae. Lineage (NCBI taxonomy): Eukaryota > Metazoa > Arthropoda > Insecta > Phasmatodea > Timematidae > Timema > Timema cristinae. The sequence continues at coordinate 29,605,275 of JBCFYV010009882.1, forward strand.
ATATTCTAAGTAGGAGTACGCCTAACATAGAGCAGGTCAAGATTAATTTTAAAGTACTGCCCTTTTTTGTCAACTACGATGGAGATTTGTCTTTTTTCTACATTGAAATGTGTAAAAAATTGAAAGTTTTGATGGAAGAGAGTGATGGCATCAAAAGTTTAAAAATTGAGAATGTGCTGCTCGGGCTGAAGACAGACAGTATGTTCAGTGACTTCGCAACAAAGTGTTTGCAAGCGTTGTGGCTGCCAATTTCAAATGCAGATTCAGAACGATATTTTTCTAGGTATAGTTTAGTAGTAACAGACCGCAGAACCACAATGAAAGTGGATAACATTGTTACCAGCTGCATGTTGCAGTTTGGTGATGTTGAGTAGTTATTTTGTATTTTTCTAGCCTAAATTGAGATTTAAAAATATAGTCACAATTTTTGTGAAGTAACAAGATGATTTTTGTGTAATACTTTGTCTTTGTGACTTGTATATACTTTTCCCAGACCAGCTGCCGCTAAATCTTTTTTAATAAGTTGACAGCACATTTTTTTTTCGGACTAGTGCTTTTTACCGTTTTGTCCAAACAAAATGTAATTTTTGGTTTTCACTTCAATATGTTTAGTTTACCTGTTTCAAACAAATGTCCTGAAAGTCTAGTTTTAACACAACAAAGTCACCTTATTCACGAAAGTTTGGTAAAAACCACTTTTTTAACGCTTTTGTCTTAATTCGATAATTTCATCACAAAAATAGGATTTTTGTAATTCACCGCTTATTCACCGCTTTTGGGAAACTTAAAAACTAAATTGGGCTTTTTTATTCACCATAAAAGCAGTGCTCTGCTGATGGTTTTACCATGTAGCATTTTAGCAACTCGCTTCCTGTGTTCTAGAGACATCAAACAAAGGCATGGTTGAACAGTCATAAATTTTAAGGAACGGTTTAAAACCAATTTGTACCTTCTGTAAAAAAAATAATAAGTCAGCCAAGAAAATGATTTACCACCCCGACCGGGCGTTACTTGTTGACTACGTCCAATCACATTCATCAGATATAGTTCTTGGGTTTTTTTTACCTCCGACTGTAACTCTTTTGTTACAACTGGGGGGGGGGGGGGGAGTTTCTTCAAACTAATGTGCCTAAAAGAATGCTTTGATGAACTCTAATTGATAATGAAGATATTTCACTTTCCATACTTTAACTCCTGTGACAATCAAAGACTTGATCTACTGAATAGCTGAGGTGTGGGATAGTGTCACATCAGTTGCTTATAAAGTCATGGAAAAATTATTGCCAAGTCTTTCTTACATTGAAAGGTCACATAAGTGGATTACAGATCGTAAAACAAATTCCAGGCTGTGAAAACGCAGATAAAGCGAATGTCAGCGGACAGTTATGGCCACGAAGTATTCTCAGACCAAGAACTTAGTTCCCTAATCAAGCAAGGCTCTTATGCATTGATAAAGTTAATTATTCAGAATGGCTTATTACACATTTTGATGGAACAAAAGCGATGAAAGTAGCCCTGCAGTACATAGAGCAGCACCCCAACACCATGCCGACAAACATCTTGTTTATAAGGCGCTGGCGCAATATTTCATCATCTTCTAGATTTAGATTTTTTCGACAGCATAAACTGACTGATTTCATGCAATCAGACACTCAGTAAATCCATGTGATGATTTTTTTTATATGAATCAACAAACTTAGGAAATTCTGTTGTATCGTTTAGTGATTTATTATTTCAAATTTTAACCAGCTCATAATGTTTTTTTACTGTACTGAAACTTTTTTTTTGTAACGCACAGTACTTAACATACATTTTATATTCAATTTGTATCTTTTGAAAACTTAATAAAAAGTATTTATTTTATTGAAAAAAAAAATTAGTTCAGAATATTCAAAATTCCAGACTAACGGGGCTTGGATTGGTGGGGTTTAAGTGTATATAATATTTTTCAGCCAATCAAATCATGCCAACTAATAAAATATGGTCTTACAAAGCCTGATGACTATGTGCTCACCACAAAGTCATTGTTACAAGCAGGTTTTAAACTAAGACGTTAAGATAATATAGTCTATTACTGTGTCTCATAAAAGGTTAAAAAAAAGTTTTTTTTTTATCTGACCCACTATTTTTGTTCTAATTAAATAACGCAATGTTGGTAGGATTTAACAAGTTTAAATCATATTATAGAAGTATTTCAACAGACTCAACATTAGATAAATAACATGTAACTGGTAAGTATATCTAAATATCACTGTTTAAATGAGAAGTGGAAGTGAAGTATGAAGCAAGTGAAGAAAAGTTGAAACTGAAGTCAAAGATAAGGGTTTTTTCTTGTCACATATGCTATTTTTAATTTTAGACTATCAAGTAAGTACCTATAGATAGAGATAAAGGTTTAGAGGAAAGTACAAAGCTCACTATGTTCAATTATGCTGATATATTTGAATAATAATTTATTCGTGCTTATGTTACAGATGTAATTTAATCACTAGTCGATGTTAAAATACTGTTAAGTAGCTGTTCAAAAACTGATATGTCTTGAAATATGTAATTTTAGTGAGATATTTCAAGTCTGATTATAATATATCGTTTTCTTCTTCCTTCAAAATATTTCAAAGATGTGAAGGTTATTTTAGGGGTCAAAGTCAAGGAGAATTGTCTTTCAACTTTGACATTACAAAGTTTTGCACACGCATAAAACTACCCTGCTATTAAAGTGTTTATTAAAAAATTACAAAAGAACATTTTAGAGACCCACGTGTGGTTGGTTTTGCCAGACTCATTTGCTGGTGGGGAGATTGAAAAGTGAATCCAGGTTGACTGTACTGAAGTGATTTTTCTTATAAATGGTTTCCCACTCTCCACCTATGCAAATATAGTTACACTCCTCAAAATTTTGCCTTCCTTTTCCCTACTCTATTAGTGTTAAACATGGATAGCCCAAATGGGAAGTAAAACTGACACAAAAAACAAAACCGGTTTGGAGATAAATAACATTTTTAGCGATCCACACTTGTACTGATATAAATATTATTTCAACGCTCAGGTAGCAACTTTTTAACATTCCATAAACCTCATTGATGCTCCTTTCCAACTTAAAGTAAATTCTTATTTCAATCTTTGTCTAATATTATAATACAATTATATATCCTTGAATAAGTACCACATCTATTTCAAAATTATCACTTACCACATGTAAACTTGCAACTGTATGTCTATTCTAGTAATAATTATATTGGAGATTCCAAATCTCCTGATCATATTCCAAATAGCCTGCAAGAATGTCAAGGCAATGGAAAATATTTTGGTGGTAGTCTTTAATTTTCATGCCAATAGACTGTGAAGACTTTTTACATGTTTTCTTTGACTTTATTAACAATATTAGCCATATCTTGAAAGCACACAAAGCTTTGCTTATCCATTGTTATTTCTACAAGTGTCATAAATTCCATATCTGTGGAGGAGTTCCTTCCAGAAAAATTAGGGCTATCTAAACTCTGTATTCAACTCTGGTCTGTGTTACTTACAGTTAGCGTTTTGTTGAGTTAATTGGCTTGTCCTTATCATATTTAAAGACAACTAACTGCAACTATTAGGCAATTTCACTATCAAAGTTGTTTTTATATATTTTGCTCCACAATTATGATTGAACCACTTAAAAATTACCACATGTGGACCAAATTAAATCAATCCCAAGCATGAGCAGAAATCATCTAGAACAAGTTCCATAATACTTTGGTGTCAAACCCAGTAAAGAAATGTATCTTCCAACTTTTATTCTAAAATAACACAGTCCCAATTTCTATGACAATAATTCTTGTTGTAACAAAGAATACAGTTTTTAAAGTATCTGTAATCCTCTAATCCTACAATCGAGCACCTGATTTACACAATCTGTAAGCTAGGGAAGAAGCTTGCTTATTCCACTACACTATAATTGACACAAAGACTTTAAATTCTTTCTTTAAGAACATTGCAAAATGTATACAGCTCTGTTTTCAACAACTTTTAGTTCAAAATCTGTTTACATAAAACTATTGTCCCATCTTGGCCAAGACTTTGAAATATGGTAGTCAAGACATTTATACCCTTCCCCTTTGCACACATTTGATCAATCTAGGTATAAAGTCAACTCTCAAGGAATGATATTCTGTCATGCTCCCATTTAAATGCATCTATGATCTAGGTTTTTCAATGGCCACTTCATTTGTTGTACATGTTTCATAACCCAGTTTCTTTCTCGATCCACTCAGTTTAAATTTTTTATAATTCATAAATGTATATAATTTAATTAGTGATCATGGTTTAACAATTCAATTTCTTCGATCGATCCATAAATATAATCGTATCTCTGAAAATGTTTCCATAAATTCATCTAAAGAAGAAAATTATAATTGGGCCAGAAAAACTTTTTAATTCACAGAGTTAAGGAGCACTTTAGTGTGTGTGAATAACACTGAATATTTTTGGGGGCTACTGGTAGCAAGATAAACAGCGGAACATGTGGTCAGCAGAATCACTTTTGGAGCCATGGGACTTCAAAGCAGCCTCTGGAGGTGGACCAAAATTTCAGGTTCTCAGTCACTAGGCAGCCCATATTTCTCTTGTAATGGATTCATAATTTAATTATCATCTGTACATCATTATAGTTTTCCCCTTAACATATCATTGGGCCAGAAAAAGCTGGTTTTTTAGGAGGTGACAAATTTAATGTGGAATATCCATAGCTACCCCATCACTTCATTCATTGCATGGTGAAATGGAAGGGGCATTATTATCGCCTAGCCACCATGGAGTAGAGCATCCATCAGTCCATTGTGTGCAATGCCTCATTGAGGTTTGTGACCACTACTTCACATGTTTCTCCAACACTTTTGCCTAGTAAACCACACTTTATTTTTGTCCTAACAATTTGTTAGAGGAAAACTATGATGGTGGATAAGAATTTGTAATTTTGGCTACCTTCAGATGCTGCATTGAGACCCTGCTGGGCCGAACTAGGGTGTTGTCAACCACATGTCCCTGTTTCAAAACTTCTTGTCTTGACCCCCACCCAATTTTTCTTCATCCCTCGTTACTCATTAGGTTTGTTGCTGCTATACATACCCTGCATTTAGCTTAGTGCTTGTACATTTTATAATCATTTGTATAGATCACACAACTATTTATTACTGTTGCTACTTACACACGTCACAAGCAAGATTTGTCATTTGAAATATTTTCACCTTTTTAAAATATACAAAGTACAATTTTGTCAAATGTTGCATGGATATGTGATTTTTACTGCATTCAAATTCCAACTTTATTGATTTTATTTAATCTTCCACAGAAAATATTAACCCATTGTTGTTTTAGTACTTGTGATCTTCAAAGATAAACTTTTTATTTAAACTCATTGGTAAAATTTTGCCAAATAGATTAATGGTAAAACAGTATTTACTTTTTTACATGATTTCAGTAAACTCATTTTTAATGTGCAAGCTATTCACTTTATTCATGTGTCTATCCGTTTGTTTTATTGATTTTTTCATTTTAATTCTTTGGCTGTGTGTGGACTAGTTTTTCAAGCATATTGCTGAATTCCAAAAGGTTTCTGTTTACCTTGTATTCTAGCACACATTACAAACATTTTTTGTAATAAACCTTTTATAAAGACAGTGTTAATTTGTTATTTGATAGAAGATTAAGATATCCCTAGAACTCTTACCGTTCGCTAACAAAAAACATCAATAGAGTATTGTAAATCAGTTACTGTATTATCCATGACACATAAAATCAAAATTTCATAAGAATTTTAAAATTCTGCAATAAAGAGTTTAGGTTTTGTTTGTATATAATATTTTTAAATATGATTTTACAGTAGTTTTATGTATGATATACATTCAATTTTTTCATATCAACAGATCAGTGACACTAGCATATCTACTATCAAACATTGCGATCGATTTAGAACTAACTGCTTTTAGACCATTATTATATAAATAAAAATAGTATTGAATTTTTACTATGAAATTAAGGTGTTTTTTTTTCAAAAATCACACAAATTATGTCTTATAAATTAGAATGGTGTAGTAGTACTTATAATTTTTTCCAATTTTCAATTAAAAAAAAATTATTTTAAAGCTTTTGAATGAAATTAGATTATTCCATTGTAAGCTCTTCTAATTATTTCTTTTGTCATTAATATTTCTATACTTTATTTAAAATATAAAAGTAAGAATAAAATTTTATTGAAACCTGTTTCCTTTGGTTTTCCATTGACAGTCAAGTTTACCAGATCACCAAGACTTAGCTTCAGATTGTAGTAAGGAACTAAGTCATACACACACTAGTGCCACCTTCCAACTTCCTCTGCAGAGTAATGTTGAAAGTCACGGTCAGAACAACATGTACAAGGTAATTAAACATGCTCAAAGGTTCTACATCTTGATACTTTTCAATATTTAAGACACACAGAATTCAAATCATTGGACAAAGATAAAATAAATTATATTCTTTCTTTTGGAATTTCAAATGTTTCTCAAACATTGGCAGTAATTAATCGAATAACATGGCAACCATCTTGAATGATTTATTTTAAAACTCCAAGATAACTTTAATATTAACGAGTTTAACCTGGAATACATAACAGCACTTATCATGATACTCTTAAAAGTTTTGTCAACTATTTTGAGGGAAAGTGTTGCTAAAGGCCATAAACTGATCAATTTAAGACATGTTTGATGCGATAAAAATAATATAATATATTTGTTTAAAAAATAGCAAAATCACAAACAAAATAGGGAAAAACATAATCAACTGTTTATCATATTACATTTAAAAGGGATTATTTGAAGTCATATTTAAAGTATATATTCTTAATACGATCTTTATTGACTCACAACTCACAAATTACATAAAATACAGAATCATGTTTTCTCGAAAGCCAAGTGTTAAAATGTTCCCAAGTAGTTAAGACTAAATTTATAATAAGAATGGCTAAGGAGTTCATCATGTCCACTTGAATTTAAATGAAATAACAATTTAAAGTTAAAATTTATATAGTCATCCTCCATATTTTGCTGCTCTGAGAACTTATCTATTCTATAAAAAAATATATTTTACTGATCTTATTTACAGCTATACTATTTAAACATTACATCACAAGGAAGATAAGTTTAAATAAATACACCAGCAATCACTTGGAAAGAGGGGAGGGGGGGTAACCTCAGTAAATATTTTAACGCATAAACCTCTCCTTCTCTCGGTCAAGGTTGCATCCCAGCTTTCATGGTCTAAATCAGTTACACTATTTGTGCTGTAAGCCTTCCATTATCACTAAATATATTTTGGCTAAAATAATATTATCTAGTTAAATATTCTTTTTCCTTAGTTTACCTTCCCTTAAATGACTTGATTATAAAAATATTGATTACATTGAATTGTTAATTTTATTCATATTCTTTTTCCTTAGTCCACCCTCCCTTAAATGACTTGATTATAAAAATACTGTTTACATTGAATTGTTAATTTTATTCATATTTCCCCCAGTTTGGTTTTGTGATACTTATTTTTTAAGTTTATCTAACATGTTACAGGTCTCTGAGACTGTGCGAAAGCGACAGTACCGAGTGGGTCTCAACTTGTTTAACAAGAAACCAGAGCGTGGGATCACTTATCTCATACGACGTGGGTTCCTTGAAAATTCACCTCAAGGAGTGGCCAAGTTCCTAATTTCTCGAAAAGGATTGAGCAAGCAAATGATTGGGGAATATTTAGGCAATCTTCAAAATCCTTTTAATATGGCTGTTCTTGAGTGAGTACGCATTACTCTAGATATATATTTTATATTATTAAATACATTTTATATCCTTTCGCTTAATTTTTTATTTTTTTTTATATGATTTGTAACATCAAGTACATTCTATTCAACATTTGGTGTATTTCCGAAATATCACAAAAGTGACTAGTTTTAATTAAGGTAAAATGTATTTCTCTTTACAGGTGTTTCTCCCAGGAAATGGATTTATCTGATATGCAAGTCGACATGGCACTACGCAAGTTTCAAACTTATTTTCGTATGCCTGGTGAGGCACAAAAAATTGAGCGCTTGATGGAGGTTTTTGGTCAGCGTTACTGTCAATGTAATGGTGATGTTATTGTTGGTTTTCGAAGTCCGGACACGGTTTTTGTATTGGCTTTTGCCATTATCATGCTAAATACTGATCTTCACACACCAAATTTAAAATCAGAACGACGTATGAGGCTGGAAGACTTTGTCAAAAATCTTAGAGGTAGGCATCTATTATTCTAATGAGGTTACATGCAGTAATTTCTGCTATAACATTGCACAGCAGAATGTTGTTTGGTTATAATGTTAATAGTCTGACCATTTTTTACTCAATATTATCCCTGCCTGGCAACAAGGCTCTTTTTCAACCAATTGAATTGCGTGCCAACTACCAATTTCCCACCTGTATGATGCAATGAATAATGCAGGTAATGTTACCTCCCCCTTTTCCCATAATTGTTAAACAGGGTTTGATAAAAATCATAACTTTTTAAGTTCAAGCATGTATGTGGCTCGGTCTTATCTTTCTTGGTGCGTGCTTATAAATTTCGAGATTTGATATAATTTAGTTTTTGTCTTTCCGAAATTGCGTCTAAACATATGTATATCTACTACTCCGGTTGCAAAGGAAAGCAGACATTCAATTATCTTAGCTGTGAAAATTGACAATATACAGCATCTCTAATCTAGTCAGTGTGGTGGAGATATTGTTGAAGCTTTGGGCCTACTTGTAACTACTGTTCACACTATTAGTATTAACGTTATCAAAATTCAATGATTTTGCATACTAAAGTATTTTGACCTTAGCTCAGTACGTGTATAAAAATGATTCTTGTCTACTATTCCAACAATGTTCCTAGCATTTTCCTTAACACACGGTTGATGAGATAGACACAATCTCTACATATTTTTTGGGTTAGGAAACTAGCTCCTGGACTTAGCATTGATTCTTATGGAAGAATGTAACTACTTAAACATTGTATTCTATAATCTTGTGTTTTTTAGAAATTACTATATATGAAAATTCAAATACTCATACCTCTTTGTATGGATTAGTGTGAATATTTTTTACTGAATTTGTAAATATGTGAGTTAAATTTTCTATTTGTGTGCATTTCTTATGCTAAAATAACTTTGTTAATTTTACAGGCATTGATGATGGTGCCGATATTGATCGTGATATTTTAGTGGGCATCTATGAAAGAGTGAAAAGTAATGAGTTTAAGGCTGGATCAGATCATGTGACACAAGTTATGAAAGTGCAATCAACTATAGTAGGGAAAAAGCCAGTAAGTTTCTAAATAATTTGTTTTCTGTTATATTGTGAATAACCATTGTCATATGTTCACCTGATAAGTAAAACTTTAGAATTAGCTTCAAATATGGTAAGTTTTTTCCCTGTTAATTATATAGATGAAAAAAGTCCATTGGGCAATAACATTTTGTAATAAATAAAATGATAGAATATTAGAAAAATGGTAGAGCAAAAATAAAAGTAAAAATAAACACATATTTACACACACCTTGATATTTCGAATATCGAAGTATGTGTAAATATGTTTTAGTATTTTTACTTTTATTTGTGCTCTACCATTTTCCTAATATTCCCTGTTAATTAGTATTAATTACATTGAAGATCTCCAGTTAGGTTGCCTTACAAATGTCATTGCAATTTGTTGAAAGATAGTTTATACAGTCTACACTAGGTAGTGTGCAAATCGTTGAGAAATTTCACATAAATATTCACTAAGAGATTATCATCACTAATGTTATATAGGTTATTAAGTAAAGACAAACAGTTCTGTATCATATAATACATATGTAATGTAAAGTATGAAATCACTTGACAGAATGCCTCTTGTTGAGGTCACGAAACATTATCATAAAGTAATGTAGGCTCAGTGCTACCAACTCTCACATAACAATTATCTTGGATCTCTCCTTTATAGACAGGTAAAATAAAAACAAAACAAATTAACATTGCCTTATATTTTATACATTCAAAACATCTAGTTTGCATTCAATATACTATAAAATTAATACCAAATACAAAACAGACTTATGAAAAGATTAAACAGTACATAATAAAATAAAATTTACAAGTTAAGGTGACAGTTTTTTAGGAGAACGCACCAGTCTTCCCGACTTAGTAGTGACAGCTTTATCACGCTTATAAGCCTCATTTGAAGCACTAGGCTCTAGAGACAATACTGTGTTTACTCTTGAATATTATCCCTGTTACTGGAGTTAGCTAGCATTAGCCTACTATTGTCACAAACATACTGCTGTATTTCATTAGTCCCATTTTGTTTAAATTTCTTTACATGTATCCTATTCCTTTTATAAATACCATTGGAACTGTCAATTACCAGAGTTCTTGGTTGTGGACCTATTTTTATTATTTGACCTCTAGACCATTTTTTTTAGATGGATTTTTCTTAAACAAAACTTCATCATACATTTTAAGTTCTGGCAGACATTTGTCGGTTTTGTTATAATATTTTTCCATTTGGTTGTTTCGCTTAGTTATCCAGTCATTATAATAATTTGTATTAACTAGCCTGGGTATCAATTTGGGTTCAACAATAGGTAGTGTTGTATATAACTGTCTAGACATTAACAATTGAAAGGGTGAAATGAGACTATCATTTGGAGTAGTTATATATTATAAAAGAGCCAGCTGCATTTGATTCAAGAGTTTTAATAATCATGTTCTCGAGTGTTTGGATTGCCCTTTCCACTTGGCCATTAGACTGATGGTAATGTGGACTACTAGTTACATGTTCTATATTCCAAGTTTTAGCAAAATTTTTGAAATCGTTTGAATTAAATGGTGGCCCATTATCAGAACCATTCAATTTGTGCATAATTGCTTTGGCTTTCTGTAAGTGTAGCGGAAGCAAATGCAATTGTATTATTACTGTGAAGGATGACAGCTTCTACTGCACTTTGTGATGAATCACAGGACAAAATTAGTTTTTTGGATGGATCAAAATAAGTCAAAACAGGTGCATTTGTAATTATATTTTAAGCTTATTGAATTCTTCATTATGACAATGACCCCAATGCCAAACTATTTTTTTTAAAGTGTTCTCGGTTTCTTCAGAAAAGTCTTTAATTTAAGGAGAAAAGTATGTAAGCATACCTAAATATTGTCTTAGGTCTTGAGTATTGTTGGGTCTAGGCATATTAACAATAGCGACTATTTTGGCTGGATCCGGTAGCATCCCTTTACCAGTGAATAAGTGACTCATGTAAGTGACCTTTTCTTGATAAATTTGTGATTTGTTTAAATTAAACTTCAAATTTACAGATCTAGCTCTTTCACCAACCTGTGTTAAGATAGAATTGTGTTGTTATTGGCTAGATGCATAAATTAACAAATCATAAAGCTAAATAATTAAATTAGGAATTCATTCAAAAGTTCAGAGTTGAGTGAAAAATCTCAGATGCTGAGCTTATTCCAAATGGTAAATGTAAAAACCTATAGCGACAAAATGGTGTGATAAATGACACAATTTTGAGGATTCCTCACCAAGAGGGATGGTCCAAATTCTAGAATTGGCATCTAATGTTGAGAAAAATTTAGCATCCTTTAATTGGACTTTGAAAGTTTCAAGTGTAGGAAAAGGATAATGTGACCTAAGAATAGCTTTATTCAAGTTAAGTGGATCTAAACAAATTCTAAGGTTACCATTCTGTTTTCTAGTCGGAACAATACTATTCACCCATGGTGTTGGTTCACGTACTTTGGATATAACACCCAACTGTTCCATGCGTTTAAGTTCACTCTCTAGTTCAGTAAATAATTTAAATGGAATCCTTCTGACAGGCTCTACAACTGGATTTATTGATTTATTTATAGTTAAATGGCAATACCTGTTTATATTTCCAAGACCCTCAAAAATGTCTTTAAATTTACTCACAAATACCTGGGACTTTGCTCCTAGATTAATATTATTTGGTAATGACTGATTAGGCTTTGTTTGACTCTCAGATATATTTGGGAAAGTAACATTATTAATTCTCTTAACTAATTTAAGTACCACAAAAGTTGTAAGAACTAGAATATTACAATCTATCTCAATAATATGGAACTTTATAATAATTTCCTTGTCTTTGATTTGACAATTTAAATCAACTTCACTTCTTACATGAAGTAATTGTTTACTAAATGTTAGGACACGAGTAAGCATAGAGTTTATTTTATATTTTATAGTTTTAAATTATTCAACAATGAACGTGTACTGACTATTTATGTAATAACTGACATATGAATAATTCTCTTCCATTCTTGACTTCTTAACTTCTGACACCATCTTATATAGGTTATTAAGTAAAGACAAACCAAACAGTTCTGTATCATATAATACATATATTAATGTACAGCATGAAATCACTTGACAGAATGCCTCTTGTCGATGTCACGGAACATTATCACAAAGTAATGTAGATTCAGTGCTACCAACTGTCACATAACAATTATCTTACAACTAACACCTGCTTCATTAGTCGAATGTTCCGAGGCAGGGGTCGGCAACCTTTGTTTGGCCTCAATTAACTTAAACTTATGAAAGGTCCTCTAAATCACCCATTGTTTCTCTGCTTTACTTTTTCTCTTTTTCCAATCATACTTATAATTATTCTTTAAATTCAATATTTTTTCTAAATGTTGTATGTCCTCTCTTTTTTTGTAAAAAAAAATATAAAATAAATATAATGTATATTTTCAAACTAAACTATTTACATCTATACTTATAAAATAACATGTCCTGACTGACTGACTGACTGACTGACTGACTGACTGACAGACTGATTCATCATCGCCGAGCCCAAACTATCAAGGCTACAAGCATGAAATTCGGACTGTTTATTCATTTTGTTATGTAGGCACCCACTAAGAAAGGATTTTAGAAAATTCCACCCCAAAGGGGTCAAAATAGGGGATGATAATATGTATGATAATATGTATGAAAGTCCGTCATTTTGAAAGTTACATAAACAAAATTTTGTATTTCGGTTATTGACGTAAAACAAATAAATACGTGTTTCAGGAATTTTGGAAATTTTATTTAATAAGGGATGAAAAAGGGGTGAAAGTTTGTATCGGACTTGCATTATTTTTGATCTGAGGTCAAGTTATGGTCATCAACGTAACGTAATATTTTAAATTAATCTGTAAATACATATGTATATTTTTGTATTTGTATATAATCAACTTCCACGCGAGCAAAGCCGTGGGCAACAGCTATCTAGTTTCTTATAAATATTTTTAAATTTTAAAATAATTATAAAACTATTATGACACATTAGAAATGTGAATACGTCTGAATACTAGATAGTTGCCCAAAGAGTATTTTCAGTTCATCATCATTTTAAATTGTGAGGATTTCCATGTCAGTAAAATTGAGAGAAGTAAAGCCAGAAATATACTCTCTGAGATTTATCTTCAACACCACAAGAAGATTTATTTTAAATTAATATTTAAAATGGATCTAGTTTACCAAACTTTGTTAATTTTCATCCAAACTCGATTTTCAGGCACTCAATGATTTTTTTTATCAAAGTTTTTGTATTAAAAATTATTAACTACCCTTTTAAAGTATGAAAAGTGCTTAAAATATTTCTTATAAATATTGGTCCTTAAAAATTTTAATCTTTTAGAAAAGGGTTGAATCGCAGAAATTATCTTTATTATTTTTTGGTCTTTATAATCTTTTTCCATATGTTATTCATTCAACTTTTCTGTGATATAAAGAAGGAACACAAAATATATTAACCCTCCAAGGTTATCCAGTTTTGGGTAATATATTATATTTATTTTCTTAGAAAATCTTTTATTTGAGGATGCTGCTCTTTAAATTACTGCAAGACTTTGCCTTTAATCAGCCTACCTTTAATTAGCCAACAAACATCATGGGAAGACTTTTTCCTCCATACTGACAATCTAGCTATTTAGTAAACTCCTGAATGGTCTCTGTTTTAATGCCTATGCGTTACTAACAATAATTCTTACATTTCTTTTACAACATTCTCCATACTTAAAATTTTTCCACACAGAGCTTTGAGTGTGAACTATACCCTGATATACCATAAATGTTGGCAGAAGCTATATTTTTGGCATAATAAAAGAAATCCCTTATATATACTTGTCAATTTACAAAAAACACATGTGGTTGATTGTGCTGGCTGATTTTTGAATATGTAAATTTTCCTAATATATAAAATTCTTGAATTAGGTAAAAATATCCTCTCGTTTATTTTGTGCATGAGTATGATTTTCAAAATTTCCTCTTTATTTGAAAATCTCTTGAAGCTTATTTTCACAAAACTCTTTAGTTGAATGGAGGTGCCAACCATATTTTTTATTAATCCCTGTAAACTGTTTAAAAGGGATTCTACATCTGCCTTGAGTCCGGGAAAACCGAAAATTATGCTCATCAGGGGAAAAAAACTGTTAAAGGACTTGAATGTTCTCATCTATCGGTAATTTTAAAATATTCAGAATATTTATCCATATTTGTGACCAAATTAAGATGTATGAGTTTTATTAAACTATATTTGTTGTTAATTTTTTTGGAAAAGTTACACAACTGTCGAAATAGACTATGGTAGGACCACTCATAGCTTCTAGGGGCATACAAATTTTAAAATATTTGTTGAGGAAGGATCTCTCCAAATAGGTTCAAAAATCATCTTATTCACAAAAAATCTCCAGGCTAAGATCACATCAAACAAATTCTAAAGGCATTTTTAGTTTCCAAAACATTTCCAGGTGAGAACCACTATAAATAGCTTTTAAGGGCATTAAAATTTCAGGGGGAAGACCACTCTAAGCATTTTATTAAGGAATCAAATGTTTAGAAAATTTCTAGTTAAGGATCACTCAAAGGGTATTAAAACTTATACTTTTAGCTTAGTAAACAGACACGCTACCTAAGGTGTTGGATATTCTTTTAGGACTCCGTAAATTAAATATATTGTATGCTTTACAATGAGTAATCAAATCTTAACATACACTGTAAGTTAAATTATGCTTCTGTGTTTTGATGATGTAAAAGTCCTGAAGGGATAATTTGTGCTGTGGCAATTTTTTTAAATAGAGAAAAAATAGTACAAGTGCAGGAGAAACTTTTTTTTGTTAGACTTCTAAATAATCAAGATGGATTTGTTGAAGGAAATCATGCTTAATTGAAACAAGAAATTAAAGAGTATATACTATATACTAAAGCATATAATCCAACACCTTAGCTCAGTCGTTAGCATGTCTGCCTACTGAGCTAAGGGTCCCGGATTCAATTCCCAGCTTGGTCGAAAAATCTATCATTGGTGAAATATTGGTTTACCCTTTCACATTGATAAATTAACAACCGGGGACTGGATGTTGTGCCTGTCCTAGTCTTAAGTTAGAGTATAAGGTATATGAATCTACGACAGGCCTAGCCAGCTAGTAATGGAAAATATATGACTTGAATAAAAAACTTACCCAGACCATATCCTGGGAAGAGTAATGGATGTAAAAAAACTAAAGCATATGAATTCCTTCCCAATAATTGACTCACACTACCAAAGAGCAAATACCACTTGATATAGATTTGATTTTATTACCCATCCAAACTATTAACTTATTTACACTCCTATTATTGAGACCAATGAGGTAACATTTAGATGAACTGAACGTGCACTTCTCTGGAGGTACAGGGGAAAAACATTTAGGAAACAACAGCTTAGCAAATCCTGACCTTACCATTAATATGAAGACAGACAAAATAACATACCTTTGTTTGACTGCTTACAGGTGTACTTAACTTATGCTTGTGTAAGTAAAATTGAATCAGTGGATAGAAGCTATAGTAACAGGCTAGTGATGGGGAATCTATAGTTGAGAGGACATTTACTAGCATTTGTGTAGAGGAAGTTTGGAAACTATTTGGGTAAAACACTCATTTTCCACTACAAAATAAGACTAGATGAGGCCACTAATTTTATAATAATTATAATATTTTATGTAACATACTCAGCATTGTTCACTTAAAAACTAGTTTCTGTAACAATACTTTACTCATATATAGAATAGATATTTAGAATAGATTTTTTTAAATTCTAAAACTGCTACGTCTAGAGTTACATCATTAAAACTTGAGAATAAATTGATTTTCAAAAACACTAATTCAATAAAGGGGTAAGAACATGTTTAGAAATTACTTATGATTGTTACAAACAAAACTAGCACACATCTAGTTTGTTAAATTTTAAAAATATTACCAGAAATACCATTTGATTTGACATTATTTATAAGCTTACTTATAATAATAATATAATCAGTACAAAATAAATATTTATTTGGTTTCCCAATATATTTTTTTTCTTATTTAAAATTATTTTGGATCTCACAATTTGAATCTTTTTTTAATAATCTCGTATGATTAAAAGGGTGCAAATGTCAAATTGTACTCAAGGTGAATGGTGCATCAGAACTTTTGAGAGAAAACCAGTTTTGTTTTTCATCATAAGTAATTCTAATTATATATTTTTCCTTTAAAAGCTGTTTTAACTAGAGAAATTAGATGTATTTACTTTTATGAAACTATAAACTTAGAATTTTTGGTATCTAACTTAGTAACTTACTATATAGTAATGTGTAAATATGTCGATACAAACTCCTGACTATTTTAAAAACTATTAAATATTTACTACCAGATATGAAAATCACATTTTAAAATGAGAAACCATTTAGAAAAAAAAACATCCCCAGCACACCCGACTGAGATTCAATCCCCCTTTTGCCCTGCCCTTTGTCTGGCTGTTTAGTTTCCACGTGAGAGTGGTAGCTTAGAACATGCAATCATCGATCTAGGTGATTTTAATTTAAAACTGTCCACACTTAGGCATGTTATGTAGACAAAAATAAAATGCTCGCTTATTTTCCTGGAGTGCAGAAAGCTGGTGAAAAAGTCTTGGTATTGCAGATTCTTAAATATCCCAAGAAGAGTATCTAGCCTATCAAAATTGTTCTTTCGTCTAAATAATTTCACTTCTACAAAATTGTACTATTAAGTATTGGTTTTTTATTATCACTAAAAATACAAATATTTAGTTTTCCCCTGAATTAAAAAAAATCCCTTTTTCTGGAATTTGTCTGTAATAGATATTTTTTCTAATTTAAACACTCTTACTTTAATTAAACTTAGTATTATTTATTTATTTGATCTACTTAATGTGCACTTTCTGAACTGACTGATTAAACCAGTACACAATAATTTCTATGAGCGAGGTGAAAGGACCCACCAATTTGTCTGGGAAAGCTATTTCACATACCATCCAGGGTTCTTTAACATGCCACAATCAACATGGGACTGAGGGCTTGGTTCCTCTTAGAAGGAAGTTATACTAAGGATTTTTATCACCCAAGAAAAATTTGTTAACCACAGCTGGGCTTGAACCCACAAACATTTGAGTCCAGAAAAGAACACTTTACCCCAAGACCACCAGGTCAACAAAACCTAGCAGATTCTCAATACTTTATTTATTCTTAATTGTTTAGTTTATGTGAGGACTAATTTCAACACAAAAGAGTTTGTAGATTTACCATGAATTATGTTATTTTCATTTTCTTCTTGAAATAGTTTTTTTTTTGTTGAAAGTCCAAAATTTTATAAAACCAAAAAAATATTATAAAAATGACTTAAATTTCCATTAATTACTATTTATTTTAATTAAAGTATAAAACTTATGAATCTTCATAAACTAAATATTTTTAAAGGACAATTTGTAAATATTATTCAATAACTTTTGTATGTTTTTTTTGTTTTTTAAACTTCAGAATATGGCATTACCACACCGAAGATTAGTCTGCTATTGTCGTTTGTACGAAATTCCTGATATTTTTAAGAAAGAGCGTCCTGGTGTTCATCAACGTGAAGTGTTCCTATTCAACGACCTTCTAGTCATTACCAAAATACTAAGCAAGAAGAAAAGTTCAGTCACATATACATTTCGTCAAAGCTTTCCACTGTGTGGTATGGTGGTCACATTGTTTGAAGTTCCATGTAAGTTCTGGTTATAATAGTTATACTGTTTTAACTTTCTCATGGACCCTTGCAGAGAGGAGTTTTTGTGATCTTCAAAAAGAGTTGAATTTGGGATTTTAATGGATGTCAGCGTTTCATGACCCCCTGAACCTTAAAAAGTTTTTTTATGACACTTTCTATATATTTTCATATATGTATGTTTATTGACCTAGAGCAGGGGTTGGCAACCTTTTAGTAGTATTGTGCCAAAGTAATATTGCAAAGTTACTCAGCGTGCCAACCAACCTTACCCCACCCAAATCATTTATACTTTTTTATTAGTTAACAAGTTCAACTATTAAAACAAATTCAAATTGACCTTGTAAAATGTAAATATAACAAGGTTTCTAAATTGAAGACATTTAATAACTACTGTTTCTTGAATACTTACTATCTCAATACAAATCAGATGAATCCAAATAAACACAAAAAGATATATATATATGTGGCTAGCAAACTTTAGTTTCTGAAGACATTATTTTGATATTTTGAAACAAAACAATTGGATCATTGAAACATAAAATGTGTTATTAAGATTATTACTCACATCATTGGTTTTAATTAAAGATACATGTTTTATATTATCTATATTCAAATAAATAAGTGTGTCATTGAAAATCATCCCATGTGCCACTCTTGGTAGGTTGCCGACCCCTGACCTAGAGCTTAAACGGTTTATCACATAGGCTGAAAATTGGTGTCGAAGGTTTTAATAAAGTTTTTTAGATTTCTAGAATAATTGATCGATCTCTAAATCTGGGTAGCTTACTTAAAGATAAAAAGAGATTTTTTTTCTCCAAAATTGGCTCATAACAACTTTGATTAAAAATTGTATCCAGGCACAGTTTAATATTACATAAAATGAGGAATCTCATTTTTCCACAAATTTAACTTTGAGGGCACTAATAACATCACCCAAGAATGCAAGTGTTATATGTCCAATTTTCCACTTTTGTGCATGAAATACATTAAACTACCAATCAATTCTTTATGTGGCACTTTATAACTAATTTTCTCTGAGACCTTTTGTAAATTCAATTTTGGTTTTAAAGTTATTTTTGATATTTTACAATCTATCATCTTAAAATGATTCACAACTTTGTCACTAAGATTATTTTGACTAATCAATATATTATCCTCTTTCTTTTCAATTTCAAGACCTTAAAATACCAATCTACCATCAGAAGTTAAATCCCCAATGTCAAGAAAATTCATTAACTTACCCTTTACACTATTATCATCATCAATTGAGCTTGAGAAAATAATAAAATCATCAACCCAAATCAAAATATATGTAGAATCATTAAAGTATAAGCATGGATCAACCTTGGATCTTTGGAAATTTAACTCATTCAACAATCGGTTAACACTGTCGTTCCAGCACTTTGGGCTTTGTCTCAAACCATATAGGACTTTCACCACTTTACACACTTCACCCTTTTTTTATGTGTAAGCCATCAGGAGGGTAAAGATACACAACTTCTTTTAATTCACTTTTTAGAAAAGCTGATTTTACATCTTCCTGATGAATGAATAAGTCACGCTGAACAGCAACAGCCAATAGTGTTCTAAGTGTCACCAGCCGAGCTACCAGAGAATAAATATCTTCCTCCTCCAAAGTAGGTTGATGGTAACATTAGCTACCAAGCAATCTTTCTTCTGAGCTACACTATCAATCGTCTTCTCAGTAAACACCCATAGAAATTTTTATTATAGATACACCAGGTGGAGGTTGTACCAATTCCCACGTATTATTGCTCTTAAAATAGTCCAATTCTCTTTCAATAGCTTCCTTCCAACCATCATCTGGTTGAACAGCATCTTGATAGGACCTATGAGCTTAAAATGGAAAATAACTAGCACTGAGAGCCATAGCCATCCTGACTTCATACTCTTCTGAGTCATGCTCTTCAATATCTTTAGTTACAATTTTGCAATTTTGCTCTCATTAAAGACGATAGATTGAGCAGTGGTAACCCTTTTACCCACAGGATCCCACACTCGATAGCCATTATGACAATACCCTATCATAATTAATTTCCTTGAACGATCTTCTTTGGGAATGTGTGCATAATCTGTGCAACCAAAAACTCTAATTTTACTCAGATCAGGCTTATAACCCTACCAATTTTCTGCAGGGGTTACATCTCCATGTAACACAAATGTAGAGTTCTATTAAGCAAATAAACAGCAGATAATACTGCTTCTCCCCACATGTCTTTATCTAAACCCGAGTCAAATTATTTGGCACCTAGCTTTATCTAAAATAGTTCTATTGAGGCGTTCACTTACTGAATTTTGTTCTGGATTTCTTGGAATAGTATACATTACCTTTAGCTTCACACAAGTTTTTAAAGTCATTGGAAATATATACCCCACCATTATCACAAGGCATATTCACAAATTTATCTATTAAATTTAGCTTCAACCATAGCAATGTACTTTCTGAAGCATTCTTCAACTTCACTTTTCCTCTCAATTAAGTAAACAACTGTAAAATGACTAAAGTGATCAATGACTGAGACAAAATGGTTTTTACCATGATGTATAGTTGGGGTTATTTTACCACACACATCTGATGAAACAAATTGCAAAATTCTTTTTGATTTTATTTCTGGTAAATATTTCAAAAATGGTGTTCTTGTTTGTTTACCCTGAAGACAAACCTCACTTAACATACTGCAAGGAAACTTAGACAAATGTCCCATCCTTCTGTGCCACAAGTCTGAAGAATTATCCACAAGATTTACTTCAGTTGCATTCAAATTCTTAGTGACAAAATATAGGTTGTCGATAAGATTCCCTTTCAAAACAAGTTTGTCATTCTTCAGGATAGTCACACATTTATAATGAAAAATAACCTTTAAGTTATTTTCTTCGAGCCTTTTAACAAAGAACAGATTATGGGACAAACTATCACACACCAACACCTTATGCATCGTTATACCAATACTGTTGTAGTTAACAAACCTAGATTACCACATCTTTCAGAGTTAATCATTTCACCAACTTTAGCCACACTATTCCGTGAAGAAATTTCCTGAACATCAAATAAGTACTTTGAATATTCAGCTTGAATTAGATGGTTTGTTGCCCCACTGTCAACAACAAAATTAATACTATTATGAACATTTGAACATCATGAACCAAAAATGAAACTTCTTTTTTTGAATTTCCATCAAAATTGTTTCTATTTGGACATTGTGAATGCATGTGTCCTTTCCAATTACAAGCATAGCACTTACCGGTAAATAATTTAGTTTACATCACCCTATTTGGTTTCCACGAATTATCATTTCGTTGACCAAACGTATTTGCACGATACTTTTTAAACTTAATTTTATGCACTATAAATGCATGGTTTTGTGCACTTGAAACACTTGAACTGCGACTTTTTAAATTACGTTCATTTTCTGATAACAGTTTATTTGTTTTAAAGTCTAATGTAACTGCACTTGTATTAGACGTAAATAAAATGTAAATAGACGCCACAACTGGTAAATATCGCTCAAACATAGCTGCCAAAAGTTGAGTAATACACTCTTGTTCTCCAACAGTACCTCCAGAATTCCTCAATTTAGCTACTGTTTTATCAAATTTGATGATAAACTCATTCAAGCTTGGTTTACATTCAAAATATATGTTTCTTAATTTTTTCTGAAGTTTAATACGATTCATTATGCCCATTTTAACATAAGTCGACTTGAAATATGTAATCATTATTTTAGCGGTACTTGCATTTTTGATTTTCTGAAATATTATCAGCCAGGCACTGCACAATCAAATCCTTGGCCTTAGCGTCTTTCATCAAAAAGTTGTCTTTAACTTTTGCATCCGCCAATACATCCGGTGGATCAACAGTCTGCATTTATAGCACGGCATTCCTTTCCAAAAGCCTCTCCAGACAATATAACCAGTTCTCAAAACCACTGCCATCAAAAGGCTTTAATCATGGATGCGTATAGGATACAGATGCCACCACCATGTTGAACCTGATCAAAACGTTGGTCACTGTTAACACCGTTTTCCACAAATCATACAATTACAAATATGAATAAACACTGATACTTTCTGGGCCCATAACCTATTAGGATTAATAGGCCTTGGAATGAAATCAAACACGCATTGACATAGAGTAACCAGTGTATTTATTTAATATAATTTATAATAGAAATGCCTAACCAGTAATTAGACCAATGAATGACTAGTAGTAAGTTACACGTACAGGGAGTATGAATTAGAGATAGCCAACATAACACAAACTTTGCAGAGTTACCATTATAACCATATTAATATGTTTCTCCCTTCACTCATATGAAGGTACACTCCATCTAAATTCTATCTTCTAAATCCCTACCTAATTAATGTGATTAATCGTGTATAGCCTGGATAAGCAGAAGAAAATTATATATTTATCTTATCGACAAGAAATTCAATCTTATATTTTACTACTAGATCTTCAATGATGCTGTTGTAAAACACAAGAAGTGTTTCAATTTACTTTGTCTGTTTTTTCAATCGAGATAAAGTCAGTCGCTATGATTTTCTTCCATAGTGCTATGCACATGTATAAATATGTTTCATTGTTGATAATGAATGCTTTGCTTTGGTAGAAGAAATCGTTGAAATGAAAATACATCATTTATAAAGTTGTAATAATGAGGACTATCATATATTTTAAAAACTTGCCAAATGTCTATCCTATCACAATTATTGATGAAAAAAAAACACTAAGCTCTTTATTTTAAAATGTATGCTGTTTATTTGTTCTTTGATTTGAGTTTGAGATGTATCTTACCCTATTATCTAAAGCATCTATTGTAGTTATTCGAGTAATAAGGAACTAGTTCAATCTCAGGTGGAAACAATAATTTTGGAATTAACAAATATTAAAATACCTTATTCCTGTCGTGTAAAGCTCTTATTATGGTTTAAATTTAGTAATTTGAATTATTTCAAACTTTCAAAGCTTAAACATTGTCTAAAAAAAATCCATCATATTCTTCCAATTGAGCAGTTAAGGCCTATGCCCAGGATGACTACTTATTGGGAAAACTAGGAGTCCAGAACTTCGGTGATAAAAACCTTTAAAAGTACTTGAATTTGTATTCTAAAGTTGAAGTGGCCAGCTGAATGACATAAAATCAATAGCTTATTACTTTTGCTGAACCAAACGTATATACTTTTTGTCAACTACGTTATAAATGTAATCAACGTATCAACATTTATCCATCCATGGAGAACAACAGTATTGTTTTGAACCTTTAAGGTGGAGTGGGAGGAGACATGAGAAAAGGCCAGTGTTTTTGCAGTTTTTATGGCAAA
This sequence comes from Timema cristinae, assembly GCA_039000515.1. NCBI lineage: Eukaryota > Metazoa > Arthropoda > Insecta > Phasmatodea > Timematidae > Timema > Timema cristinae. The sequence goes on from JBCFYV010009882.1 coordinate 29,628,720, forward strand.
ACATTTTTTTAGCCAAAATAAATAGAATATTGCTCCAGTAGAAACATAGAGTTAATTCTCTTCACATTTTGATATCAACAGTTGTTGAATATCTGTCATAAGCATAGCAGCATTAGATGAGAAACTTTTTAAATGGAGAGAAAAAGTTGTCTTTAAATTCCATGACACCCTTGACAGATATTCGAGAAATTTTGAAGTTACTGTGTGCAGAAAATTAGAAGCTATGTTTGTACTGGAGCAATATTTGATTTATTTTGGCCATTATTTTTCATAAAAATTGCAAAAACACTGGCATTTTCTCGCCTCCCCATCCATCCCACCTTAAGCAATTTTAAAATGTTCTGCTTAGTTATTTTTGTGAACATACAACAGATAAAGACTTGTGAGGTGTTACTGTTCACTGGAGCTGCCCAAGTAGTATTAGTAGTTCTTTTATTAATGTTTTGGCAAATATTTTTAGGGATAGTAAAAGGACATTTGGTTGTACTCCCTAGCTCTCTCCCTACCCTCCACAATAAATAGACTTGTGTGGTTTGTTATTATATTTATTTGGAATGGTACTCATCTATTTTAACTTCAAACTAGTTCATTATGTATTAACTAATAATGCAAAATCATCTGTTTGTTCAAGATTAGTTAATATTGGTTTGCTGGAACGTGAAATACGGAAAGGTTTGTGTTTGGACAAAAATTGGGCCACTAAACAACATCCTAGCAATCATTAAATAAAACTATAAACACATTTGCTACATTCATCTGCTTAGGATTAGAATGATGATTATATACTTTAATGTATGAATAAAATTTGTATTAGTAAGTAAATGTTCAATCCCAGACCTTTCTCTCTTGTCTCTCTCCTCACTTTGTCTTTAACTTATAATATATAATATTAAACTAGAGCGTTGTAAAACCCATTTCCTTACCCATTTTTTTAATACTTTGTCTTACTACCTTTTCAGGATATATGCATATATAATAAGTAATTTAATGGAGTAGGGATGAGGAAGGAAGCATTTTAGAGGTAATATACCCATGGAAGGAGAGTGGGAAACCTCCTAGAGAAAACCACCCTAAGATTCGAACCCCGATCTCCCAGTCTTAAGCAGGCCAGTCCAACACAAGTGATGCTTTTCACCATTTGGCCACTTAAGCGGGTCCTTGACCAGTCGACCTCTCTGTTGTCTAGAAATAAGATGAGGAAGACATCAATTGGGAGTTTGGTATAGAATATTTAAATGTTGAATGTTAATCCTCTTATATCTACATGTATTACTTTCTCTTAACACATTTATATGTACTTCAGTTACTCACCTCTTCAAAATAAACCTTTGTACAGTCAAGAAAATCTTACAAACCCCCAAAAAATAACTTTAAAACTAGTTAACTAGCCACTCCATTTTATATTTGTATAGTCTACTTTACCTGCATTAATATTGTGTGCACCTTAAAATATTATATATTATTTATAATTGTTTCTTACCACCTGTACAGCTTATTTTAAATTTCTTTAATCTCAATTTCTAAGGTTGAAATTTTTTAGGTATGGCCAACCCCAAATAAATATAAATAAAAGTAAGAAAAGATAGGATTTTGGATTACAAGTTTCTTAAAGTTATTTGTTCATATGAGAATTTTGGTTAGTTGAAAATGTTTGAATTTTTTTTTTTTTAATTGGAAATTTATTTCATTTCTACTTTGTTTTATATTCAACCTTCAAAAAACATAATGTTAATAGGTTTTTAAGCACTGTATCCTACTACTTGTTTAGGTTCTACGCACATTTACTAATTACATTAATGAATAAAGGGATGGGGAAGGTTGACTTTAGAGAAAGGGTTCCCGTATTTGTGTGGAGGGAGAGTGGAAAACCATTTAGTCCCCCCCCCCCCCCCCATGACACCTGATCGGGATTAGAAACCAAATCTCCCTGTCATTGACTGTCTAATCCAGTGGTTCCCAACCTTTTGTGGTCCATCTCCCCTTTCTGGAGGTTGACTAACACCTATCGCCCCCTTTTCATTTTCATTGTATGCCTAATTTTAATTTGAAGTAAAGTGTAAATAATAAAGCAGTTTTATTATTTTAAACAATTTTATTACCGTATATAAAAACAACCAAAACAGTTTTATCCAGTCACTCTTGAATAAAATAGAAAAAAAATTAAAATTTACATTTTTTACAGATTTTTTTAAGAACCAAGAAGTGAAATAATTAACTAATATCATTGACATACATTTAAAAAACAGGAGTACATGTTTTCATTTTTAAATTGTAATTTGGAAAAATTAAGAAAGTTGACAGTTAAAATTTTAAAAAATAAATGAAAGTTTGAAAACTTTGTTATTGTTTAATTTTACCTTTTCAATGGCTGCCTTGTGTTTGGTGGATTTTAGTTAAAGCTTGAATATCCGGCTTTATGTTCGTCAAGTTCAGGCGCAAGTCTCCTTTGAGGCAAATGTCCAACTTATTTCTTTGTTTTGTGAGGAGCTGGACAACAGAACTAAATTCTTTTTAAACTAAATATGTTGACGGGAATGAGATAAGAAGCATTTCAGTTTTTCCCCCACAGTTGTGGATAAGTGTCCATAAGCTTCACCCAGACTAACTTGTAACCGCTCTGCTTGAAAATGATTTTCGTCTCACAGTCATACTTCAGATATAGAAACTCTGTCTGCAAAGAGTTATCAAGCTTTTCCACATCTTCAAACGAGAATGGATATAGAATCCAATCCAGAATTTGTAACTTGGCCAAATCTTCAAATCTTGATTCCATGTCAGTTTTTAACTGGTCAAGATGATCAGTAAAAATTAGGCTTTTGTCTTTTGGGAGATCAGGAGTCTCGTTATCTGACACTAAACACTTTTTAAGGGTCGGAAACTGAATCAGCTCCTTACAGCCAATGTTTACCTTGTGAATATCAAACTTGGTGATGAATTATGAAATAATTCCTTTGGCCTTGATAAGGTTCATCTTGTTTCCTTGAAGCCTTATATTGACTTCGTTCATTTTTTCAAAAACATTTGTAAGGTACGGAAGTTCCAACTTGCGTTGCTTCAAATTCTCACTTAAAACAGGATCAGACGTGTCGAGAAATTCAGTAACTGTATCAAATAATTGGAAGAAACGGCTCACACAGTTTCCTTTGGAAAGCCACCTCACGGCCGTATGTAAAAGCAAGCGTTCGAATTCCTCATCATTTTCATGGCAAAGTTGTCAGAACAGACGGCCATTGAGGGAATTAGCTTTGATCTTGTTGACACCAGTAATAACCAGTTGTAGGGTTTCATGCAGGACACCACTCAATTTTTTCGCAGCTAAGTGTTGACGATGAATGACACAGTGAATAGTGATTATCTGCACTTCTTTCTTAAGGTGGGCTAGAATCTCAGCATGACGACCTGACATGGCAGGAGCACCGTCTGTTGCGCAAGCGCTCACGTTTGTTAGGGGAATCTCTTTTTTATCAAAATAATCTCCCACCACTTTAAAAATCGACGATCCCTTCGTATCAGTGATCAAAGTTCTAGCAAACATTTCCTCGGTAATTTCCTTTTGTTCATTGATAAACCTCACATAAGCTAATAAAATTGCTTTTTTATCAATCACAGTTGATTCATCAATCTGTAATGCAAATTTACTTTTTTCAACAAATTGGTGAGTTTGTATTCAACGGCCGTGGCCATTTCGTCAATTCACCTGGAAACAGTATTGGTTCTCAAAGGAACCGATTGACTTATCTTATTACTAGGGCCCTCGCCTAGCATGATTTCAACCATTTTTTTTGGTAGCCGGTAAAATAGTCCAGGGAATAGAGACATATTACCTTACAAAAGGTCAAGTAGTTCTGATTTTTTTAATGTTATATAGGTCGGTCCCATGGTTTATAATCCAAGTTTTTGACCTCCCCGCCCTTGTGCGTTCGCTGTGGCGCACCAAAAACCGATGAAATTCCGGTCATTTTTCAGTTTATTGGTTATATCGTTTTACCAATGCATCTTAGAGAGAAAGGTTGTAATTAAAAGTTGTAGAATATTAAATTTGCTACAACTTTATTATGAAAAGTTTTTTTGTAAAACTATCATGTAAAGAGTTACGCAGCATCAAAGTTACAAATTTTTCATAAAATATCTACTTTTTAAAAAGTTTAGTCGAATTTTTTTAATTATATCTCCAGAACGGTACGTCATGGAGAAAAATGTCTTGAATAAAAGTTGTAAGACATTAAATTTGCCATAAGATTAAAACAAAAAAATATTGTCTTAGACTAAACAAAGGAGCTACGCTGCTTTGAAGGGTTATAAGGTGAATATTTACACTAATTTGAGTATAGCTAGAGGTGTTAGTTAAAAGAGTTTCTTTATGCAAAGCCAAGCAACTTTAATGAAAAATAAAATGCATAATAATATAGTATAGTAAAATAATAGAAATTTTATTATTATGTATATATCTGTATATAATAACGGTAATAACAATAGTACTTACAATATAGAAAATTTATAATTTTCTATGTTTAGTCTTGTGCGACTTCGAAGGCTCAGCTAGTTCGTCCTCGACTTCTTCCATCAGCAGTTCAGTTGGATTGTCTTCTTGATTGTCATTAATTATGATGCCCACTTTGTCACAGGTTTGTTCACAACAGTTTTTACAAATTATGGAGCACTTGAGACCGGCCTTTCTACAACGGCAGGCCTTAGTGCATCCTTTCCTGCACTGACAGGAAATGTAGGTCAAGATTGACTGAGGAGCTGGATCTGTGGTGGTTTTAATAGGAACAAGTCCTTTACTGTCCTTCCATCCCCAATCCAGAGGGTTTTTCAGTTGGTCCATTCATGTCTGAACTTGGTGATAGGTGCGGAAGCCCTGGTACATAGCTGCATCCCGTGTCGGTGGCAGCTTTGAAAGATTTAGCTTGCTGCCAGTAGCAGATTTGGAGAATAGCTTATAGCGCAAAGCATCTAATGTTGTGGCCCTGTCACCACCATACAGAGCAAGAAGTATATGCTCTACTGCTTCAAAAATGGTTGAAACACTGGCGTTAGGATCTCTAAAGATCCTTGCAAGCTCATGCAATGCTGGTTTGTTCTGAAACAAAGTGCAGAATTTGGTTTTCCCAAATCCAAACAGGGACGACATGGTGTCGCACCCACTCAAAGCGTGAAGAAGAAGTAGATTTTCAAGTGCTGAGTAGTTGTAGGATGATGTGGAAAATAAATTATCAGGAGCACCACCTCTTCCAGGTTTTCGGAAGTAAATGGGGAGATCTTGAGCCAAAGCTGTCAAGAGAACTAGAAAATCAATGTCCTCCCCGATGATCTCCACAGCATCATACTCTGTAGCGAGGGATATAGCAGATGTTACAATAGGCACATCAGCGTCTTCCACTGCCTGCTTCACAGTTACATTGTCTTGAATGAGCGTTTCCTTTAGGAGTGAAATAAAGCAAAGTTTATTATTTTTGTTCTCTAGGGATTTTTCCTGTGGCACTTGAGTGATTGTTGACCCATCAAAAATGACATCACTTGAAGCATTCACATGATACCTTCTGTACCTTTCAGCACTTTTAGTACCGCTCAACTCAGGAACAAGAGGATAACCATCAAAAATGACCACAACATTTGCTCCATAATGATCACGAACGAATTTAACATACCTTTTACAAATTTCATGGAAACTGTCAGTTCTATTCCATAAAACCTTGTGGAGAAGGAACCCACCATCTACCACTGCAGTTCGATTGGGTGGAAGTTTGGTTGTGTTTGGTAATGATGAAAATGCGGAATACAGAGAAGATTTTGTACCCTTACGCATCCCGTCTCCTGAAAAAAGGGACATTGGGTAAGGAGCCAGTTCATATTTGAAAAACTCTTCCAAATCTTTCGGTGTCTGCTTGGCAATGCAAATTCTTTGAAAAAGTGTCAGAGGGTCAATTGTCACTTTATTATCCCCTACTTTCAAAAAGTTGATCTCAGATGTTAATGTCACACGCCTTGTTACTCCTTTTCAATTTCAAAGATCCAAAATTACCACCAACGATACTGGAAAGTGCTGCTATCTCAAATGCTTGTGATAAGTGGCAATTCACTTTTTCGCTGCCTACGACACCAGAACTAATTGATATAACCACATCAATCACTGGAAAAGGAGAATGTGTCGACAGCCAATTTTCATCTTGCCCACATCTCTGCATCTCTTTCCATGCGGGTTCGCCTCGTATCAATGTGTTGTTCGGATGTAACTGAACTTGTGTCTGTATATTTTTCTACTTCACAAATGTTCTGAAGACCTACCATACCCAATGTCCATCTCATAAGTACGCTTCAGACATTCCTCGTCCATGAGTGAATCCACCAATACTTTTCATATTCTTCATCATGGTTTGCTCAATGATCATGTCCGACCATATGCCTGACCAAAACTTTTCTGATCTCCTAATGGTAAAATAGCCTTTTGTTGTAAATCGGATATACTCTTCAGGGTCCATCATTTCCTGCAAGTTGCACATATCTTGGAGATAAAGGTGAGCGCATTTAGCGTAAAATAAATGTCGGCTGCGTAAAAGAATGGAATCATTTGCTTCACAGTCTGAATGTGGAGTGACCAATTACCCATCCTTTCTGCTTCAATGAACTTTTTCACCAGTGTCACCATTTTCAAATACTGTATCCATAGCTGTGCAGCAGGCCCATTACTTTGCAGGTGAACTAGTGCTTCATGAAACTTATTCTCAACCCTTTGGAACTCCTCACTTTTGTCAGCTGTTAGTACAACAGATCGGTCCAAGTGTATAAGTTTTCCAACACAGCTATATCTTCCTCTGAAAAGTCAATTCTTTTGACAACCAAAGTGTCTAATGTCTGGTGAGCCAATAAATGTGTTTTTATTGCCCTGGAATAAGCATGCCCAGACATGATTTTTGTGATGATGTTTTCAGCAAAAATACAGCAAAACAGATCTTTTAGACCACTCCCAGCCATTATTACTCCAATAGCTCCCATAAAGGACATTAATAGATGAAACCCCCCAAGTCTCACAATGATGTTATCCAATTCAGGGGTTTTACCACTGTGAAGACTTCCTTTTGCCTTTATATAAAGGCAAAAAATATATATATATATATATGTCACAAAACATGTTTTCTGATCTAAATTCTTGCATCTCTGGTTGGCCTCAAGAAGAGACGTGTACACTGTATCATGCTGACTTGGAGGGGCATTGATAAAAGGAAGATATATGATTTTTGAGCGTTTGCTTTCTCTTTTAGAAGTTGCTTGCTCCATAAAACCGCTCCATCCAGGAAGAGACATGCTGGTCGATTTGCCATAGAGCCATATTATATCAGCACTAGATGATTTGATATAGTTTCCAATCGGGCAAAGAATTTCAAGATCCTGAATATCAATGCTGCTCAAGCCACCAGCTTCATTATTTTGAAAGCTTTGCAGTTGGATCGTACCTGCTTGCTGGATAAGGTCAGATGATGTTATTTTTTTCAAGCGTTTCACAGGTTACAGCGGTTGCTGGCGTTATTGGGATAATTCCCCCCATTGCATGGAGCGTATTGAGACCATCAAGGGTATTAACGTTAAAATCAACATTATCAAAGATAAATTGCATAAATACATCAGTAGCTGATTTATCAATCAACTGAACGTTGGGTTGCAGTACCGTTGACATCTCAAGTAGTACTGCCTCATGATGACTTGATGAAAAACCAAGTGCAGATAGGATATCAATCAGTTGCCTTGACCCAAACCTTTTATATAAGTACACACTCACCCCTGTGAGCAGAGAGGATAAAAATGAACACGGTCTAGCAGCAGCGGAAATAACAGCATGTGATAGAGCGATACATTGTTTTTTCCATTTTTTCAAGGATCCCTTTTATTGGTAATCACGACAGTTTGGAAAAATGATAGTAATGACTGTGGAATGATGTCTTCAATGTCACTTAAAAATGTATCTGATGGAAGGTATTGTGTGTTGTGGTATAAATTTGTAAGCGGATGTCTTCCAGAATGATTGCTGCGGCCGCTTTAACTACTCTCAGGCGTTCTTCTTCGGGATCTTTCTTTCTGTTCTCATACCAATTATCAGAGAGAATTTGAAAACCTGTATTTTTTAAACAAACCACTTTGATTTTGTTGGATGTTTCTGCAATGATAATGTCACTTCCATATTTTTTAAAGAGACGATCTTTCACAGTTCTTATGTCTGGGCGAAAATCTCCTTCTATTTGCTCCATCGGTTCTTGAAGAGAAAACTGACACTCATCTGAATTATCAGTAAGGTAGGCATATATGTTTTCCATTGCTTCTTCTACTGCAGTTGCAGGTTGATAACCTCTTTTTTCTCTAGTTGGTGCAGTGATGCCATAAAACTTCTTTTGACATACTGCATGGTACATAGCGTCAGCTGCCACAAGATCTGTCACACTTAACAGTTTCTTAATCACTGTTTCTCCCCATACATTTCCCCTTTTTTGGGCAGCTCTCAAGACAGACTCCCTTAAGGTATCCATCTGCACTAAATGTACTAATGTTCTTCTGGAAATCGGTAATTTTTTCTGGATTTCGATAAACTCAGGAGTTATTTTTTCATTACAAAAAAAAACAATGATCTTTGAACGTGAATGTGTCACCAGTTGATCGCGTTTGTATAGACTGAGGACCACTTTTATCAGCATGACAAAGGTAAGCCTTGATCAATTTTTGTTAATATAATTTATTTGGCAGGCACTATGTACACTTACGTGTTTCAAGTCTTTCAAATAATATTTATGATTGAGCGGTTTTCGTTTTATGCTTGCTTCTAGTATAGTTTTAATTCCTCTCTCTTTCACAACAACATCACCACTCACACTACCGTCACATATAAAGCAAGGAGGATCTGATTACGAAGAAGCCATCACTCTTGTATTACAATGAACAAAGTTATAATAAAATCACTCGCAGTTTACAAAAATGCACATGTTCGGATACAATGTTTATACACGACTGAGAGTGGTGTAGTGACCGTTGAGTTTGAATACTATCAGGAAGGTTGGAAGGGGGGGGGTCGGAGGGAGAGAACAACACCTGCTGGTGCCACTCTTCCATTCTCCTTTCCCCTACGTTCGTTTGTTTACACAAGCACGCGCAACCTCTTGAATCGAATTCCTGGAATACAGGAGCGGAGCGTTTTTAACAATATTTACCAATTTTTATGAATCATTTGTATCTTTGATGCTGCGTAACTCCTTACATAATAGTTTTACAAAAACACTTTTAATACAAAAGTTGCAGAAAATGTAATACTCTAAAACTTTTAACCAAACCTTTTCTCTCTAAGATGCATTGGTAAAACAATATGATCAATAAACTGAAAAACGACCAGAATTTCGTCAGTTTTTGGCGCGCCACAGCAAACGCACAAGGGCGGGAAGGTCAAAAACTTGGATCTTGAGCCACGGGACCAACCTATATAACATATCAAAAAATTAGAACTACTTGACCTTTTGTAAGGTAAGGTTCCTTTTTCAGCCTCTATTCCCTGGACTAAAACAAGAGTTTCGCCAATTGTGGGAGGCTTACCACATTTAGCCATCAATAAAGACACCTCGTAAGAAGCAAGAAGACCTTTGTCAAGATTGGTTGCTCGTTTTTTTAAATAATTCACTCACATTAGGCTGTTTATCAGCTTTAGCTTTGAGGTGTTGAAAATAACTAAGTTCTTTACTCACTTTATCACTGTGTACTCTTCATAAATAATCTTTCATTTACGAAGGCTTCATGGCTTTATTACTATTAAATATTTTATCACACAAAATACAACGTGGAAACTGCACATTTTGCGGTGACGTGAAAAAACCTAATTTTAAATACTCACCTGAGTATTGATGACACTTCTTCCTTTTTGAATCCATTGTGCATGAACTTCTTCACTTCAAAACAAATGCACAAAAACTGATGGTGAGGCACACAAAGGCTAGTGAAGACTGGAGACGAATGTAGGTCGATGGCAAATGTGTTAAGATGGGGGGGGTGGTAGAGGGGAGGGGGGGTTGAGTCACCAGTTGGCCACGCTGAGCAACAACAGGTGGGGACTGTGGAAAAGGGTGAGTGCAGTGAACTCACCGGCTGAGAATAGCCAGTGACTCGTGCTACCCGGCAACTTCTACTGTACAGTACTATTTTTATTTTTCCCGCTTTGTATACTCATCGCCCCCCACTTATTTATTGCCCCCCTGATAACCCAAATTGCCCCCAGGTTGGGAACCACTGGTCTAGTCTATTTCAAGAGGTATCCCTTGTGCCATGCAACTACTGAAGCAGACTTAGTTAATAGTTGATTAGCTCTTGTATATATATTTATGTTTTAATTTCTTTAATTGGGCAATTTTCAAATACTGTGTTGGTATTTAGTCATTAAGAATTTAAAACTAATGAACCGGTTATTTTAAATATATGTTATTGTGTGCAGTGTACCAGTTTGGTATTCGTCTATCTCAAAGAGTTGATGGCAAGGTGCTAATGACATTCAATGCAAGAAATGAACATGATCGCTGCAAATTTGCAGAAGACCTGAGAGAATCAATAAGTGAAATGGATGAAATGGAAAATTTGCGTATTGATGCAGAACTAGAACGCCAAAAAAGTGGTCGGGGAGGTCGCAATGGTGCAGAGAATCGTGATAGTGGTGTAGCTGATGTGGAAGTGTGTCCATTCATTCAATCAGGATTTAGTCATACATCAGACAACTATGCAGAAAGTGAGGGTGATCATCCCTTGTCTGAAACAGTTCTCAAGAGGTCTGCATTAAGTAACTCTCTTCTAGACATTCATGAACAATGTGAGTAAATTTTCACTTTATTTTTTCTTCATTAATTTCACAACTTTAAACAACCCCAAAATATGTGTTCCTATATTAAAAATGCTTATCATTTTATTTGTTATATTCCATGGGTGTATTTTGATAAATTTAACAGTATGCTCTTCTCTAATATTCGCAAGAAAAGTTTGGTGGTCCCTCCTCACAAAAAATATGGAACATTGAGTTCCACTAAAAGCTATTTAGAGGTTATTTTTCATGTCCAACAGAGTTAAAATAAAGAGGTGGGGCTAAGATTATCCACCCCCTCTCCCACCCACATGCAAGATTCTCTACTCCCTTCCTCCCATGACTTTCTTTAATTTATAATCCATAAAAAACTTTTTTCTATCTTATTAAAGTCTCTGTAAAAATTCTTAACTTTTCTCCTAGATGGTGCACCTGTCCTAGAAGAGTGTGTTAATATCACCACACTAGAATATAGGCTACGAAGATCAACACAATAAAAGTGTCACTGTCACTTTTAAAGAAAATCACTTATATTCACATAAATTATAGTTTTTGGTCCTATTTTATTTGAAAGTGAAGTCTATTTTATATTTCATTATAAAATGGTCAATTACTTTATTTTTAAAATGGCTATTCTTTCGTAAACGTTTAAGAAGTTTTTTTCAATTGAAATATCAAAAATCCATTCAATCTTTCCTCGCCTTGATTTGATCTACAGAAAGTTTTTATTCTTTTCAAAGCAGAAAAGGTTCGCTCTACATTTGCTGTGGTGAACAGAATTGTCCATATGTGGGTAACAAATTTATACACTTCTGGCATTACTGAGTCTATATAATTTTGTCTCATGTATGGAAAAGTTTCATTGCAGACATATCTTGAAATTCATTTGAACTATACAACACAGTAAGCTCATTTTTAAGTCGCATGTAGTCGAAGATAGTACCATATATATCTTTCAGTTTGTTAAAATGCTCCTCAGGAAATGTATATTAGTAAAGGTGACCTGGTGGTCAAGGGGTAAAGTGTCGGACTTCTGTGCTGGGGGTCCGGGCCTCAATCCTCGGTCCCGGCACAGATTATTTTGATTACCTAACCCTTCCTTCACCTCTGACAGGACGTGTATTAATCACAACTTGTGAATGTGTGGAATGCCAGGCTTCCACCGTGGTTCGGATTACACGTTAAAGTGTAGATCCTCCATTTCATCTCACATTCATCCTATCATTACACATTAGTGTAAGTGTGTATAACCTGAACGGGTAATAAGACGTGGTGCTAATAATAATTATTATAATTAATATTTTAATTATATAAGTATTATATTTAGTATGTTCCAAAATAGAAGTGAAATACAAATCATGAAATGATGAAAACCTATCAGTAATTTGTATCAAAAGATGATCACAAATTTCATTAAATAGCCGCTTGAAGCGTTGGTTAGGCTCATCATTAAAATGCTGTCTCTTTTTTTGCTAATCTGGTTGAAATTCAGGGAATGATTTCTCCCACCAATTTTCAAATCCACTTTTTCTAAATTCTTAAATCTGGTTTTTAACTTCTGAAATTTTATCAAAACAATATGAAAAATTCATAAATTTGGATTGCAAAATATTGTATAATAAATCATTATGACAAAATATTCTAAAGAAAATTTCAAGTAATTCAACTATTTAAAAATGACAAAAATCCTTGTTATCGAACAATTGTGTCACTGTCCCAGTTGCCTGGATTTTCTAAAATGTTTAAAAATACTTAACAAACACATTTTGAACTCATGCAGAGTGTTTACAAGTCAGGATGAAAAAATCTTGCGAGTAGGTGCTACTTTTGATAATTTTTTTAATCAACAATTTAATTTTGTTGACTTTGAATAAAAAAGCAGCTAAACCAGAGAGATTGGAAAAAGATGTGACACTAGGCAATACACAACACAGATTGCTGAAGCACTAAGTTAAGAACATCACTGTAACAATGAACAAATAACGCTCGTGGATAATGTTCACATACTTTCTTTTGAAATCTACCAATATTTCTGACATCACAGTTGCACCATCGTAAGTTTGAGCAACTAACTTTTCTCCAAAATTAAAAGATTTAGCTACTTGAAGGACATGTTCACACAATGCTGCAGCTTATCTGTCTACTCACGTCAGCAAAGTGCAGAAAGAGTTCTTGCACAATACTACTTTCATCTACATAGCGAACAACAGATGACAGTTGTGATTTGTTGCTGACATGCATTGTTTCATCCAACAATATCACCACAAACTATGTTTTAGATACTTCTTCAAGGATTGCGTCACTTAATACAATATTAATAGATTGAATCCTCTAAATACAGTTGAACTATTTAAATGGTCTGCAAGTAAAGAGTCATATTCACTAACATAATCTGAGAGTTCCTTATAATTTCCATTATTTAAAGAAACTTCTGATTCATAGTGACCACGAAATGGTAGCTCTTGTTTAACTAAAAAGCAAACGGCATCAATGAGTCGCTCGAGTATCTGTCTATTTTTACAAACTTTTTCATTATGTTAAGATACGTTAATCTTTAATTGTTCATTCAACTGTAAATCAATATGTGTTCTACCAAAAGCTTTTTGCTGAAGGTGAGCACTAATATGGTTCTTTGACTGTTCATGTTTTATGACAGATTTTGTTAAAATATTAAAGTTTTCAAAACCCTTCTTTGTCCACACAGTATACTCGTTAGAAAAAAGCAAAGAGGGTCAATAAAATATCTTATTAAATTTAGAACTGCCTGCCAACCACTTTCTTTTATCATAGTTTAAAATATTAAAATGTTTAACATATTCACACTTTGTCTTTATGTTCTGTTACGAGTAGTGGCAGAGAATGACATGGCCTACCTTTATTAAAAATAAAAAGTTTCTCATGATAAGATCTACTAAATTAATGATTTAATAAATCTTTCACTGGTCAGTTTAGCACTTCTTCATTTATATTGCCATAATAGCAATATATAAGTTTCCTTCAAATATAAATAACTGGTTATGTACAGTACAACGATATTAAATCGTAAAAGCCTAGACAATCTAGGATAAAATAAATAATTATGAAACTAAAAAACGCAACCGAAACTCTAAAAAGACACACCACGCACCAGAGAACCACGAGCACTAATTACTTCATTTCAAAATAAAAGAATCCCTATACTACTTTCAACTGCTGGAGGGTGGAAATTATGTTTCCAAATACATGTAGATAATTTTTTCTAAAATACAAAGGTATTGCACCACATTTATTTAAGAAATCTGTATTTTAATGCGTGTTACAAGTACTAGTGTTTATTTCTTGCAAATACATGTGTTAATTTAATATAATTTTACTTTAATTATGTTAAGCTATAAAATAATTATAATAATAATAATAATAATAATTGAGAAATATATTAATTTTTCAATATTTGGTACAAGTGCTGCCTTGTATGCTGTTTAAGAAAAGAAAGCCTTTGGTGGTAAAACTCTTGGTTCATTGGCCTATGTCTGGGGTTTGGGGAGAAGGGGAATGGTTGTCATTTAGACATTGAACAAGGTCATTAGGACCTCTCTGTCTTGAAGTGAAAGCTAGCTAGCGTTTCTCAAACAGCAGGCCTTTTGAGTTTGCTGGTAGGTAAGAGCACTTGGAAGAAGAATGATTCAAAACACAATAATCGGAAAATTAACAAATATTGATTTTCTAATTATACTTCTTTTGCAAATAATTATGGGTATGCGGCGCAGGACTAGCATACCCAGAGAATACCACTGTTATATTCTAGTAATGCTTTGTCATCAATCATCATTATAAATAGGAACTTGTTCACAATGTAGACTTACTGGAAATTCACATTAATATAATATAATATTTAGCACGGTGTCTTACTACCCGTTCGGGTTATACACTTTAAATACTAATTACTATAATGGATTAGGAATTGGGAAGGTTGAATTGCAGGAAGTGAACCCGCATTTGCGTGGAGGGAGAGTGGAAAACCATTTAGGAAAAACCACTCCCAGTTCACCCGACCAAGATTCGAACCTCGATCTCCCCGTCCTCAGCAGTCGAGCTCAACACGACAAGCGCGTTAGCCAACTACGCCACTGAGGCGGGTCACATTAATATAACTATTTTTGGTTTGACAGTCTGGTTACACACTGATATACTAAAAATATTTCAACTATTTTTGTCTACTTACAGTAAGCAATTTGGAGTTACTTTTGAGAGATACTCCATATCTATCTAATTTGGCCAATTTCATTAGAGTTGGTATGTTAGTTAAAATGCTATAAGGAATAGGTTGTAACTATTACTTTCATGTTTAAAGAAGACTTATAAACTCACCCTTAACAATATGCCATCACTAGCTGAATTGTAAAAGCTATTTTAAAAAATCGTCTTTTTTTAAAAGACCCAAACACACACAAATCTTTTTAGAAAATAGCCCTATTGACTTCTCATTTTATTTGATCACAAATGGCTAGAGAAATACCGGTAATGTAATATTTTTCTGTGCATATTTTGTTAATATTATCCTGGAAAAAGTAAACTCAACTTTATTTTCCTGAACCTCCTCTACCCTGATTTTTTTTTTAAAGATGTCAATAGGCATGTTATGGATATGACAATTATATAATGTTTATGTATTTTAAGGATACAGTACAGCAGTATATCAATAATAATATAAATTAAAGTTAAATATGGCCATTATAATACCCGCTATGCATTTGAACATATATATGACACATTGAAGGCTCAATCCCATTCCATAGGTAGCAGAAAATAACATTACCTGTAATCAAACACAGTATAAATACTACTGTAAGGTTATTAGGCTATCATCATTTAAAATGTAACATAATTAGCTACACTCAGAATTCTTATGGCATACCTTTAAGTGCACTTATATTTCCCTACTGCTGAATGTGTCTGCCTTGATACCATCAGTTGGTTCTACTCCAAATATTTAAAGTACTCCAGTATCTACAATTATTCCGGGAATCCTACTAGATAAGTCGGTTAACAATGACAACTGTATTTATATTAGGCATTCATTATACTTCAACATTTAAATAAGGTAGAATTTTTGCACTAATAACCCTTATATTGATAGGTCTCAATACTTTTTGTGGATGCGGTAAACTTCATGGCCAACACTTCTACCCATTTACTCTAGGCTTCATCAAGAAGCTATGTTCCCTGTTTCAGTGGTTGCATGGTCTAAGGTGTCACTCTCGTAATAGACAGACTAGACTGCTTTTAACAGGTAGATAGGGGTTTGAATCCTGGCCGTGTGTACTGAGGATGGTTATTCCAAAAGTGTTTTCCAATCTCCCTCCACGCAAGTACACTTCCTATAAATTAAACCTTCCTCATCCTTAACTCGTACACATAATTAGTAAATAAGCATACAACCTGACAAGTTAGTAAAATGCGATGTAAAAAAAATACCTTGCTTGTCTTTTGTAGCAAAATATAAATATACTCATTCCCACTTCCTGACTAAGACCAATGATGTAAAGGGGTCTTTAAAGGTCCTTGTTGTGACACTTGACAAATGTCACATTTACGTACCATGTCTTCTATATCAGAGTCCATTCTGGGCCACCACACATAGTTGTGAGAAAGTGCTTTCATTCAACATACACCAGGATGTTCTTCATGCAATATTTCTAAAATTGCTTCCTGGAATATTATAGGAATAACTACACTACTACCCCAAATCAGTCAATTTTCTTCAACTAGCAGTTCCTTTATGTGACCAAATTAAGGCAGTAATATTACCTCATCCACATTTATTGGCCATTTGTTCAAAGTAAAATCAAAAACACAACTCCAGAGTCTTGACCTTGCTTGTTTCTCTATTTCTTTTGTTCTGTTAGGTAAATTCTTAAAAAGAGAAATGAAATTAGTGCTCTTAATCTTTTCTTTCTTCACTAGAATGTCTTTACAATGCATATGCTTCTGGAATCTTGCTCCCGTTTTGGTACACCAACTGGTAGTTACATGCTGCTAAAAGGATTGCCCAGCATTGTACTTTCCCTGCTGCTAGTGCAGGTACCCCCATTGTAACACTTAACAGTGAGTAAGTGACTTGTGATCTGTGATTAATTTAAAGGGTCTACCAAATAAATATTTATGGAAATTTTAACAGCAGAACGCCAAAGTCTCCTTTTCTGTGTTTGCATTGTTACGTTCATCTTTGGACCATGTGTGTGACCCAAAAGGTACAGGTCTAACATTACCATCTTCCATAGTAGGGGAGAGCACCCCCTAATCCATATGGACTAGCATCACCCAACACTTGAATTGTAAAATTTGAGTTAAATGATACCAAAGCCTCACTTGATAACTCTTTACTTTTCTCAAAGACTGATTGACAGTATCTCAATTCCAATTTCTTATTTAGATTCAAATAATTTGTATAAAGGGTGAAGCTATGATGCTAAATTATTTAAGAATATACTGTAAGAATTTATGAGTCTTAGATATTCCCTCAAATTATTAACATCACCAGATATTGGGGCATCCAATATTGCTTTCACAATTCATTCCGATGGATTGATGCCATTCTCATCACGTTTATGTCCCACAAACACTATGCTAGTTTTTAAGATTTCACATTTGACATATTAATCCTAGTTTCTTCCTACACATCATACACCAAAAATGCATACCCAATCTTTCCAAGTAACTTATCAAGTCTTCCACCTCCTCATTAAACTTGTTGAACTTTTGAATACATTGAAAAATTACACCTGGATACAGGAATCGAACCTGGGACCTTAGACTTAGCGTGCTAATGCTCTACCACTGAGCTATCCAGGATAATCCTTTTCTCAGTGCCATTCTTCACTCATATTTTAAGGCAGTCTCTGTGATTGACGTGTTGGTATTATCAACTACTAAGAGCCATCATTGATACCACAGCCACTGGTTACTTGGTGGTGGCTTTATGCTGCTAATAGTACATATACATTGTACATTCCAAGTGAATCAAAATGTGGTAGAAAGCAACGCTGTATATTTAAGTATATATGAAATTCAAAACTTGGAGGATGAATGTTTATAATAACAAAAATCAGCTTTAACTGAGTCATATTAGAGTACATTGAAAAATGATACCTATACATGGGAATCAAACCCTGTACCCTTGGTTTAGTGTGCCAATGCTCTACCACTGAGCTACCCATGTCCAGCACAGACTCAGCCCTAAAATAAAAATGAAAAATGGCCCTAAGCTCTACACAATTCCTAGATAACACAGTGGTTAGAGCAATTGGCGTGATAAGCCAAAGGCTCCGAGTTTGATTCTAGTATCCATGTGTTATTTTTCAATCGTTTTGAATATAACCACTTATGGCTGATTTCCATAATTATAATCATTCATCCCTCAAGCTTCACATTCTATATACACTTAATTGTATAGCATTGTTTTCTTCCATCTACATACAACATTTTTAGTTGTATTTATCATTTAATTGTAGTAGGTGACCTGGTGGTCTAGGGGTAAGGTGTCAGACTTCTATGCTGGCGGCCGGGGTTCAATCCTCGGTCCCGGCACAAATTTATCTGATTACCAAACCCTTCCTTCACCTCTGACAAGACATCTTGTGAATGTGGGGAATGCCAGGCCTCCACCGTGGTTCGGATTCCACGTTAAACTGTAGGTCCTTCATTTCATCTCACAATCACCCTACCATTACACATTAGCGTAAGTGCGTATAACCCGAACGGGTAGTAAGACGCGGTGCTAATAATTTAATTGTAGCCAACTTTGATACTCTCTCATTTGCTAAGCAGCTATGTATAATGTGTTCTTTCACAAGAATCAACAATTATTTCAGATAATTTAGGAGTAATGGAAATACTTAACAATTTTGAAACTTATTTTTTTAGGTGATTTAGTATACACTCACTCCTACAGAGGATGTAGCTGTGCCGACATGTCAAAATGATTTTATTTTCATACCAGAAAGTTTCTATAGGCTTTATATAGAAAAACTCACAAAGTCAAAATTTTCAATTTGTGAGAAACCTTTTTAGTTTCTATAGAAATGTTCTTCTTTATTAAGGAATTTCAATTGGAAAGGATAATCCAAATTTGAACCATATTTGCACCCAATCATTTATTGTTATTCTGAGCAATTATTGACAAAAGTTTTTATCATAATTCATTTTACATTTAATTAATTGATTACTTAATTTTGACTTTATATAAAATTTTAAAACTTAATAATCTTTAAATTGAAAAATGACACCTTGACACTGGAATCAAACCTGGGACCTTTGGTTTAGTACACCAATGCTCTAACCACTTAGCTATCCAGGAGTCAATTTAAAGAATATGTTAGTTAGATCCGGCAATAACTGTAACTAACAAATATGATAGCTTATCTATTCACTTGCATTTAAAACTCAATGTTGACCTTGTGAATTTATTCAATATATGCATTGGCAAATTAGCTTTGAGAAACAATTACTGAACTAGAGTGCTCCAGAATAATATAAATGTGTAGTGTAGTAATTTCACAGGTGATGGCAATCAAGAAACAAAGCATGTTTTTGCTTTAATATAACATTTATCACACAATGATTGAAGAATCTTAAAAGAAAGATATTCTAATATATATGCAAAAACAGTGTACCTATTCTCATGCTAAACATAAAAATATCATATATAAAACAATTGTAGTTAAGATTCCTGGTTCTGAAATCCTCCGTTTTTTTAGTATATTGAATGAAGTTGTACCAATAAAAATGTTCCAGTACAGGGAAAGTTGATCTGATATAGTTTTTTTCTTTTGCTTGAGGAAGCTATCTTTTGTAAAGGATGTGCCAAATGTACACTGTATTGGGTGGATGTTTGCCACCTTTTCCAACATCTATTTCCCAGTAAATCAGAAAGTGATTACACCTGCATTGAATTATGTTTGAACCTTCTTTAAACATACGTAATCCTTCTACTCTAAAACAAATTATTTTGTCACACCTATTATAACAATGGTATTTCTGATACACCTAGTTGCCAAGTTCTTGAGATCAAACAACTAATCTAATTTAAATTCATTGACAAAAAAGATTTAACTATTTTTTTCTCATAGATCTCGCTGTTCTAAAAATTTTCAGCCACTTATGAGAATATGAGAATAATATACTGCTGGAAGATAGCTTAGACCTTTTCTAATGTACTATGAACCAAGTCTCTCTCCTAAATACAAATGGCCAATTTCTTAAATTTTTATATATATATTTTTTTTCCTTATCTGTGCTTTGTACAATTTTGCGCATTAAGACACAGATCTATGTATTGCTATTTCATCCTTCATATGTATCAATGAACACTTAGGCCTATAATTATTTCATATCAGAAGGAATTTGATTCACCTACCCTAGTAAGCATAACCTATTTCTGAGCATCTTTGTTTTCCATGAAGTTTCGTCCAAGCACATTCTATACAATTAAGACTTATAAATTATTAAATTATACATGTTTATCTTTTATGTAATACATTAAACATTGAAAAGAAGATAGAAGGGCAAGGCCTACACACTTAACCAGAAAATTATAGGCCTCAAAGTTCACAATTAAAACACAACAAAGCACATAATTATGTAATTATCTGGATACATCTACAATCTTGTCCTGATCTTGGTTGACCTAGTTTTTCCAGCATTGAAAAGTTCACTCCACCCTCCAACTGGGCCCCCTCCATTACCTTCAGATCACCTACTTGGATAATATATTGTTTATGTCTTGGCCAATGTGACAGCCATCATCTCCTAAATCCTTACCTGCATACCACAACCTCAATACCGTATTGGCCCGAAAATAGGCCTCCCCCGAATATAGGCTGCACCCTAAATTTTTGACAACTTTTAGAGAGAAAAAGAATTTTCCCACTTAAATATGATCAGTGTATTAAATCATTTGAAAATAGAAATTGTTTAATGGTAGGTGCTTACACTTAAAATTAGATTACTTTAATAAAATCACTTTCATAGAAAAAACTAACAATATTTACACATAAAATGATGTCACTTGGAAATAAAAAAGTTATTCATACTCAAAATTAAATTGCTTGGGAAAAAAAGGTAAGTTGTTCACACTTAATTCCCTGGCTAAAACCCGCTCTTTTCTCAACATGATCTGTCATGTTGCACTTACGAATTTAATACATGCACTAAATTGTTCTCACAGTAGAATAAATGTTCCGAATTTAATACACGCACTAAATTATTGTTCTCACAATAGAATAAATGTTCCGAATTTAATACACACACTAAATTATTGTTCTCACAATAGAATAAATGTTGACCATTTAATACGCATACTAAGTTATTGTTCTCACATTAAAATAAATGTTGACCAACATACTGAAACAAAATCTCACTAGAAATATTTGAGCTCACTTTACCAAAAGTGTATATTGCCAATAGAATGCGCTGAAAAAATAATTTATTTTACAGCCATTATAGCTCAAATATTGTACACACAAATAAGATAGTAATTCTTCACATATTTTTAAATAACTTTGCTAACTGTCATGGTTCATCTATTCTTAAATAACTTTGCCAACTGTCATGATTCATCTATTTTTAAACAATTTTGCCAACTATCAAGGTTCATTTATTTTTAAATAGCGGTGGCGAGATATATCGATTTAACAACATGCATAACCTATAGGTACAACATTGAATGTGTATTATCTAAGAGTGCAATTATAGGCTGCATTAAAGTTTTATAAGAGCTGTTTCTTGGAAGAAAATGCGGCTTACTTTCGGGCCAATACGGTACTGATAAGAGAGAGGCCTTCTAAAGTCTTAAAAGCAACCAAGAAATTATGATCCTCCCTGCCGACAAAGAAAGGTCCCACCATGGTGATCCATAGCAATTCTATCTATATTACAGAAGCAGAACAATAACTTGCAGATGAAAATACTTACAAGAAACTGGACCATGACCGTGCAAGAGAACACACCTGTTTCATCAAGAATTTTTTTACAAGTACATGGATCACATCAGGACCTCCCTGCCAAAGCATTATAGCTCCTTGCACCCACTAATCCATCCACACCCATTCTCTATCTCCTGCCCAAAATTCACAAAAAGTAAAGACCTTCATTGTCCTTGCTGTGAGGTCCCCACCAATCTTATTTCAATGCTGGTTGACTCTCATCTGGTCCAACAACTTCCCTCACACATCAAGGGGACAAACCAATTTATCAATCACTTACAATACATTTTTTTTTTTAAATCCCTCTGATGCATACTTGGTCACCTTAGGTGTCAATTCACTTAACACTAACATACCCCCATGCACAAGGATTTTATGCTATGGAACATTTTCTGGACAAACAACCACCCAATTCCAAGCCATCCGCCACCTTTCTAGTAGAATCTGCTGGCCTTATACTTGAAAATAACAATGTCCGCTTCCTGAACAGACACTTCCTTCAAATCTGTGGAACAGAAATGGGTACATCTAGGGCCCCATCCTACACTAACCTCTTCTTGTGCAAACTAGAGACCGACTTTATGCAATCTGAACTGTTTTGCTTGATGAGATTTATTGATGAAATCTTCATGATTTGTACAGATTCTGAAACGTATTCATTACGGTTCCGGAACAGGTTAAATAACCATAGCACCCTCAGATTCACCTGAAACATTTTACAACACCATGCCATATTCTTGGATCTAGAACTCAACCTTCATGAGGGAAACATAGACACAATACAAACCACAATCCACACCAAAGCCACCAACCATTAACAATACCTCCATTTTCAAAGCAACCATCCTTCTCATGTAAAATGCTCTCTACCCTATAGCCTAGCCTAGCTACCAAAGCCAAATACATATGCTCTGAGGAAGACCTTACTTAGCAAGCAATGTCAACAACTCTTAAAGTCTTTCACAGTCCGAGGATACCTTGAACACATAGTCAACAGTCAATTAACAGAGCTATATCCAATCTAGAGCCTATCAAGAAACAACCTTCCAATGAATTACCGCTCACCATCTAGTATTATGAAGGACTAGGCAAACTCATATTTATATTAAACACAGGCTCTCACACAAAATCTTCTCAGCGGCACTCCAAGAATCACTTTCATACTTGCCCCTAATCTCCGTACATTCTAGTTCACCCTAAATTTTCCGACCCAGCCTCAAACATCAGACCAAACTTTCCTACCCTTGACGCCTCCACAGAAAATCTTATATACCAGCTACAATGCAATTACTGCTTTGCTGAAGACATTGGCCTCACCACAAAAACACTCAGCCAATGAATGACTGAATAGACACCTTTTTTATACCAACCACTACAACCCTGACAAACCTGTAGCACTTAATGCCCAAACACACAATTCAGATTTTGACTCGTGCTATAGTACTAGAGTTATACAAGCCCTCCCCATTAGTTGCAATGTTTCTAAGCTTCATAGGTGGGAACTTGCTTACCAATATATTACCAAATGCAGGCACTTCTCTGATCTCAACCTTAGATAATCTTCTCTGCTTTCCTTTACTTCCAAACAGGCATAATCACACTGGTCAATAATTTATATTTAAACAATAATAATTTAATAAATATATAATTAAATATAATATAAATACTACATTCTGTCCATCTACCAATCTACTAATAATAAAGACACATGTTTGAACAGACAACTGCAGAATCTGAGCCTAAACTTTTTTCGACACCTTACCTTAGCTTAGCTAGTAACTTGTCTGTCCATTGAGGTAAGAGTTCCGGGTCAAATCCTGACATGGTCGAAAAATTTATCATTGGTGAAATGTGGATTTACCCTTTTATATTGATGAATTAACATGAAGGGGCTGAATGTTGTTTTTCTATATTTATGTTAGTTTATAAGCCATGTGCTGATATAATAAGTCAGTTCAGAAAGTGCACATTAAACATCTTAACCCTTTGAGTGCCAACATCACTCAGAGCGATGCACGAAATATCTGCAAAAATTGCCAGCGTCGCTCACAGCGATCCCATGTTTTCGGGCTCTTAGTTCAGTATTAAGTCAACAGATAGAGTAGATTTTATTTCCACAGCATTCTCTAGTGTTCAAGCTACTTTTATTTGTCTTTGCACTTAGGGTTTCGATATATTGAACATGAACATTATTTTCTAACTTTATGAGTTTTATCTTTGGCCTTGTTTGTAAACATGGCTACTAAGAGGAAAGCTGTGATTCAATACACAGAAATACTTGAAATATTTATTGATAGCTCAAGAGAGAGTGATCAATTTACTAGTGATTCTGAAAGCGGTGATTCTCAATTTGTAAATGATGAACCCGAACAGGAATTATATTCTAGTGAAAGTAAAAGATCGGAACAAGTAGGAGTGGCAGATGACATTGATAACACGAGTGTGAATAATAGTGATTCCTATTAGGATGAAATAAATCTTGAAGATCACCACCCGACCCCACCCCAACCTTTCATATTCATGCAAAAGTACCAGGTTTGAAGTCCCCTCCCTCCCCCTTCTTATTCCAAGCCAATTATTTATTTTAGACTTTATTTTACTATGACCCTGCTAAAGTTGATGATCACTGAAACAGCTGCTATGCATAACCCTATTTTAGCATAAAATCTAAAATCAGTTTTTTGTGTAAATTTTGTTATTTACTCAGTTTTTTATGTTCTTTTCAGTGATTTATTCTATATCAAGCTATCTTAAATTTCAATGCTTAAAAATTAATGTTAAATAAAACAGTAAAACAAGTTTTAATATTTTTGCTAGTGATTTGTTTATATTTAAAAATTAAAAAGTACATGTATAATTATAACATCGGATTGGCAAGCATTTTAGCTAGTTTATTTAAAAATTTGAGTACAAGAATTTCAAAAATAATAAGTTATTCAAATTTAAACAAAATCTTGTATTTTTCAGCAAAATAGCTTGAAACTTTAAGCACATTTTTTTGTCATTTCTCTTGGCACTCAAAGGGTTAAGGAAATGAAGAATGAAAAATAAAAAATCTTTAATTGTTGCAACATGGCACAAATGGTATTTTATATTTAAATATTGCTTTATTCTGGATTAAAATTAAAGTAGCTATTACAGTTATTTTAAAAAGCCTGAAATGCTATGTTTAAAATAATGTGCACAGGCACGGATTCAAACCTTTAACCTTTAACTTAACACATCACTGCCCTACCAAATGGGCTATCAAGAGACTGGCCCAAGTCCAATACATTATTTCAAAGTCTTCAATCACTTTTGTTAGTAGACTGTACTGTGAATAACCCATAGCTAGGAGAGACATAGATTTCAGTATATTTAGCTGAAATACTAGGTTTAAAATATATTGGTTCTAAAAGGTATTTAAACCCCAGACCTTTGGCATAACACATCACTGTTCAGCTGAACAGGGATACTTAATCCAAGTCTTAAATACATTCATCCGTATGTGTCTCCCAAGACTCTACGCCACAACTACAAACCTTGGCCTCTAGGCCTCTATAACACACTGACCAGATTGTACTTGTAGCTTTGGGTTTTGGTAGAGTTTTACATAGGAACGTGTTTCAGACTATATCACCCATAACACCTTGTTCAACAATCTTTTGATTTAGTTGTGATCTAACAGAATATAATGCAGGACCAACAACCGATTAAATTTGATTAGAAAATTACCTAAAATAAACCATTTAATAAACATATAAGAATTTTTTTTCCGGTCGACAATATCCTAACACATGGGGTAGGGGGGGGGGAGGTTTGGACGGATTAACTCTAACAATCTAATGTCCATCATTCACACCTGCATTTTTGTTTGTCATATATAAATTCATTCAAGTATATAACATATGTTTATAAAGGTACAAAGTAAAATTCCTGTACACTCATTGAAACACTATGCTATGGGTTTGGTATAGTAAAATCTACCCTCATAAAACTAAAGTGTTTAGTAAACATCCCATTAGGATAGTAATGTCTGCAACAACAAACATTTTGTTTTGAGAAACCAGCAGCATTGAAAAATGGCAAAAGTTGTGGTCCTGGCTAGCTTACTGGAACACATGAACCATGCAATAGTAATCAGTAAGGAGTTGGTTATAGAGAAACTCCAGCTAGATTGAGAAGCCAAACCAAGGCCCAGCAGGTGATCTACATTAATGAAATGTCTTAACTGAAAGGATTTATAGTTGGCTTGAGGTAGCTTTGACCTCATCTTATAGCTGAAAAGGCCAAAGTTTCTGTGAATCAATTATATACTCAGCACTGTTTTCTCAATTTATTCAGAGTTTAGTGAATACCACAGGGAAGGGGTATTTCTAGAGGTGGTTAGAGGGAGGAAGAGTTTCTTTGCCAATTCATCAAAATTGTTGGGAGCCCCTTTTTCTCTTGGTATTTTTTCCTATCACCTATAATGGGATGGTCAAACAGAATGGGGCTTTATGTGAGCTGCGACTTGTAATTTTGTTTATCAAGTAGGAATGAATGTTTTCCCTAAATAGGATTGCTGTTGTGTACTAGCTCATCTGGTACTAACTCCCAGGATTAATTTGGATCATTTGGGCCTCGGGTAATTAGTATAGTGTGTGCTGATCTGTTGATTATTTAAGGTATTAATTTTCTTCCAATCTGTACCCTCCTTTTCAAACAAAATTTAAAGGGTTTAATATGGTATATAGTGTAAAAACCTCACCTCTCAGTCCATTGAGGGAATATGTTGAAGTTGATGGGTGATGACTATTACTTATGATGATGATGATGATGATGATGATGATGATGAACTGTTTTTATTACATTAATGTTAGGTAGTCACATACAAGGGTGTTTAAATACTCATTTACAAGGTTCATATTATTGTTGGAGTGATAAATAAAACCAATTAAGCCCCACTTAACTCACATCAATAACATCAGCATAATAATTAACATAAAATCTGACCAAGAAAGAAGAAAAAAATAATCAACTAAAATAAATAATTTTATTTGACAATGATAAAACCAATTTTTTAATGCTTATAGATTATATTATAATTATTATTATTAATGTATGGAATTAAACCAAAAACAACAAATAATTTGTGCATATGATTATACAACTGCATAATGTATTATAATAGATAGAATGATTTATAAAAATATCCCACTTTAAAAATTAACAGGGAAATTCCTACTTATAGTTGTGTTTCACCCCTGACTCCTATTCATAATTGGCATTTGGTTTGAATTTTTAAATGTTTCTATGGATGACAATTGATCAATCAGAATTATTAATTTTATTTGTCACCTCCATTGCACAATCCTAACCCTCTCTTGCAGAGTCATGGAGGTGCCATATGAAATCATCATCATTATCATCTATACTACTGATGGGAGAAAATCCACTAAACAAGATACCTCAATAATATTATAGGTGAGGCTTTCTTATTTTCTACAGGCCTAATAAATTTTCTTTAGTTTTGGTAATATTGTTTAATCATTAAAATGGCAGTAATAAGTTCTAAATTTAACAAAAAGTGTAGTAATTGACAGGATGATTCAAAACTCTCTGTACATACTTTAATTGGTGATAGGGAACACTAAAACAAACCCTATTCCTTCATGAATTTAGGTCCGCAGACAACACCCTTGCGTGCTAGAGTGCATCATTGAGTGGTATGTCAAATTTCTATTCTTATTCACTTAATATGGAGCATTTCGCAGATCCTGAGATAGCTGACATGCATACAGCTGAGGGGTCCGGGCAATCTGTGGAAATGTACAGCATAATTGTGTTGACACTGTCAAGCATATATTTCTGTTGGCAGTCACTTCTTTGGGCAACTGCTGTAAAACTGATATAAATTAAAATGTTGTTCACACTTTCTGCTTTTCATTTATGTTCCAACAACACCCTTCATCACCTAAGGATACATCTGTGGACACACATTCATTAACGAAAAAGCTTTATTTTAGTGTTCTTATTGTTCCACATCTAAATTTTCCATTTCACTAGGCTCACACAGATTAACTCAGAATGGTTTTAATTGAGATCCACTTTAAGAGAGTTGACTTTCAGTAAACATTTTTTATTTTATTCACTGTTAGCTTATATGATTAAGCCAGTACTATACATTGATTTGTCTAGTAAATTAATACCAGGCGCTGTTTAAAATACCACTGTGATTTTATAAATCGTCATTAACACATTTTGGTATGACTACAATAATCAGAAGCATAACTAGGGTTGATGGCATCCTGGGAAAATAAAAAGGTGCCCTTTGAAGACTTTCTTAAAATTTAGTTTAATTGTTATTTTGGTAATAGAATTGGTTACTTATTATAATACTGGTTACAAAATAATACAAATAAAATACATTTGTATTACTTATTAAAAAAAACCAAACTTATATTGTTGTATAATTATAACCATGTACCTATTACTTCATTTTGTGTATGTCATTTTATTTTATAAATATCAAAATCTACTAATACATAAATAAAAAAAAGCTATTGATATTTAGAAAAAAAATATTTCGAGGTTCACACTAAAAACAAATTTTTCTAACTTTAGCAGATGCAAACTGAACAATAAAATCATAAAAATTTGTTACATAAACTTCCTCACATTCTATGCTGATTAAGGTTAAAGCAGAACATCTCTTGTCCCATTCAAGCTCTCATATATGATAAGATAAAATTTAGCTTGCTAAAGATTGCTAACAGCTGGAAATTGAAATTGCATTAGTGATCATTATCTAAACAAACACCTACGTTTAAAAAAAATAAGTCTCCATACTAAACAATTAACTTGAGTGCCTCAGCTTTATAAATCTTAAAATTTGCGTGGTGGATTTTTAGAAGCATCTTGCAATCTAGAATTTCTTCACAAAGCTGAAAACTGTCAATATAATTGCTTTACAACTGTCCAAGGTTGAAACAACTTTTCTTCAATATGTTAAGGTCATTATTTGTCAATCAATAATCCATATTTATCTAAAATAAATCCAAATTTGGAATCTAAATCATGGAGACATTCAAATCTTCCTTGTATTTCATTATGAAGTTTATCAATAGCACTTTTCATTATTCTTATAATTTCTTCTTTTCTAGCGGGCCCTTCATCATTGGCTTTTTCCCCGGGCATTTGTTTATTCTTTCTGGGGTGCCTTTCTACTTGTATGTCCCATTCATCAAACATTTCCATCCCTTCTTTAATTGATTCACTGGCCATTAATTATCAATTGCTCAAGAAATAATTTTGAAGGGCTTTTAAATCATAAGCAGCATCATGAAAGTTCATGTTATGATCTTGGCGTTGTTTTTAAACACTATCAATTCAAACAAGAATTTTGTGCTAAAATCCAAGCGAAGCCAAAAAATTAAATCTCAAAATTTGATTCATCATTTTTATCCTCAATCGTTCTTTGCAAGACTTTCACTCTTATATCAAAGTGTTCATAAACTGGCTTCACAGCTTCTGTTCTAGATATCCATTGAGTTTGACTCAGATTTGACAACTATTAATATGAGATCCTTCAACTTTTGTCAACAGGGAGTAAAACATAAAAAGAATTAATAAAGTGACTGAACTTTACCAAAAAAAGTCACTCGGTGCATTATGTGAGGCAGCATGCACTCCAGCCAAATTTGGAGAATAATTATCACAGTTCACTACTTCTATTTTGTCAAACAGTGAGTTTTTGCATTTTCATGGGTGGTCCATTATCTCCTCCTATGTGCCTGAAACTCTTTCCAGTATTACCAGAACCATACATAGCATGGGGTTCACTAACTGAACTAATTTACCACTCTACCAAAGACAGATTGTTGGTTTGAGCAAATGGCAAACAAAAACAAAAGGTTGTGTTTTTCTAAATTATAAACAATCCAGAAGTGCCAAAATTCTCCATATTAATTTCCCAACTTCCTTTTAAACATACCATCTTTTATTCATTAATCGATTTTGTGTGAAAATAAAATGACCTTCACTATTTGAAACTACTTTGATCCCCATCTTATTTCTATCCTCAGTGCATCTTTCAGATTAAATTAAATTTTTTTATGTCTTATCAAACTCGAAGAATACGACAAAAAACTGTAAAAATCACAATGGCTCAACCAGTCAAAAACAGATATTCAATAAAAGCAAAATATAAATTTGTATATTTTAACCATTAAAATGGCACCCCTTACATTTGGCACCCAGGTAACCTGCCCCAACTGCCTCACCCTAGTTAAGCCACTGGCACTAATCCATCTCAAGTGAACAGTGTATATTACATTATCCTTACCAGTAATATACCTACTAACTAGCCATAACCAACTACGTTATTTATAGGCTCTTGTAAAACATATTGTTTGGTGTTTTTAAAAGGTTGAATTGGATTGAATTGAATATATATTGCCCCATTAAACAAATAACCTTTCATAGAATTTAGATCTATATTAAAAATTAATCACTTCTATGCATATATGTTCATGAGTAGGATGGAGAAATGAGGTAAAAACAACATTTCTGTTAACAGTAGATAACCAGAATTTGGCTTTAAAACATCATAGTTTATGGGGGATGGAAATTCTGGTTCTGTTTTAAGCAGCTCATATTTCAGTGTCAGATGTTTATAAACAAAAGTAGCTAAAAAATATTTGTTTTATTATACTAGTGGGAAAAGAACATTTACAAAATGTAGGAAAAGCATGAGCAATTACCTCAGAATGCCAAGAATACATAAAACAATTATTTTTTTTATCACTATGGTAACTTCATTCTGAGAAATGATCAAAATAAAATAGAATCTGACTAGGACTATCTAAACTTACTATAAAGGGACCTGTAAAGTTTGTTATGATAATGCAATAAAAACTTTTGAGTGTGTGTGTTCAAAAATACGATTTCACTGTGATGGCTAGGCTAGTGAATACCTCCTCAGATGGTTTGATTCCAGAGTAACATAAAACTTTTAAGGCAAAGGCAGATACGCATGGCAATAGTGAATTTTTCTTGTACTAAATCTTATTAAGATCCTTGTCAGGTAAATATTCTGCTGTCCAACATATTGTGTGTGTGTGTGTGTGTGCGTGCGTGCATGCGTGACACCATCTATCCATTGAGAGACTTTTCATACAAAATTCTCACGTACTAGAATGTTAAAGGTATCAGCAACATTGGTGTATCCTGAATTATCTATTATTATGCAGCAACGTATTTGTCCTTGGTGTGTTTGACAGTGTAAATGAAAAGTAGAGATGGGTCAATACCAGTTTTTCCCGATACTTGATACCACCATTTTCTCATGATAATCGATACCGATACTGAAGTTGATACCAACCCATTAGATAGGATTAACCATACTGGCATTTTTTTTAATATCCTCTAATTTATACACTATTTTAAGATAAGACACATAATTACCATAACACTATCATTAGCACTACTAAATATTTGAAGATGCTTTACCATTATTAGGCTATAACTATTAAATTGTATTTTATACAAGTTACACATAAATAAAACCAAGATAATTTTCTGAAATACATATATAGTTGTCCTTATTCTTCAAAGTTTTTTAAACTAAACTTTCTTTCCCAAATACAAATTTTTGTTTAGGAAAAAGCAACATTTTAACTGTCTCAAGATCCACCCTATTTCTCTTTTGGTCACAGATCAGACCTTCCGTGATTAACTTTTACTACCTAAAACAAACACTGAGCAGCTGTGACAGTAGATAATGACCCGTTCTATCAACTAAAAATTCGATGAAAATGGCTGTGAGCTCATACTTTTTGATTTGACAGCTCCACTTTAACATGCTATTACTGGCTGCTACTGTCGCTATGCATGTGGCACTGGAGTCCAAAGAACTGCTCCATGATGTTACACGTGATGCATCTTATCATGCATAGGCCTATAATATCGGGCAGCCGAGTAGTAGTACTATGCCGATTCTACACCACCGCCGGGGCCTCAGTTTTTGATTAATTATCGCCAAGCTTTCTTTGTTTTTCATATTGCAGCATACCAATTAAGTGTAACGTATAGACAGAGTTGTAACCAAAAACCCACTAGGCACAGAGTGACTTGAAACGTCCAGTTGAGGCTCAGGAGCGGAAGTAATATTGAATTACATACGTTTTTAAGTTGTAGTATAACACATATTTGGTTTTGATCCTGAATTGCAATCTCATCATTGTATTCTTCAATTTCTTTCAAAACAATCTTAGATAACAGCACTTCAAACTCATACGTTTTGACCCAACTTCCTTTTCAAATACATTTTTTGAATGTGATACTGGGACAATACTTCCCCTTTGTTAACAATAGACTCTACTTGCATTACAACTCCCTAAGCTTAATGAGACATTTCTTTATAAGGTCAGAATGCTGAGTAAAAGCTACGAACCTCTTGGTGACCAAAATTAGTAAAATAAACAAAAATACACTTGAATTAATTAAATGAGAAACAATTTTTAAAAATCAAGAGGAAAAACTATGCAATTATGAGCCTGAGCAACATGGCAAGCGAAACTGAACCTTAAGTCAGGGGACACAGGGATGAATGTACTATGGTTTTCTAATGCAAAATAATAACTAAAATGATTAGGCTCGCCTTTATTATAATAATAATAATAATTTAACACAATTAAAAACACTTCATAATTATTAATAAATTTATGAACAGCTCTCTCTTAATAGACTGTACTGTACCATAGCAAGAGTTCATTTCTTTCAAAGAACTAGATCTGTCCCAGAGAGCCAAAATTATGTGCAGTGTTAAGAGATAAGACTTTTTAATCATGTGTTAAATTATCAAACATAGAGAAAACAAATTAATCAACTGTG
Source organism: Timema cristinae (assembly GCA_039000515.1). Taxonomy (NCBI): domain Eukaryota; kingdom Metazoa; phylum Arthropoda; class Insecta; order Phasmatodea; family Timematidae; genus Timema; species Timema cristinae. The sequence continues at coordinate 29,661,351 of JBCFYV010009882.1, forward strand.
ATTGAGTATACCTGGATCGAAGTGATGGTGGCTGGGGTGCCCTAATCTTGATTCTTGATGAATAATTAATTATTTTACATAAAAGTCTCTCATTACTGTGTGCCTCGAGGCTGGAGAAGCTTAGTTCACACACATTAAGGATAAGAAAGCGCGGGAGAAGCAAGCCTATAACCATTAGAGCTGGAGGGAGCAATTATAGCAGATGACAAGAAATCAGCTTGGTGCTGACCTCTAATGAAAATTAATATAACTAAATAAAACAAATAATAGAGCACACCAGCAGGGCTATTATGACTATAATGCAAAATTAATTTGCAAGAGGTTAGCAGAGAGACTCTGGATTTTGTGCCAAAAGTTACTATGGCTGACTATTTTGTGAAAGCAAAGTCCTTGCGAGCACAAATATTTTCCTAGTAGAGTGATGCTAAGTTGCCCAGATATTTACTTGTCCTTTGGTTTGTATTACGAGGTTATGTTTGCTAGGTTTTGTAATGTATTAGGTGTTTTGTGTTACCTTATTTAAACTTGCCATCTTATTATCCCAAAATAACAATCTCAAAGTTTTTTGTATATGTTTCACATAATATAACTTTAAATAGGTCTATATTATTATGTAGGCCAAGAGGGGGATAGTACGCTTACACTGAATGTTAAAAGAATGTTTTCTTTGAAACATAAGACTATCAAAATGCATTATTATTCACCATCAACACAGTGATAATGGGGACATTCCAATATTAAGATTGTTTGTAAGTTTTATAGTAGGTGGAGGTTATTTAGGCTTCAACATATTTGAGATGTTAGTAGTCTTTTGACCCACATCATGGGGCAACATTGACCAAGACGTTAGTCTCTTTGATCTAATTTTCCAATAGTGGGGATGTTGGGATTTAAATCCTAGCTGGGTGTGAAGTGGTTTTTATTTTTCTAAGGGTTCTCCCACTCTCTACACAGATCTGAATTCTATAACTCAACCTTTATCATAAAAGTAAACCCTATTGGGTAAAACACATGTACATACCAGTTGACAAGACAGTAAAAAGGTATGCCTGCTGTTTAAGATGCCTCAACTAAACTTAAATAATATGAGCCTATTTATACTGAATCATACATACAGTAGTAATTACTATCTACATTAATGTGAGTTGTAGGCCTATGAAATTTTGCAGCCAAGACTGGAAATAACTAAAATAGACCCTAGCTAATTGTTTACATGTGATTTGGCTTAGGCCTAGGTTTTTTAATAATAAAAGGTTTACTAATTTTATCTGAAATTGATAATTACTAGTTAGACCCAGTTATTAGTTATCCTGAAGTGAATAAATTGCAAACAATTCATTATAAAGAAATATATCCTTGTATTCTTAATTACTTAACTAACTCTAGAGGATTCCCTTTAAATTAAAGATGAATTTTATTATTTTTAACCATCCAAACCATCGTCTCGTTAACTTTATTGTTAACTCAGTAGGCCAAGTGGGTATAAAGGCCCACTGTTTTGACATTAAGTTGTCGAAAATATTCAAATGTAAACACTATTTCTGGGAGTTCTTGAACGCTTTCATCAACTTTAAATAACTAGTTTTATTTTATAAGATCTTCACACAGCATATTTGGTTCAATCTTGAACGTGAGAATCCTTTTTGACACTATAAATTAAAAAAACTAGCACATAGTAGGCCTAGTAAGTTCAAGTTGAGTACCACATAAATAGGAGATTTTCTTGTGTTAAGAAAAAATATTTTTATTATTAACTATTTATAATGTTTTCAAAAAAAAAAGTTCAAAATACAGGTTTTGTTTTGAAATGATCCAAAGCTGTTATTAATGTAGAGCAATTTTATTTTCATTGTTTCATTTTTAAACAGAAAGAGATCTTTTGTGCGGTTTTGCCAGGAATATTTAACTGTATATAATTGAGCTATGGTCAACTTTTTAATGTTTCTGACCATAGGTTGATTGATGAGTGGAAGCTTTTGCAGCTTGAGGAAAAATTTATGAAATTGAAGGTGTTAAGAGTGGATGAATTTTGGAGCCATTTATTCACATTGTGTAATCCAGCTGAAAACTAAAAATATCTAACTTTATGTAAAGTTGCAAAAGCTTCCTTATTTCTTTCACGTGAATTTTGGAGCCATTTATTCATATTGTGTAATCCAGCTAAAAACTAAATATATCTAACTCTATGTAAAGTTGTAAAAGCTTCCCTATTTCTTTCCCACGGAAATACAAATTTTGAAAGAAGGTTTTCCTCCTCATTAAAGTCCTCACAGAAGATTGGGTGTGATATTACAGCGAGAATTGTCCAACTCGACACAAGGCGAAGTCTATTCTGTTAATACAGGTTGCAGACATATGACATTACAATACACAGCCATAGATAACAAGTCCTTGGGGTAACACCTCTGACGTTCAACTTGGTCCTGGATAGAGACCGTAGTTCCTCACTTAGCCTCAGGGCGCTATCATCACATCTCCCCACTAAAGTTCGAGACAGTCTACGGGTTTCCTGGACCTTTGACTTTTTCGAGCGGAAGTGGATGAATTGGGAGAAGAACCATTAAGTCGTACTTCAATTGCCACCTCTGAAGGCGTTGGATTAACTGGTAGAATATTGACTTTCTACTTGGAGATGATGAGCTGTTACTTGCCAACTCATTTGGCCCTTGCTGACCCGAGGACCCTTATCATTAAGATGCTGGAGAGACTTTCGATTCCTTGTAAATTGTCCGTCCTCTGTTTGAATTATATACAATCGTGGTTTATCATGTTTCTTCACTATCGTACCTTACTGGTTCCTGTCGGGGATATATACTTTGGTTCCGGGGTTCAAATTTGTGAGAGGCCTAACCCCATGGTGACGATCATAGTTTCTTTTTGTTTCAACAGTCTGTTCTTCTCTTTGGAACAGCTGGTCCAAATTAAACAGGTAAGGGAACGAGGTTACTTGGCAATGTTGGTATAGATCCCCTAAGTTTTCTCCCTATCAAGAGGTGTGGAATGCAGCATAAGTAAGACTCTGTATGAGTCCTCTCTCATTTCAATATGATTTTTAAAATTCTTTACTGCAGACTCTATAAATATGTTGCTTTATGAGTACTTCGGGCTGGATCTAACAAGTTTAAATTTATAATCTTTAGCAGACTGGAAAAAACTTTTCATTTATTATATTGTTTTGGACCATTTTGAGCCACAATCAGCTCTAATAATTTTAGGTACTCCATGCCTGGCTAGAAAAGATTTAAGATGATTTATGACACAACTAGTAGTAAGTTGCCCCAGCAAAGCCATTTCTGGATATCTGGAGTAGGGCATTACCAGTTACCTTTCAACTTCAAAAGAGCCATGCCAATTGTTTGCCAAGTCCGCTCAGGAAACAGAGTAGTTATTAAAGGTTCTGATTGATTTATTCTAAATTTGGCACACTTGGCACAATTCTCAACAAGATTTCTCAGTTGTGTGGACAATCTTGCCCACTAAACGCTTTATTTAGCAAGTGCTCTACATTTGGTAATCCCTAAAGACCTTCATGTAGTTTTATTTATTTATTTCCTTCTACATGCAATTAGGAATTATTAGTCTATTGCCTTTTACTAGAAGGCCGATTTGTAGAGGTATCATGTTTCGATGTTGCCAATATGGTAAGCACATTTTCGGTATTTGTGACTTTAGAGGCCATTCATCTTGGCAAAACTGCATGAGGTAGATACTAACCTCATCCTTATGTAGATTCTGGGAAATTTCTGTCAACTTAGCATCAGATGCAGGAAAACCACAGACAACCTCTTGGACACAAGCCATCACTTCTTCAGCGAGTTCATATTCCCCAGCAAGTAGTGGCTGCGGATTGCGGAAAGAGCATCAGAAATTATATTTTTACCAGCTACCTTAACAATCTCAAACGAATAACTCATCAATCGAAGCCTAATTCTTTGTAGTCTAGGGATTATAGAATCTATGTCTTTGGTGGTGAAAATAGGAACTAAAAGTTTATGATCAGTCTCTATTGTTACATGAATGCCTGTAATAAAATCAGAAAAGCGTTCACATTCCCAAGTGAGAGCCAGCCCCTTCTTAGCAATTTGTGCCCACTTTCTCTCAGCTTCATTGAGAGTTCGAGAGGTGTAACTAATTGGTCTTAGAGATCCATCATCTTGGCGTTGTATTAAAACTGCATCAAGGCCATAGGATGATGCTTCAGCTGACAAAATAGTATCATTATTTTACTTATATAAAGCAAGACTAGGTAGTTTTGCCATGGATACCGTTATGTTTTCAAATGCTTGAGCCTGTGGACAATCCCATAACCAGTCGACGTTTTGAGCGGAGAAGCTCATTAAGAGGTTGCTATAAGGTAGACAGATTTGGGACGAACTTGGCCAGAAATGTTACAAGACCCAAAAATCCTTTTAGCTCAGTTACATTAGTGGAGTTTTCAGTTTGAGAATAAAATCAACTTTCTCTGGGTCCGGAGAAACACCCTTCACAGAAACGATATGGCCAAGAGAATTTATTGAAGTTTGCTGAAACAAACACTTTTCCTCATTTAGAGTCCAACCTGCTTCTTGCAGCCTAGAAAGGACCTTATAAAGCCGTGAGTCATGTTCCTCAATAGTTGACCCATACTATATCATCATCAAAATGACAGACAACTCCCTCCAATCCTTCTAAATGCGTACTGACCTCTTCTGGAAAACCTCCGGAGCAGGGGATATCCCAAAAGATAACCGAAGAAAACCCCATACCTTCCATACGGTGTGACAAATTTGGTTAGAGCTCTGGAAGAATCTGTGAGGGGAACCTGTCAGAATCCATCTAGTTTTGAGAATACCTTAGCCCCTTCTAGTTGACCTAGAGAATAATCAACTGCCGGCATATGGAAAAGTTCTCTTTCTACATATTGATTTAATTTAGTCAGGTTAACACACAACCTTGAGGATCCATTGGCTTTTAGAACTATAACCATGTTAGCACACTAATCTGATGGTGCGTCGACTTTTTCTATGACTTTATCCCGAACCATTCTATCCCGTTATTTTTTTAAAAACCTTCTTATCTTCTCCTTGAACTACATAGAATGTCTCAAAAATATTTTTGTTTTTGTATTGGAGTTTCCCTTTATCCTGCCAATAGTTTGGTAATTTTGAGCTGAGCCCCCCCGCACCGGTTAGGATTTTATTTGATGGAAAAAGCTCCATATATTGAAAGGATTCCTTGTATGTACTTTATCCAATAATATTCACATCTGCGCCTGTATTAATTATTAATTTTAGCAGAAAGGTCTTTCCCATAGAATTTGGTGTTTACCAACCATTTATCATGTAAATAATTAGTTTCTGTAGAGGCAAGGCTGACAAATTCACCATCTTCATCTAACTTTTCCTCAGTGTCAACAGCATCAACTGATCTAATCTACGACTTTTGCATAGTGCCCTTTATATCAACACTGATGACAGATCACACTCCTAGCAGGACATTTGGTTTTTAGGGTGTTCAGTTTTTATTATAACCCAAAAAATTTCCAATCTTTTTTTAGGTTTATTTGTAAGATTCACCTTGTCAGCTGCAACTTGACTAGCTCCTATTAAAGCTTCCTGCTGTTTTTTCACTTGTTCAGATTGTATAGCAGAATTAACAGCTGTTTCCGGAGTTAATTTGGCATCTAATTGTAGTTTAAACTAGAAATTTTTATTTATAATACCAACTATGACTATCTCTAATGGCTTTGTCATAAAAAGTGACAGGGAAGTTGCAATCGATGGAATCTAGTATGGAACCGGCTCGTTCAAAGATTATGTTTTTGTTGGGAATAAAATGGCTATCAAACTTCTTTTGATCATATGGGTGATAGCTTGAACGATAGAAAAATAGTTTCATACAAGGGCACACCAAATAAATCAAAGAATAAAATGATCTTTCCATGATTTTCATTCCAATGTCAATTTGAAATCAAAGGGTCTGGAGCCGGTATTTGATACACAGGAGCCGACACATTGGAACTGGGCTCTTTATCTATGTTGGATGAGTTCACTTCACCTTATCTATACTTGAAATACAGCACAATATCCCACCGCTGCCACCATGTGATATATTACAGCAAGAATTGTCAAATATAGAACAGTCCAACTCAATTCAAGGTGAAGTCTATTCTTTAAGACAAGTTGCAGACATAAGACATTACAATACAATACACAGTCACAGATAATAAGTCCTTAGGGTAACATCTCTGACGCTCAACTTAGTCCTGTTAGAGAACGTAGTTCCTCACATAGCCGCAGGATGCTATCCTCACATGGGCCCAAATGTCATAACATACATTAGTGCATATCTAACTACATAAGATGCATCACAACTGTATATTAATTAACCAGAGTTAGTGCCCATTACAATACAGTTATTATTTCTTGCCCAAGGTGCTCACAAAAAACTATCAAAGTTACCTGGAAGAAAATAAAAAGAAAAATGGATGAGAAAAAGAGGAAAGAAAATGAATGCATTTAAAGAAGAAGAAATAAAATTTAAGAAACATCACAAAAGTAAAGGAAGAAATTTTGAAACATGAAGATTGACTAAAAGAAAAGTGAAATCTTGAAGAAGAAAAATGCAAAACTTCAATTGGTCACAGAAACAGATGGATTAAAAGAGAAGCGAAATCTTGAAGAAGAAAAATGCAAAACTTCAATTGGTCACAGAAACAAATGGATTAAAAGAGAAGCGAAATCTTGAAGAGAAAAATGCAAAACTGAAATTGGTCACAGAAAAGGATGGATTATAAGAGAAGCGAAATCTTGAAGAGAAAAATGCAAAACTGCAATTTTGTAACAGAAACAAATGAAAGGTTGTATAAAGATTTGAAGGAAAAGCATTTTCAGGGAGCAGAACTTGCCAACTACAAAAAGAAGGAAGAAATTACTAAAAAAGAGGCAGACCATCTTCGAAAGAAAATTGAAAAATTGCAAAACATCTTTAATAACTTTATTCTTTAACACAAAATTTAAAATATGATTTTCGTTGTCTTTTTTTAGTTCTTTTTCAAAATAAGATATTGCTAACCATTGTTTATAGGTCATAACCTATCCAGGATCAAAGCTCAAATAAAATTTCTTTTATATATATACACACACACACACACACACACTGGTATTTTTGATACGGGACAAATAAAAAATACATATAAATAATTTATACTGCTGGGATATTCTTGTAATTTTTCTCAATTATTTGAAGACATTTCGACACTTGTACCCCTGCTATATCTTTAAACGTTCCCTTTTTGACTTGACAAAATCAATGATGATTTTAAAATAGGCCTACTAAGAAAGCAAAAATACAAAAGATTAATTTACTGTTTGAAAAGTGTTGTTTTTGAGACAGTTTTATAAGGCATATATTTTTAGTTTATAAAATAAAGTTATTTTCAGTGACATATTCTCTGGGTATGCTAGTCCTGCACGCATCCTCATGATTATATGGACTAGTTTCTTAATTCAATGTTGTTTTTGCAAACTATGTAAGTTGTATAGTAGCGCCTAACTCAGCTGAGTGTTTATTTTGTGTTGGTCAGTTGGCCTTTACTGTGTAAGAGATTTTTATTGTTTGTTCTAACATGGATTTATTTTATAACCTCATTGTAGAATTGATTCAGTCTTTTGAGATTGTTGACCATGTCTCAAAGTCAATTTTGTATGTGATAATAAAACAGTAATGTTTAAATTGTGAATAAATATACATGTATAATCTAGCTATATATATTATTAATTTGTGAACTAATATTGGTTTCATAATTCAAGAATATTGTGTTTTAAGTAATTATTCCAAAATGGTCTTCTACTTACCCAGCTAATGAAGCTCAGGACCTGCTGCTTGAAAACAACAGGCAAAGCTAGAGAAATTCTAATGACCTAGACCAATGTCTATGGGGTTACGACCCCTCCCCCTTGCCCCCCCCAACAAACATTGTCCAATGAACTAGGGTTTTTAAAAACCCCAAAATAAAAATTTTAAATATTTATCCAAGAAAACCAGGGGGCCAATTTTGAAAAAATTTTCAAAAAATTGATATTACAATGTTTTTAAATTTAAAAGTGTTTAGCTAAAAAAAAATAAAAAAAATGAAAAAAATTTAAAAAAATAACGAAATAAACAAAAAGTTTTAAACTATTTTAAAAATTTAAAATACATATTTGATTTTTTTTTAGCTTTTTGGGACATATTTTTTTTTTATTTGGAAAAGCATTTTTCCCACCATTTTAGGTTACAGGGGGGTAAATGGGGGTTGGGGGGGGGGGGAAATTTAAGGGGGAAATTTTAAAAACTGTAGAATTTAACATGTTCTTTTTTTTTTAGTATGAAGTTTTTATGGATTTTTTAACCTTTTTTTGGTTTTGTTATAATTTTTAAAAATTTTTTAAACATACATTATATAATTATTATGATTCCCGTTTTTTATAAATTTATAATCAAGGCCCCCCAAAAAAATTCAGGATGTTTACAGTTTAAAAATGTTTGAAAAAAAAAAAAATAAAATTTTTTTTAGATTTTAAATATCTTACAAAAAAACCCAATAATTAGCTTAAAAAATTTTTCCCCAAAAAAGGGGGAAAAAACCCCCCCTTTGTTATGTTATATTTTTTTACAAAATCTAAATGGTTTTCTGGAGATAGCTGGGTTTAAAATAGTTTTAAGCCTAATTTTTATTAAACAGTTTTTGTACAAACCCCTTTTTTTTTTGCCCATCAATTTTGGACCTTGATCCAGTTTTACTTTTTTACTCTTTTTAAATATAATTAAAACCCACAAAACCCCTTTGCGTTTGACCTTGAGCCCGGGACATTGGAAAATTTTTCCGACCGGGGAAAAGGGGGTTTGGGGGGTTTTTTTGGGGGGAGGCCCCAAAAAATTTTTGGGGTAACTTTTGGGTTTCCCCCCTCTCCGGTGATAAATTAATGGCCGGGGGGGGGTATCATTTTTTTTTTTAGATTTAAGAAAGGGGGTTTGCTTAAATAATTTTTTGGGGCCCAGAAAGTGCACGCTAAATATCTCAAAAAAATAAAATGTATTTTAAAATTACACAAAACCAAAAAAAATAGTGTTTTTTTCACTTTTAAAAACCGCAGGGTGTGCTCTAACTTTGCCTTGACATTTTTTTTTTAAAAACCCAAATTTTTGGGGGTTTTTTGTGAGAACTGCAGGTGTTTTTTTTTGTTTTCCCCTTTACAATTTGGTAAAAAATTTCCATCAAATTTTCACGTTTCGCTGTTTTTGAGCAAAATTCTGGTGTAGTTTATAAGTCAAAAAAGAAATTGGGGCAAAAAAATTTGGGTATTGAAACAAAGAATAAAAAAGGGTCAAAAAAAGAGGACGGGGGAAATTGGGGGGAAATTTTTCCCAAGATTAATCGAGTACAAAAAAAACAAAATGTTTGAGCCATTTTTAAAAAAACTAGGGTACTTATTTAAAAAAATTTTTTCCAGGGGAAGCATTTTTGCCCATCTTGACCAACGGGGGTTTTAAAGAGTCTTTGCCCCCCCGAATCCTCCCTGCAGCTTTTAGAGTACACCCCTTTAAAATTTTGGGAATACGCCACGGGTTTTATTTTAAATTAAAAGGGGGCCCCCAAAATAAAATAAAAAATAAGGCTCATTATAAACGGGTTAAAATTTTTTTTTTAGTTAAGAATAAAAAACACTTTTTCCCAGATAAATTTAAAATTTATGAAGAAAAAAAGTTTTGGGGGTCTTTAAAGAAAACATTTTAAAAAAAACATGTTTCCTTTTTGGGCAACTTCCATAAAAATTCTTTTTCCTGTTGACATTACTTTTTAAAAAATGCATATTTCCGCTAAAATTTTTAAACTAAAAAAAGTTGAGTTTTTAAAAAAAAAAGTTTTTTTTCTTTTTTTAAAACCGTGGAAAACAAAATTATGCAAGGTTTTTTTTTAAATTTAAACTAGGTTAAATTTCTTGTAAAAATTTCCCCTTTGTAGACCCTTTTTTAAAGGAAAATAAAATAAGTTCAACAAAATCCAGCATACTTAAAAATAAATTTCCCTTTTTTTTAAACCCTCTTATTTCTTAAAAGGAAATATTTTTTGGGGGAAATTTTCCCAACTTTTGACGCAAACTGTTTTTAATTTTGTGTGTTGGCGCTAGAAACAAAATCGAAGCAAAAAAAAACGGAAAAACAAAGTGGGGGGGCCATAATAACCCAAAAACTATTTTTTTTCCCCAAAAGAAAAGCTAACTAGGGTTTTGAAAAACTTGGCGTCGAAAGGTCAAAAGCCCTGGGGGCTCATGGATATATTCATAAAAAAAAAAAATCCTTCTTAAAAAAAAAAAAAACAACCCCTTCAAATGTAACAAAAAAAATATCCTCCCCACAAAAAAAGACTTAAAAAATTCCATTTACAACAATAGAAAATATCTTTATACAAAAAAAAAATTAACCCCTTTTAGGAAAACATTTAAAAAAAAACCTATACAGTAAAAAAAAAAACCATTTCCCGAAAAAATAAATAAATAATATTCTTTTAAAAAAAAATAACTAACCATTTATTTTATTTGGGGGAAGGTAAATCCCCTTACAAAAAAAAAAGGACAACAAAAGTTCCCCCCCCCCCTGGGCACGCTTCACAAATGGTCTTGAAACATAAAAATACAGAGCCCCCTGGTTTTTTTGGTGCTGAATGACAGCCAAAGCTGATTTTGAAGTCAAAAAAATTTTGGTAAAAACCAAATTTTGACTGTAAGAAGTGACAGCGCCCAAAACATTTTTTTTGCAGATTATGGTTCGGGGTAGGGATACATAATTTTGGGCCCGGTAACTTTTCAAAGCGTCAGCTTTCGCGGGGTTTTGTAGTCGCCCCAAAAAGTCAGGGGGGGACGTGTAATTTAAAATATTGGCAAGCCCAAAACAAAGAGCCAAAAAACAGTCGCTGTCGCCAAGGGGGAACCCTTTAAAAATTTTTTTTGATGATTATTTTTTTTACTTTTTTTAGTATAACAACTAGCAAATAAATTTTTTTACCCCCCAAAGGGAATTTTTTTTTTTTATTTATCAAAAAAAAAAGTTGGGGCTTTTTTTACAAAAGCTTTTATTTGATGGGTTTGGGGGGTTTTTAAAAACCAAAGTTAAAGGGGGGGTTTATTTTTTTAAGTAAAAAAAACATAATATTGGGCCCCTTTTTAAAAATAAACTTTTCCCTTTTTTAAAAATTTAAAAACTTTGGTTCCCCCAAATTTTACCTGGAAAGCGTTAAAAATTTTTTTTTTTTTTTGTTTTTTTTTTTTCCCCTTTTAAAATTTTTCTAAAACCCCGGGCGATAATTTTTTGTATTTAAAAAAAGTTTAATTATAAATTAGTGAATGAAATTTTTTTTTTTTATTTGAAAAACCAAATCAAGGTTTAAATTATGTAAAAAATTATTTGGAGGTAAGGGGAAATTGGGTATATTTTTTTTAAAGGGAGAAAAACCCCAGGAAAAGGGGAAAACAGGGTTTTCCCTTTGATAGCGGGAAAGTCAGTTTTTTTTCCAGTCTATGTCCCCCTAGCTACAAACAGAACCAATTTACACTACGTGCCCCCAATTCAAGAAAAAGGAAAAAAAGGGATGGTTATAATTCCCTTTTTTGGGAGTAATTTGAAAACGGAGGTAAATCTTCTCGTGCAGAAGATATTGCCCATTTAGTAGAAGTCGAAGTGTAGAAAATGTTTTTAAATTTTTTTAGTGAGATAAATTTAATAAAAAGTTTTTAATTTCTTTAAAATTTTTAATACAGCTAATTATGCAATATATGTTAATTACGGTATGGAGAAAATTATCTAAAATCTGTAATTTGTGTATATTTTTAAAATAAAAATATTTTTAATATATAATAATGTGGTGGTTGTTGTGGTGTGTTGTGTATGTTTTGTTATACTAGTAGTTCATGTGAATATAACTTAAAAAATTTTCCTATTTTTTTTAAGTACATTTATATTCTAGGATATCTAATTGTTTTTGTATTTTGAAGTTTCGCTGTAAATTTTAATACAGACTAATTTGATTATGTATCAAAATCATTTCTCATTTGAAAAAGTAACCAATTTGCGGGTTACATGGTAAGTGGATGTGGGGCCAAGGCAAAACCCTAATCAGTTTCATTTGAAATAGTAGCCAAATATTGCAGTGTACAGGTAAGTGTGCCCGGGTGGGCCAAAGGCTTAATCCTAATCAGTTTTCTAAGGTCTCCTCCAGGAAAAGTTTTTTAAAATTCTTTTTATTCGCCTCGTTTCCTTTAATTTATAAACTAAACCATTCAATTTATTTGTGAGAATATTAGCAAAGGATAGGCAATTAAACATTTTTTAATAAAAAAATTTTTTTAAAAACTATTAACGTTAAATTAAGAACTCAGGGGGACACCTTTTTTCCCCCCTTTCCTTCTTCCTTTGAGTTGGGGTCCCCCCGGGGGGCCCCACCCGGGTTCTTTGATTTCCCCATCCCTGCGTTATTGGTCTACATTCAAAAATGCTTCCAGAGGGGAAAAAACCCCAAGCTATCAGGTTGTGATTGGCGCCTACAACCCCCCTTTATGTTACACTTAATTAGAATTTTCCTATGAAAAACAACACTGTCTTTTTTATACTACCCTATAGGCCTTTTTGCACAAGGGACGGACCGGGAACTTTACAATATAATTAACTTGGGGTTCACCCTTTTGCTATTAAATTTTATCCGACTTTTTGTTGCCAACTTATCATCATTTGTTTATTTTCCTTACACTATTAAAAAAGTACAGTGCCCCATGGCTTCTTTTGGTGGACGACAGTGACGGTTTTTAAAAGTTATAGACCAAATTATTATCCCCACGCCCCCGAACCATATATCTGCAAAAAAATGTTTAGCAGCTATCACTTTTACAGTCAAAATTTAGGTATATACCTAAATGTTGACTGTCAGAAGTCAGTGTGAGTGTCATTTTTTTGGACCCAAAAAGCCATGGGGGTACATAAATATACAAAAAAACAAACATTTAAAATTTTAATAAACACAATTTTTTGGTTTTTAATTTTTAAACCCAAATTTTTTAAAAACATAATAACATAACTTAACAAGCCGGGCCCCTTTGAAAAAAAAGGTTTTAAATCTTTTAAACCCCCTTATTATAAATCTAAAATTCAAAAGTGAAATAAATTTTAATAATTTATAAAGTCATTGAATTTATAAAATATTTTTTTATAAAAAAAGTAAAAAAGGGGGAAAAATTACGGTGCATCCCAAAAGTATGAACAGAGTTGTTTTTTTTTTTTGTGCTGTCATTCTTAATTTACCCTTTTTTTCTTTCCGCTTTTTTCTTTCTTAGTCTGTTTCAACAAGTGTTGACTTTGTAATCTTCCAAGCAATATCTCTTTTTTCCATTCACTCTGTGCATTTGAGGCGCCAAGTTGGTCACCAAAGGGGCGTCTCAAAAAAAACCAGTAAAACAATCCTACCCCCCCCATTTCCCCTTTTTTCCAGAAAGACAATCCTTTTCCCCGGTCACTACAAAGGAACTTTTGTTGCTACCAAACTTTTTTAAAAAAAGATGAGTCACTAAGTGTTCTAACCAACCAAATTATAAGATTAAATTAATAATCGGATTCAAAATGCCATTTCAGTTAAAAATCGACATCGGCCCACCTAAAATAAAAAATACACTGTAAAAACATCATTTTCAGGGTTAGGTGAGGCTAGTTCTACCTATCCCAAAAAACTTTCACACCAGTTAAGACAAAACACCAAATTTCATGGAAGAATTCCCAAAAATTTTCATCGGTCCAAACTGCCAGGGGCTCGGGTTTGGCCTTTCTGTAAAATATCAAATATGTTTTTCCATCGCGACAAGGCTCTTTTATCCCAAAAAACTAGTAAAAACCCTCCCACTTTTTTTAAAAACCCTCTTGGTCATTGTCCCCAATTAGACTATGCCTTCATACGAGCAGAACCAACAAAACCAACTCGGGTCCCATCAACTGTTCTTGCCCAAATTTCGCTTTATGCCTTCCCTCTTTTGCCTCTGTACCCCTTCCTGCCCGGGAAAGTGCCGGGACTTTCTACTTGTAGATTTAAAAATAACCCCTTATGTTATAATAATTACATAAGGGACTCACAATAGTCATGAGTGATAGATCATCGCAATTAAATATTAAAAGTATTTTTAAACAAAAAAAATACAAAAATAGTAAATTTCAAAAAGTCACAACAGATCCCCCTGTTTATTTGAGGCATTTAACGTGCACTTCTGAAGATGATTATATCAGCACAAACTTATAAAAAAACTTTTATGAACAACAACCCAGCCCTGATCGTTAATCATACTTTGAAAGGGGAAACCCCACATTTTACCAATGATAAATTTTTCAGTCATGCCAGGAAAACCCCAAAACCCCCCCTCTTTTAACTAATAGGCGGGCCATTTCCCAATTTAAGGGGGTCGGGGCCACAGTTTAAATTTTCATTTCATCTCCCTTCAGCAACTTTGAAATTTTGAAAGCATAGTTAAAAATTTTTCTATGTTTCAAAGAAATTTTAATTTTGTAAAAAATCTTTAATTTTTTAAAAAATATATTATTTTGATATTAAAAATTAAATTTTAAAGCCGTTTTTCCCTTTTGATAAAAATTTATTTATTGTGACATAGTTAAAATTAAATACAACTAAATAGGGGCAGTATCCTTTTAAAGTGTTGAATAGCCCACTCTTTTTTAATTTTAAATCTTACATAACTTTAAAAAAAAAATGGGTTTTAAAAAAATTTGTATTCAAAAAAACCCCGTGACCTCTAAAAAAACTCTTAAAATTGCTTTCATTTAAGTTATGGAACACCGTTTTCTTTTTTTTACAAACACACTGCTAGATAAAGCCAAACATAGAGTACATAGATTGCTTATTTTTGGCTTTGGTTTGAATGGAAGCTTTGTAATTTCAAGATTACTCTTTGATAGTGAAAATGTTTTATATTAATATTAACAAGATAAGTTAATTGTACAATAAAATGTTATTAAAAATTTAAATTGTTTTTGTTTAAATTTTTTTAAAATATTTTATTTTCATATTTTAGTCATTTAATTATTCAAAAATGTAACTTGTCAAAAAAATCATTTAAAAAAGTTTGAGTAATCTTTGATTGATTATTGAAAAAAAACTTTGCAAAATATTTAGAACTACTCATGTGCTACAACCCGCTTTCTTTTTTTTGATAAAACATTAAATGATTTAAAAACTAATTACTAAGTTTATGCATTTTTTTTATATTATTGTTTTTTATTATTAACACTTTTAATAATATAAATACATTCATTAAACACCACCTGCATTTTAATAAAAGACATGTAAAAACACATTAAATACAAATGAAAATAGTTTTATAACTTTCATGGATTTTCATTTTTTTAAATTTCATAAATTTTATTTTATTTTTTTTTAATTGCCACCCCTTTAATACTTGCTTTGTCTCCCTCTTACCTAATAAGATATTCTAAGACTACTTTAGGGAAAAATTTTTTTTTAAATTTTCCTGGTTATATTTCTTTGAATGGATTTGATTTCCTCTTAAGTGTTGTAACCACCTGGGTTTTTATTCCTTGTGAAATTTTTGATATTATAAAATTTTTTCAATAAAATCAAAACGTAAGAAGAATATAACCATTACAACTAAATATTTAGGTGTGACTAGCATGCTTAACTCTCACATAATAAAGTGGAATAACCTTTTTTAGGTACTGAAGGGGAAATTTTATCTCTATAATTTTGAGATTTGAAAGTGTCAGGGATGGCCCTTTAAACGATATGAAAAAAAACACAAGTGTAATAAATCAGGGAAGAGCTTTGGGGTAGCCATAGAAGAAACTTTTAAAAAACTACAGATACTTTTTAGTAAATAACTTAACAATCACAATATTTTTCTCACAGATCAACATGACAAGTTGATTAAATGGTTGGTGCAAAAAACGCTTAGAAAAAAATATTTTTGTTGTTGGGGAAGTTTTTAATTTACCATTCCTTCCCAAAGCAATTTTTAATATAGCAAGTTTTTTTGAACCGTCAAAAATTTGGTTTCCAAGTTGTGGCTCATAACTTGCAAAGGGTATTTCCACTCCTTGTTGAATCCACCCCCATCTTTTAAATCTTTCTAAAAAACACAATATAAAGTTGGGGAAATACAATCTTTATACTCTGTGGAATAATGTATTGCAATTGTTTTGAACCAAACAGTCTAAATAAACAAAAAAACCAGTTAGGCAGAGCAGTAAACAAGGTGTAGGCCTACTGTTGTTTTCTTTATTTAATCAAATAAAAACTTTTGGTTTGGGTAAAAAATTTTTGGAAGCAAGATTTCAAAAAAGGCGCCACAAAAAGAAAACAATTCTTAACCCCAAAATGGTAAAACATTTTTTAAAATTTCAATTATTAATATACATTTTAAATTCTTAAAACTAGTTGGTTCAAACTCAAAAAGGTCAAAATCTGAAACTTGAGTTTTGAAACTTGAAAACAAGTTATGAAAACAATTTTAGTATTTTGAGCTTAAAAATTTCCAATTAATCCTTTAATTTTCCCCTTAGGATCTATATAGCAACATACAAAAAACCAGTTTATGTGATAGAGTTTTTAAACTTAAAGAGTTTAGTTTTATTTAATACGAAAAGAATCTTACACAAAAAGATTTTACAGAACCATGACTGAAAGTTCTAAGGGCATTATTAAAATTGGCCTTCCAATCTCTGATTTACTCCAGGTTTTTTGTTCAAAACGACACTGAATTTATTTTTTCTATGCAAGCATAAAATTAAAGGTTCAGGTCAACTAACTAAAAAGGCCATGTTAAGTCTGAATATTTGTGGAAAAATAGATTACATTTTTTAAATGTGAACGAGGGGTAAATTTCATGAATATTTATTTAAAAAAAATTTTAAATTACCCTTACTTGTCTTCCTTAAACTGCTGAAAGTTTTATTTATAGAGCTTAATAATACATAGGGGTTTATTTTTTTTAGGGGGCAATTTGGTAGAATGAAATCAGTGGGAAACCCAAAATCTTGATTAAATTTAATTAAGCCCAGACTAAAATTTATTAGTTACCCTCGTAAAATAATTAGTATAGTGTTTTTTGAATTTTAATTCTGAATTTTAGAACGTATTATAAAGAAAGGATACATTCAAAGAAATTGCTAATTTAAAAAAAGTTTTGGGGTATCTAATATAAAATAACATAACTTATTTTTTGGGTTTCCCGCCTAAATTTAAAAAAAAAAAAAAACGCGAAATAACTTCCCCCAAAATTGTCCATTTAAAAATTGACTAAACTTCGGGGCATCTCAAAAATGGGTTGTTTGATCTTTATCTTAAAAAAAAAGTTTGTAGTTTAAAATGTGGTGAAAATTATGTGATATTCTTTATTTTTTTCATCGTCTCCTTTTTTTTTTTTCCAACCTTTTTGCACGGGAGTGCAAGATTTTTTAAACCATACGCGATAAAATCCGCTTTTTGTGATTCCCCGCCCTTGCACTGCTGCTTTAAACTTTTTTTCTCTATCAATGGGATAAAAATTTTATAAAAGTTGATTCAAAAATAGATACTTGCAATTGCATCATCGAGTTAACAACCAAAAAATTCAAGAAAATCAACACCTGAAAATTGTAGCTACTGTTTTCTGGGAGCAAAAGGGTTTTCTTCTGGGGGATTTTAGGATCCCTGAATGACTATCACATTGAGGTGTATTGTTAATAAAAACTTTTTAAATCATATGACCCTTCAGAAAGAGATAAAGGGTGCGATGTCAGGGAAAAAGTTTTTCACTCATAATCCCCCAAAAACCTTTCCCAGCACAAAACATTCGGCAAATTAAGTGGGAACTGTATAACCCCCGGCCTCGCACAGAATAATTTTAATGTTTTCCTTTTATGATGTGACTTGGTTTTCATTGCTTCGATGGAGTGAACAGCTGCTGAAAAGGCAAAACCCACGCAGCAGAATTCTGTGCAGGAACAAAAAAAAAGTGGTTTCAATAATGGGAATATGGGAAAATACTTTTTTAATTTTGAACTGGAAAATACTGGAAAAAAAATTAAAACCTCTTCTCTTAAGTGAAAATATTTTGGGTCTGACAGTTTGCATCAAAAATTTGATATCCTTAATATTTAAAGTTTAAAATCTAGATTGTGCTGTTTTACTACCTCTTGGGGAAAATTTCCCCCTAGTCTGTTTGTTTGAACATAGGGAGTTGCCTTTTAGAAGAACCCTTTTCAGTGTTTTTGTTTAGTGTGGGCGATTGTTTTTTTAAAATAAAATTAAAAAAATTAAAATGTAATTTAGTTCCAGAGGACCAGTTTTAGTAAAATAAAAAAGAGGGGGATTGACTTTGGATAAAAAAATGTATTTTTTGGGTTACCCTTTTATTGATTCTTTGGGTTTGGGGATACACAGATGAACTAGAACCGGGTTTGACTTTGGTATGGTTTTTGTAATTAAGTTGGGGAGGAGCTCCCCCAAACACTCGCATTTTTAAAATATTTTTAGATTAAAAAAAAAAAAACACACTATTAATAGTTGCACACTAAAAACATCGCAATAGTTTTTGAGAAATTCATATTAAAAAAAACGGAGAGAGAAGGGGTTTTTAAGAGTAAAAAATTGGTTTCAAAGCCAAATGTTTGTAGTTACCAACGTAGGGCAACAGGGTTGGCTTTAGGAATTTTGGGTTAGGGTAGGAAATTCCTGAAAAAAGCGGGCCCTGAGTGAGGGGGTAAATAACCAGAAAACTACCCAGTAGCGAAAAGGTTTCTAATTTAAGTTTTCAAAAAATGAAATATTAAACGTCACCTTTTTACCCTTAAACCACCTAATCTCCTCCCTACACTGAGGAAGAAAGAAAAAACTGTTTTTACTACACTAGCAATCCAAGGACGTACCTTTTGTTTTTTTTCACTTTCCCCAACCCCTTAAAAGTGTACATTCAGAAGTTTGGGTGAAAAATGCGTATCTTCAAAGTCCTGTTGTTTATCTTGTTACCCTTTTGTATAAAAAAAAGAGTAAACCAGAGAAAACTCCCTTAAGGAGATTGGTTTTACAGAAAAAGTGTTTTAGATTGGCTGGACTCCAAGAGGAATTTATAAAAAAGGAATTTTTTTTTATGTTAAAAATCGTTTTAAATACAGGGAATACTTTTAACCAAAAATTTCCAAAAGAGTGCAAAGCAGAGTTTAAGGGTGTGGGAGCAAAAACAATTTTATTGACCCTTTCAGCCAAAAATGCATTATCACGGCGGGGTGCCTGGTGAAGGGATCATTTTGGTGAAATGATCATGAAGTAGTTTTGAAACTCGAAATAAAACCCAGTTGTATTCATAGTTAACTTTCAAAGAAAGTTTTTCGTGCTGAAAAAATTTGGGTTAAATTTTTCAAATAATGACACTTTTTCTGCTAGAAATTTTTCTGCTTTTGTGAAAAATTTTTCAAAAAAATGTTTTTTGATAAGTTTTCCCAGAAATTCCAAAAAGCACAAAAAAATCTTGGTATGTTTATTTTATATGGGCTAGGTCCTTATTTTAAAAAATGAATTGCAAATATGGGTTTAAACAATGCTCATTTTCTGCATTTCTTTTATCTCATCAACTGTTTTTCCCGCCTCTTGCTGGGGTCATTCCCCTTTTTTTCTTTAATAATTTTCTTCCCCTCACTCCTCTCACTTTTAACACTTTCTTTATCTGCTGCTCCCTCTCTTTCTTTGGGCCCTCTTGCAGCTTTTTATACATTTTTTCATTTCCAACATTTTTTTTTGGGATCCCCCTGTGGCGTGCGCTTGGGTGGCGGGCTCTGCAAAAATGTAGCGCTTGAGCGGGTCCCGGGTCGAGTGGGCTACACGACGTGAGAGGTCATGATTAATGGCCTGACTTGAAGAGTCAAACCTTCCCCTCGAATTGTAGCTAGATTTGGGAGTCGTTGACATGCGCACGTCACGGTCGAAGGAAACCCTTGGTGTTTATATTCAAAAAAAAATTTACAAGTATCTTTCCACCCCCGGCTTGATTAATTCTAATTAAGATCCTGACAAACGGCCCGGCAAGCACAATGGTAGCAGACAAAAAAAAAAGAAGCGTGTAATTTGAAAAAAAACCCTTCAGTCAAATCCCAAGTATAACCAATGCAATACGCAACAATTCCCTCCCGAAGTGGAAAAAGACCCCAAAAAGACAACTCAACAATCCCGAGGGCAGCGCGAGGGAAACGCTATCACCAGCCCGGGCAAATTAAGACCGAACCACGGAGCAGATTGGAGCCCCTTAGGGGTTACCATATCCAGCCCCGGGGCCCCTCAACGAAAGGGGCCCCAAACGGGCCTTCAACAAGCATCCCTACCGGAAAAAAAACGGGAAGGTTGCGGTTCGCACGACAAGCGACCCCGAGAAAGGATCAACAACAAGCAGAAACCTACGGATCTACATCAACAACACCAAACAGCTAAGTACGTCATCAAGTTCCCGCAACCCATTCTCCAAAGTTTAAACCCCGGGTTACACTTCGACGGGAGGGGTGGGGAATGGGCAACACCCATTCAATCAGGGTTCGCCATAAAAAATTAAAGAGTGATTTTTTCCTTTTTTTTTAAGGTCGATGGTTTAATGGGAATCAAAAAGAGAAACTATGGTTCTAGGGACCCTTGGATTAATACCTCTTTGAAATAAAATGCTGAAAGTTGGGTTTAAAAGGTAAGAAACATTTAAAAAACAATTTATTTGGTGAGTGGAAAAAAAAAGTTATACATATAGTCGGTCCCTTTAACATTCACACACTAAACACCCAAAGGTTAGCCTTAATAATCAAAATTTTTGGGTACTATTTACTCTTAAAAAAGGGGTTAGTGTATAGGGTTGAAGCCACTGGGATTAATACGACTAAAAGGAAAAAAAAGGTCTAACGAAAAGGGGTAGTTTCGTTCGATGCTGTTGCGAGGTCAGGGTCAATTGTAGCTAGCGCAAGCGTTTAAAATTGAGAACCATTTTTAGGGCACACCCCCGGCCAAATAAGGGAAAAGCCGGCGTAAGGGTTTAAATGGAAAAAGAGGGAAGGATCGAAATCGTAGAGTGAAAAGGGGACGCTAGTGAGAAGAACCAACCCGGGAAATTTTCGCAAAAAAACCCCTGGAATAGTAGTGCTCTTTCCCAAAATTTTAATTTTTACTCCCGTCATCATGGTTTTGGTCAAAAGGTTGTTGAAGATGAATACAATACGAGTCTAATTCTGGGGAAACCCCCTTAGATACGGGGGAGGGTTACGCAGCCAACTCCTCCTCTATTAGACGGGAAAGAGACTTAACGCCTCGATAGTAAAAACAGCCCTTTAATTTCCCCCGCTATCAGACGAAGTTCCATAGTAGAACGGGGACATACCCTTTAAGAAAGATAACGACAAGACAGGGGTTTCCCCCAAATCAAAAAAAGAAATTTGAAACTACCTTTTTTACACTTTTTCGAGATAGAAATGGCGACCATAGCGATACAAGTTAATAGAAGGAAAAAGAGACTGGTTTGAAATTATGTGAACAACTAAAGCAAAGGTAAAAATCCTTAGGGGGGACCAAAAGGGGCCCCCGCGTTTAATAACGAAGAGGGCTATCCAGCCCTCTGGCAGAGGGCTCGGGGGGGTGTCAAGAGATCCTACGAAGAAAAATTTAAAAAAAAACCGAATAACAAATACCATAAATGATCCCAAAATGGAATCGCTGAGGGGTTTAAACCAGATTTTTCGGCTTTATATAGTGAGAAAAAGGGGAGGATTTAGACCCCGTGGATTGTTTAGAAAGGGTAAACGAAATTAAAGCCCCTTACCCTTTAACGATAAGGGTTTTTAACGCTTCCCGAAATTTTTTTAAAGGAAGTAGGTTACGGGGGGTTGAGAAAAAATCAATAACTGGCGCGATTGGGAGGGAATTTCAAAAAAATTTTTCAAAGTTAATTTTTTTTAAAACTAACTACCAAGAAATTTAATAGAAGGGAATTCCGGGAAAGGAGCAAAAACCCCCGGGAATCCGTAAGGAGTATGAACGAATTGCAAACATAATTTAAAAGGCCCGGGGGGTTTTTCGCCCGGAACAGGACTGAACCGTGTTTTTTCCAACTAAGGCCCGATATTAAAAAAAAGTTTAACTGAACCCCCGATACATCCGTCCCCCCAGTTGTGAAAGAGGGCCCCAAGTTTCGAATGGAGCCAACAAGAAAAAAAAAATTACAATAGACACTTTGCGAAAATATAAACTTAGAAGGAACCCCGGTTGGGGGACGGCGTAACCAGGGAAAAACCCGGGAATACCAAGAGGAGCCCCCCCGTTTGCACGAAGGGTCAGGGGAAACATTACCATACAACCCAACAGTCCAAGGGGGAAGGAAGGTTAAAATCCCTCCCCAAAAATCGAAAATGCTTCAATTGTTTTTTCGACGACGCATTTTGGGCCTGACGCCCCAATGAAACCCCCAAGGGGTAAGGAGAAGGAAAAGGGGAATTTTTTTTAAATAGGGTGGTCCGAAAAAACCCGATCCACGCCGCTGAATCCACTCGTGAAACACAACCACGGGGGCGCGCCCAAAGTGAGTGAATATAAATATTGGCAAAATAAAGACAACGCTTTTTTTGGACAGGGCTCAGCAATTCATGTCTTAGAGTTTTATAAAAGTCAGAAAAAAAAAACAAAAGGGGTTACACCCTGTGACGTACAATGCGCTTTGCGGACACTAGAACCTTAAAAAAAAAACCAAAAAGGGAAGGATAAATATCAAAAATAGGCAGGTGGGCGTGGCCTTTTGGTTTCGATTGTGGAAAAACCCTTTGGGGACACCCGGGTTTATTTGGGCACGGATTTAGCGTGCACGGGAGAAAAAATTGTTTCGCTAATATAATTGGGGTTTTGAAATTTGTAACCAGCGAGTTTTAATTAGAGCCCTTTTCCTGAACGGAGGGAGGGAACGGTAGCGGTGGAGCGAAAAAAACCCCCGGGACGCTTTAACAAGGTGCTGAGTGAATATACGGACTAATAAGGAAAAAAAGGAAGGGGCCCATGTTTTTCACCTTTTGCATCGAATCCTCACGATTTTCCCATACGATCAAACCTACCACTATGCGCCGCCCCAAATTTTAAGTACTTAGGGACCAATCCAGACCTAATAAAAAAAAAATTATCAGCCCCGAAAGTCCCCTTTTCCCTCCCCCCGCCTTTTCTGTAACGAAGGAAAACAAGGAAAATAGGATGGTCATGACTATGGAAAAAAGAACCCCCAAAGGTGAAGTTTTTAAGCGACGCCCTACCAACTATCGAAAGGCCCCTTTTAATACTTGGGGGAGGCCAAGATATATACTTTGGATCTTAAAAGGGCCTATACCAACTTCCCCTGTCAGAGGGTCTAAAACCCTACACGGGGTTCATCACGCCCGGGGGGTTTTGAATTCAATTTTCCCCGTTTGGAATGTAATGGGGCACAATTCTCAGCCGCTGGGAAAAACCCTATTTTTGGGGGCAACAATTCGAGTTCGTATTTACTATCTGGGAAAACCCTTTTAATTTTTTCTGCAAACGACCCGAACACGAAAAACATCTGAGAGAAGGGTTAGAAGATTAAGGGGGCAGGCTAACCATCACCCCAAAAAAGTTTAAAAGGGGGCCGTGAGCAGATTGATACCTGGGGCCACATAATTTCTTGTAAAGGGGTGCTGTCAACCCGGAACCCGCGAGTGGTGGAGACTTTCCACCCCCAACAATACGAGGAAACCCCCCAGGTTTTTTTGGGGTGATCAATTTTATGGAAGGTTCTACCCCTTTGGCGTCGATCGCTCTCTCTTCCAGATAAAAAAAATAGGGAACATTTCTTTGGAACTCGCAAGCCCAAGAAGCGTTCAAGGTTAAAAGGCCTACTTTCGCGACCCCCTTATTGAAAATGGCGGACTTCCGGGCCTTTATTTTTCAAACGAGCGTCGTCGTCGGGTTAGGGGCGGTTTTGTGCAAAGCAAAAAAAGGGGTTCAACCCGTAGCCTACGCCCGCCGGGCCACCAAACCCCGAAAAAATTTTCCCACCTTCGAACTGGAAGCGTTGGGTATCATTTTTGGAGTGAAAAGTTCCGACAGTTTTAGAGCACGGGGGTTTGAACTTCAAATGATAACCCCGCCTGTTTGGTTATTGAATATCCCAGACAAATAGGAAAAAACTCGGTGGATTGTCAAAAAAGTTTAAAGGACTCGCTGACCCAAATCCCCGGAAAAAAAAATGTGTCGGACACTATTTTAAAGGTGTTTGAAGAACGGGAAGAGAAAACCGGGCCTAGCAGACGCCGGTGAACGAAAACGATCGAGCTTACACCCCCAGAAGGGAAAGAGGGAAAAAAAGGGGGGAAAAGGGAACCCCCCAAGGAGGAACGTTTGTGGTGGGTATAGCAGGGTTGCCAGAACTGTTCAACCCCCAACATACCCAAAAGCCGACCCCAAAATACGAAAATTTAACCAGTCTCGGCCAAGGTGAGGCTAGACAAGACAACAAAATCAAAGACGACATATGTTACATAAACATCGGAAAGACCGGCTGGAAAGTGTGCGTGCCCCTCCCCCGCCCGGGTACCTTGAGTATTTCCATGTTCTGGCGGGCGCCCACTTAGGGGTGGCTAAAAAACGGGACCAAGGTAAAACAATTTTTTTGGGGCCCAAAATGGACAGGACATACGAACAGAGTTTGAGATGGGGTCTGTTTTCCGATCTAAACCCCCCTAAAAAAAAAAAAAAAAAAAAAAAAAAAAAACGTAGGTACGGATTCTTATCCCCGGATGTGGGACAATTTCCATGCGAGGGGATATGTAGCCCTTTTGGTCCCTTGCCAAGTCCCTGAGGGGAAAGTTATTTTATGACTGTATTAGCGCCTTTCAAAGTTGTTGGGTTACCCCTTGGGGGGCCCCCCCGTCCGCTTCAAAAAGTCAAAGCCCTGAAAGGGAAAATTTTCAAGAACTTTGGTTTTCCGTGTTCCATCGTGTCAGACAATGGGAAACCATTCACCTCTCGTTTATTCAAAGATATGTGCTTTTTTAGGGTATTAGACACTCCCACTAGCCCATTTTTTCCGAAACCGAACCCTGTCGAACGTTTCATAAAAACCTTAAAGAAGCTTAATGCTTTTCACCATCAAATTTCTAGAAAAAGGGAACCACGTTTTTTGGTTACAATTGGCGTTTTAACTCTGCAACCCCACATCACAAAAACTCTCCCGTGAATTTTATTGGTTTGAAAGCGTCACCTATTAATCTGCGCTGGGGGTTAATCCCGGTTTTTTTGAGGGGAAAAACCCCCCCCCAAAAAAATGGTGGGGAAAAAGGGAAGTGGGTTTTTAAAGAAAAGAAAAAGTCGCGAGCCTGCGCCCGAAATACAAAAGCCCAAAAAGACCCATCCCTAAAAGTAAAGGGGGCAAAGTAAGGTACGAGCCCCCCAGTTGAGCAAGGCGGCAGAAGGAGTGGCGGCCCAAATTTTAACCTACAAATGGTGGAAAAAAATGGGAATCAGTCAATTCTTTAAAACCCGGACTGTTTCACTGGGGACCCCCTCACCAAATTACCCCGCCAGACCCACTGTCGCGCTTAAACCCTGTGGTAGGGTTTTCCCCCCTCCACATGCCCCCCCCCCCCCCCCCCTTTTCCTTTGGTGGGAGGGGTTTTTGCTGTAGGGCGGGGGCCCCCCTTTTTTTTTCGGGGGGAAACCCCCCAAAAGGGAGGTTTTAAGCTTGTGGCCAGGGGTTGTCCTTTAGGGGAGGGGGGGTTGTATCCCCCGCGGTTGCTGTGAAACAGGTAAATAAAATGAATTTGTTTCCCTGAAAAAGGGAACTAAAGGGGAATTTTTTTTCCGTAAAACGGGGAACATAAAATGAATTTTTTTCCGTGAAAACGGGTAAAAAAGTGAATTTTTTCCGTTAAAAAGGGGAACAAAAGGAATTTGTTTCCCTGGGGAAAAGGGTAAAATAAAGGAATTTGTTTAGTAAAACAGATACATAAAGTGAATTTGTTTCCCCGAAAACAGGTAACAAAAGGGAATTTGTTCCCCAAAACAGGGAACATAAAGGGAATTTGTTTCGGAAAAAGGGTAATAAAATGAATTTGTTTCCGTGAAAACGGGGGGAAAAATAAAGTGGAAATTTGTTTCCGTAAAAAAAAGAGGGAAATAAAAGTCAATTTGTGACTGTAAAAAAAGAGGGAACAATAATTGAATCTGTTCCTGTAAAACAAAAAGGGAACTAAAAGTCAATTTTTGTCTGTAAACAAAAGGTAACATAGAGTGAATTTGTTTTTCTAAAACAGAGGTAAATAAAAGTGAATTTTTCTTAAGCAAAGGAATGAACAATTTGGGGGCAACCCAACTATCACAAATGTAAAGCTTATCCGATATTCCTTACAAAAGGGCCTCTAGGGAACAATGTTTTAGGATTAAAAAAATGTATTTGGGGCGAAAAATGTATTTAGGAAGGTAAATATATCTTTAAAGGGTGTAAACAAAGTATTTTGGATGTAAAAAAAAGATTTAGGTGTGACAATGTGTTAGGAGAACTGTATAGTTTTTTAGTTTATTTAGGTTCCCAAAAAAATTTATTTAGGGGGCGATTCCTGTGAAAAAGTTTTGGTGTTTCCCTATAATTTTATGTTTTAAAAGGTTTAAATTCTAGCTTTATTTTTAAAATTCCTTTTATAGTTAGGAGGTTAATTGATTATTTGGAAAAGGGGCAGAATAAATATGTTTAACCCCATGGATAAACCCAAATTCACAGTTTTTTATTGTTTATCTTGTAATGGGGTTTTGGGACCAAAAAAAAGGGAGGTGTGTGGGCGTGCGCTGGGTGGCGGGGTCGGGAAACTGTAGGCTTTAGTCGGGCGGTCAGGGGGCTGACCACGGAGAGGTCATGATTTTAAGGGGTTTTAAAGAGTCAACACCTCCTCTACGAAGGAGTCGATTGGGATTTGTTGAAATGCGCACGTCACATCGAAGGAAGCCTCTTGTGTGTTGTATTTTTATAAATAAATTATACAAATATTCTTTTCCCTCCACGGCTTGATTTTACTTTAATTAAGATCCCCAACAAAAGGACCCGAGCTGCCACCTCTCTTTTTCCCTCCCTCATACCACATGTCTCGCTTCCTCTACTATTTATGTACTCCTACTTTGCTCGGATAACTTCTTTCCTAATCTTTTTTTCGCCTCAGACAGCTAAAAAGCCCTCACAAACTTCATTCCCAGGCCCCACACCATTCTCTTACATTCACTGTCCTGTTTCTGCTGCTTTTTGTGACAAAAAAGTACAAAGTAGCCTTGTACAACATTCCTTACACTTCAAAAGGGGACTTATCTTCTGCAAGCGGTTTCTTAATGCACCATGAAAAAATTCCCTTGCTGTCCTTTTCTCAATAAATTTTCTCTATTTCACTTTTCTCTTCAATGTCTTCAAGATATTTTTTTTCTGTATTTTCTCGGGTCTACTCCCCTTCAACCTTATAGCTTTATTAGGCTCATCTTTTCCCCTTTCCCCCTACAAATTCACAAATTTTCCACTAAAATTTAATTTAATGCTTTTCTTTTCCCCATTCCATTCTTACAGTTTTTTTCCCCGTATTCCCCCTTACTTCTCCTCCCAACCCAAGGATCAGCAAAAATCATGAATTTCATTCTTTCCCCCCCAAGTTTTGCGCCACTTTTTCCATTCCATTTCAAACAGTGAAGGTGAAAGGGCCTTCCTGCTTTACTCCATTTTATTATTTTGGGAAACCCCTCACCCTCCCTTCTCGTCTTAACATAACTCCTGTTTCTCGTACTATTTTTCACTTCATTAGAACCCTCTTCCATTCAGCCTTCTCCCTAGCTTTTTTAAACTTTATTTCTATCCACATTATTATTTAAAAATAAATAAGTGGTTAAAATACCCCGGTGGTTTAAAGTTGTTTGTTCTGGTTTTTAAAATTAAATTCATACAAGATTTTTTGCTTTTTATGTAATGAATGGTTTTAAAAATTTAATTTATAACTTTATATTTCAAAAAAAAAGGGTTTGGATTTTAAAAAATTTTTCAAGTTTCCTGGATGGGCCCAAAAGTAAATCTCACTTTTTAAATGATCTTACTTGAAGTACTTGATAATTTAAGGAAGTTCTCCACAAAATCCTGAGTTGCTGGAATTTTTGGGGCTTATTCTTTACACATTGTTCTTTTGGTGCTTACAAAATTCTACTTTTGCTAACCTTTTTTTGGGCCTCAACTAAATTTTTTTGCTCACATATTATTTATTAATATTTTTTAAAGAGTCAAGATACCAAAGAATAAGTCATTTATTTTCTAACAAATTTTGTTTTATTAGATGGGGAGAGAACTCAAAAGGTATTTGGGAGAGCAACCAAAAACTGCCCTTTTTAAAAAAAAGTATGTCTATTTTTGATAAAAAGTTACTCCGAAATTTTTTTAATTTTTCAAAATTAGAATTTTTGAAGGGTGAAATTTGACCAAGTTGGGGTTCCCTGCGTCGTTTCACTTGAGTTGAAGAAATTTACATTTAATTCAAGCAATCAACACTATTGGATTTATGTTTGCAGACCAAGTAAATACTTGGACTTGACAAATTTTAAAATTGAGTAATTTAAACAGCAAAAACTTCAAACTTGTTTTAGAAAAACAGTCAAACTGACACACCCTTTTGTGTAATAAAAGGTTCGCAGCATCAGCAGCTTTGAAAGGCATTAAAAATACAAACAATGTACTTCAGTTCAGGTTGTTGTAAAAAAATTTTCAAAGGTGTCGGTTGTCTCTCTTCTGCAAATCATGATCACTTAGGACCCATGGATAATTTTTAATTGAAGTCCCACTAAAAAAGAAAAACTCTTGTGGCTTTTATTTAAAAAAAGAATCTTTAAAACAACGGAAAACTCACAAAATTAAGATCAAACAATGGTTAAAAAAAAAAATTTTAAAAACTAAAAGTTGGATTCTTCTTCCACTAAAACAAATTTCTAAATGGGCCTGTTTTAAACGGTCCCCCGCATCCACTGCAAATCAGGCTACATTTAGGCCGGATTTCTTAAACCACTTTTCTCACATCCAGTCATGCACCACAAAAATTTTTGCTGAGCCCGTGTCAGAGCCAGAGTCTTCAAAAAGTTTTCGACTCCAGGGTTCCTTCATCTCCCCATTTCAGGGGCAGTTCTTGCCCCCCCCATTGTTGGACTTAGGTACGTCTGAAAGGTGGTATTTCGCTGAGCCCTCTGTTGGGGGGGAAACAAAGAAAGAGCGGCCTCAGCTTGGTTTTGTTTCAAATGCTATTTTGATGGTAGTTGAGTTTTCCCTGTGGAGGGAGTGCGTATATTGCCCGGAAAATCCTTTTCCCTGTTTTGTACAGCATCTGGAGTTGAGACAAATTTAGAAAGTGGTCCCCGTCCTTTCTGGATGTTTTGCATAGAGCTTTTCAAAAGAAATTTTACCCTTTTTTTATATCACACATTCGGATGTGAGGGGAGAATTAACTTTCTGTCCACGAATAGTAAATTTAAAACATGTTGGTCGGTTTAAAAATTTGACTTCAACAACTTATAAACATATTGGAGACCCTACGAGACTGTCGCTGAAAAAGTAGACCTGAAACAAAACTGAGGTTGAAAACAATACCTCAATGGGGGTTTGAGGTTGTAAAGACGTATCGGCGCCCCGGAAAGCCACAGAACCCCACAGTGGCGGGAAAAAACAACAGACAAGGGCGAATTTAACCTTCAGGATCCAGGGCGCCACCACAGTTGCTGTCCTTTGTAGCACAAGGGAAAACTGCCCTGACCCTTCAAGAAACTGATCGTATAGTCTGGTTTCAGCCCCCAGAGTAAATTTATTCCGGAAGGGCATCGAAGAGTCGAGTGCCAAGGGGGGGTACACCCAATTAATGCAAACCTAAGGGCAAAAAAACAGTAAACCCAATAAAGACGTTTAGAAAAATCGAGACCTGTCTAACCCCCATACCCCCGAGAGGATGCGGTCATCAAAACTACCGAGGAGGCCAGCGGCTCAACTCAGCAATGACAAGAGAGGGTGGCCTACGCTTCCCCCATCATGGGCCCGCTGGAGGTGGATAGGGTTCAGCTTTGAGGGTCCGTTGGCCTTGAAAGCAAAAATTGGCTGATCTCCGCCAGGCCGGATAAAAACCGGGAAATTCCCATGTAATGACTTTCAAACCCAAAAATTACCAGCTCAAATGCAACAGGCGCTGAAAAATTGATAAACAATATTATCGCCCCCCACCCAAAAGGGTGGTGCACATTCACGGCAGGAGGGGACCACGCTGCCCTTTCAAAAGTGTTGTAGCCCGAAACTGTGAATGAAAAGGATACTAAAACAAAATGGGAAGTTGGGATTCTGGGGGCGAAAATACTTTGGCCCTTTAACTTTCCCTCTTCCTGGCTTTGGGATAGGAGATGTTTTTTTCTGGGGGTGTTAATGCCATTAGAGTACGATGAGGTAAAACCTCGCCAAAAGATACTATAGGGTATTGCGGCTTTGTAAAATTGCAGTTTTTATTAGGAATCTAGTTTACTAGCAACCCTCGTGTTTTGATTCTTTTTTAAGCGCTAACCAGTCCGCCTGACGAACTAAATCAGCGGAGAAACATTTCACAAAATTAAATATATATGGGTATCTAATTATATATATTATGGTTATAACATGATTTGTTACAAAACCCCGCCCCGGGAACATTCTGGGGAAGAAAGATTTTGTCGGAAGATTGCACCGGGACCTCCCCTTCCAACTTATTTTAATCAACTAGACCATCAAACAAACTGAGTGGATTTCATTTGGCTTGGAGGGTGTTAATCATGGGAGGTGGCTTTTGATGTTTTCAACGTCTAGAGGGTGCTTCTAACCCCCCCCTTTCCCCCCCCTTTGCCGTGGTTCGTCTGTTCAACCAGTATAAAAAAGCCTGGTTCGCTGGAAAAAAAAAACCTTCCAATATAATTTCGCGAGTTCTCCCATTACGTACAAAAAAAATGTGGTCACGAGATGGTGACGTCAACTCACGACGGAAAAAATTGCCCTAAATTATTTAAAAAAAAAATTAAGGGTTAGAAGGCCTAAGTTCTTCATGTAAAGTAAAAGGGTTTTTCTTTTCAAGCTGGGGTCTTTACCCTGAGTTTATTAACTATTTTTAAATGTATAATTAGGTTAGGTTTTCATAGGCAAGTATGTTGGCATGTCATGAGATTCATACGTATCTCTTGTTTTTCACTTGGGCCCTTTAAAACCAGAGGTTAGGGGGTGTGTCTCATCCTTTGCCCCGTATGGCCCTTGTTGTGGTCTGCTTGTCATAGGTGGGGAAAGGGGGGAATTTAGGTTGTTCCGGCCCGTGTCAAAACCCAGTTAGGTTGGTCAAATTTTTCTTGTGAACTTTTGGGGCCCACGCTTTGTTGTTCACCTGATTTTGGTGTGAAAAAAATTGGGTTTGTCATGCCCTTCTGGCGGGGCAAAACATTAAATCAGATGTTGGCATTGTTTTACCCGATTGCGTGTGAATAGTGGGGTTTGTTCCTCCCTTTTGGTGTGGCCCCCCATTCTTTTTGGGGTGTTCATGTCGACTCCCTTAGGGGGCATGTTACCGTGTTTTAGAAATAACCTATTCGGATGTGGTTGGCCCTAGGTTTAGTTGGTTTAATCATATGCCTGGCTATACTAAATTTTTTCGAGGGCACCTTTTCTGTTGGGGGGCTTAGAAACCTGATGACAAAATTTCCTAAGTATTTGCCCGGTTTTTTCTTTTGACCGGCAGATAGCAATTTTCTGTAACTTATGTAACTTTCAATTTGGGTTAGCAGCCCGGATAATGTTCCACCTCTTAAACCGGGTTGTTTGTATGAGAATTTGGTAGGGTCTGACCCTGCCCGCTCGTCAGTCATTATCTTTAGAGGTTTTTTGCAACAAATTTACTATTGCTTTTTGTTTGGGTTTTTATCTGTGTCTCCCATCGGGGGGTAACTTAAAATACCTTGTTTTGTCTTTCTCTTAGGAAGTATGAATATACCCCCTTTAATAGTGAGGTGTAGTTCAAAAACAATGAAATTTTTAAAAGTAGTTTAAAACCCCAAAAAAAGCTTTACGCCGAGTTCCCTTGGGTTTTGTCAAAAATTATTTTTTGTTTTGTGTTAGGGTTTTTGGCCCAAATAGGTCAACATTTAAAAAGATAGTGGGCTCGAGTCTCCTTGTACTTACTTTTCTTTGTTTGCTCTTTAAACACTTATGTCAAATGCATTTAATCTTAGCTTCAAGTGTTAACCTATCGGAATATTTCCCATGTTCATTTGGAGGTTTAAAATGCCCAAAAAAAGCGCCCCTACAACCCTTTAGCTGTCATTTTTTTTGACAAAGCAATCAGCCCCGCACTTGTTTTTTGTTTGTGGGAAGTGCTTTTTGAGGACTCCTTCTTTTTGCCCCCCGTCAAAATTTTCCACTGCATTTTTTTCCCGCTGTCTTGTTTATTGACAGTTCGCAGTAGCACAAAAACCCATTCAGCAAGGCCCTAATATTTCTTGAAATGTTAATGTATTGATGAAAAAAAAATTCAAAAGGTGGATCCCCCTTCATCAGTGAAAAAGAAAAAACCCCAAATAAAGGGGTTTTACCACGTTTTCAAAATCTATGATTGTGTCAGGACATAGAAAGTATAGAGAGGTTTTCTTGTTTTTCCTCATGCAACGTCATTTAAGAAAGCCAAAAGGAACTGGCTAACCCAACTCCTAAAGGGGGCACCAAATCTCATGTCCCTTTCGAAAGGCAATCCTTTGACATAAAAGCAAAGGTTTTCCAAATGAAACTAGGTAGTGCCTCAAAAAAAACCCAAAAAAATTTTTTTATGAAAGATTTTATAAAATAAGGGAGAAGTAAAATGGGGCTTTGCAAGTTGTTGACATTAAAAAAGTATTTCAATTTTTGCAATAATTTAGTACAATTTTATCATTGATGTTCCCCGAAGTTCCATTGCCAGTGCCTTTACTCTTGGTAAGACAAGGCTGTATATTTCATTGTGCATGGCTTGGCTCCATTCTTTCATAATAATTTACTGGACCACCTAAAATCATGTAACAACTTTGTAATTTGTTTTGATGAGCCATTGAATAAAGTTATTCAAAGAAGGCAAATGGATATTGTATTCAGATTCTGGGACAAGGAAAATCATAAAGTCATCTGTCGTTGCTTAGACAGTATTTTTTTCGATAGAAGCACCGTTGAAGAATTACTGAAGCATTTCTTGCATGGTATTTCTCCTCTTCTACTCTCTAATTTGATACAAGTGTCAATGGATGGCCCAAATGTCAATTTAAAGTTATAACACTTGTTCAGAACACATCAAATCTGTCACAGACAATGAAGTATGTAGCTTGCTAAATCAAGGACATGTGGGCTTCATGTTTTCATGGTTCCTTAAGAATAGGAGTGGAATCTGTCAATTGAGATATAAATTGCTTATTGCGTCACACATACTACTTGTTCACTGACTCTACAGCTCGTTGACCAGTTGACAGGGTGTACAACTTTTCCTTTAAAGTTCTGTGGTGTACGGTGGTTAGAGAATGCAATGTGCTTTCAAAGGGCATTACAAATTTGGGACCATCTTGTTAAGTTTCTCAAAGAAGAAAAGCTCCCTAAAACAAAACCTGTAGGGATACTGAAGAGAGCAGTTTGTGATCCATTCCGGAAGTGTAAACTAGCTTTCAGCAAAACAATTGCAGATGGATTTCAGCCTTTCCTTTTTGATAGGGTTTGATATATTTTGTTATTTTTCCATCATTTTCCCTGAACTGATTGGCAAGACATCTGCTTTCAGTGGAAATTTTGTGAGAATTTGGCCCGGGAATTTGGGGAAAAGTGAGGGAAATTTTTTTTTACAAATACTGAAGGAACCCTGTCATAACTATTAAACCCTATGGGGAAAATGCAAAAGGAGAAATTTTTTTTTAAAGTTTTTATCTAGTTTAAATTTTTCCGGGTTTTGTCACGCTGGGGCCCAAGGGTTTTCGAGAAAATTTCCCAAAAAACCCTAAAAAGGGGGCCCTTTTGGACATTTCCCCCACCCCCTGCTCATCACCCACCCCGGGGGACTTTTAGAAATTTTTATCGGGACACCTCAATGAAAAAATTTAAACCCCAATTTTCTAAACTGTGATTTTTTTCTCATTTGCCAAATTGTTGGCTATTTGGACTGGGCTATAAAGAATTTACTTAAAGGGTGTGACCAACTTGGTTCTTTATGAAAATTTTTTTCCCCAAAAAAAATGAATCCCAATATTTTCATTATTTTACTAAAAAAAAAACCTTGTTATCTTCCAAGTATTGCCCTTTTTGGGAAAGTTTTTCATAAAAAGAAATTCTGTTTGGGAAAAACCCACATTTTGGACAGGGCCCTTTTTGCTAAAAATTTAGCTTATAAAAGCACCTGAAGGACTTTTAATTATGACAATTTCAAAGTAGATGATTCATGCTGCCAGGGAAAGCATCCCAAAAAGAAAAACTTTGTTGAGAAAGCTAAGTTAAAAAAGCAAAAAGTG
This sequence comes from Timema cristinae, assembly GCA_039000515.1. NCBI lineage: Eukaryota > Metazoa > Arthropoda > Insecta > Phasmatodea > Timematidae > Timema > Timema cristinae. The sequence goes on from JBCFYV010009882.1 coordinate 29,695,936, forward strand.
AAAAAACATGAAAAAGAAAAAATTTTAATTTTATTTTTGGGCTCTGTTTTTAAAAATAATTTTATATTAATTTCATTTTAAATGGCTGACCGGCTCCTACTTTTGAAATGTACTCTGTACACAATACAACCATTTATTGAATGTCTAAAATGTAATTTTTTAAGCCTGATTTAAATAAAGGTCTAATTTGGATATACTATATAGATTTGGCTGTGTTAAAAAAAAAATTAAAGTAGGTAATGTCCGCAGGGTCAAGGGAAAAAATATTCTGGACTCCTTGAAATAATGTGTTGGGGGTATTTAGCTTATTCATTATTAGTCTTGAGCCCATGCTACTATAATTTAATTTTAATAATCAAACTGGTTATAATAAACTCACTTAATGTGGTGGGCAATTACCTTAGTAAGTCATTATTGTACCTATTAAAAATCTGTTTTGTATAGAAAATTAATGAATACCACTTTAGAAGGAAATTGGCAGACGTGTGATATAGAAAGATGCCTTGAAAAAGAATTTTTTTTGTTGCCTACTATATAATTTTCGGAGCAATTTGATTGTTTCACTGGTCTTACACAATTTTAAAGTATTATTTAGTTTTCTTTACTATATGCATTATTTTCCAAATTACTCTAGTAGTTTTTCAGAACGTGGAATTTTTGTATTCAAATCTTTAGATAAAGATAATCTTAATTTTCTTTATTAATTTAGTGGCTCAAAAGGGCTCAGAAGCTTAACTTTGAATCAATCTCTAAAAAAAAAAATAGCTCAATTTAAATACTTTTAAAATAGGTACTCTAAATAATTTTCATTTAATTCTTAAATTTAATTTAATTGTTCAAAGCCTAATTCAAAAAGAATAAAGTGTCTCTGTCCTTTCTTATGTGTGATAAAGCAAATTATTTTTCACCTATTTTTTTAAGAAGCATACATTAACACTAATTCACTCAAAAGGTATAATTGAGCTTAGTTTGTGTAAAATTTAAATTCAATATATCTTTTTGAGAGAAAACTTACAAATGGATTTTGGAAGGGAAAAAAACTGTTTTTATATGTCAACTAGATTTTGAGTTACATAGTTTATGTGTAAAATGACAGATTCATTTAAACTGTAATTTGGTCCATTGTAATATGTGGATGTTTAACTTATTGCCTATGTAAGTTTTGACAACAATTTGTTACAAACTTATAAAGTTTGTCAAGTGAGTTATGGAAAAATCTAACAAGTTGGCACTAAACAATAATGGACAGGCCTTAATCATATTTGATATAATACTATACTAATAATTTTACCCCCTCTGTATTTGATTCTTTTAGATATTTGAAAGTATAATTAAGTATTGATTGAAATTATTTCATATGAGTAGACTGTAACTCTTTGACTTGTGAGTTTATTAATTTAGTTTAAGATGGAAAAATTTTGCTGAGTAAGTGTATACATTGTAAAGAGATTTTTCATTCTTAATGATTCATTGGCATGTATTGTCAAACTTGAAATAAAAACCGAATCATTAACCTAAACAAATAGGTCCCTGTTTACAACTTGGTTACAATAGATTTTTAAGATACTCCTTGTATATTTCATTGTATTAATGCCTAAGTATTGTAAAGCAAATAATTAACGCACAAACTAAATTCAAAATCCAAATTTTAGCTGAAAATTTTTATTTTAAATTTTGTAGCATGATAAATTTCAGTTTTTTTTTTGTTTTTAGTTTTTTATGGACTTAATGCAGGGTTCCTACAGTATTTGTAAAAAATTTCCCCTGACTTTTCCCTGACTATTTTCCCAAGTTCCCTGACCAATTTATCTAAAATTTTCTACTTAACTTTACGATTACTATACATTTTTTTTTAAAATTTTTTTTAAATTTTTCCCAAAAAAATTTTTTTTAAAAAAAAATTTTTTTTCCCCAAAAAAAAGGGAAATTTAAAAAAAATTTTTTTTAAAAAAAAATTTTTTTTAAGGGTTTTTAAAAAATTAAAAATTTTAAAAGGGAAAACTTTTTTTTTGTTTAAAAAATTTAAAAATGTTTTAAAAAAAAATTCATTCTTTTTTTTAAATTTTGGGGGTTTTTTTTAAAAGGGGTTTTTTTTTTTAAAATTTTAAATTTTTTAAATTTTTTGGAAAAAAAAATTTTGGTTTTTTGGGGGGGAAAAAAGGTTTTTTTTTTCCCTTTTTTCCCAAAAATTTTTTTTAAATCCCCCAAAAAAAAAAAATTTAAAAAAAAGGGGGGGGGTTTTTTTTAAAATTTTTTTTAAAAAAATTTTTTTAAAAAAAAAAGTTTTTAAATTTTTTTAAAAAAAAAAAAATTTTTAAAATTAAAAAAAAAAAAATTTTTTTTTAAAAGAAAAAAATTTTTTTTCCCCCCTTTTTTGTTTTTTTATTTTTTTAAAATTTTTAAATTTTTTTTAAAAATTTTTTGAGTAAAAAAAATTTTTAATTTAAAAAATTTTTTTTAAAAATTTTTTTTTTAAAAAAAAAATTTTTAAGGTATAAATTTAAAAAAATTTTTTTTTTTTTTTGGGGGGGAAAAAAATTTAAAAAAAAAGGGGTAATTTAAAAAAAAATTTTTTTTCCCCCCGGGGGGAAAATTTTAAACCCCCTTTTAAAAATTTTTTTTTTGGGGGAAAAAATTTTTTTTGGAAAAATTTTCCAAAAAAAAAAAAATTTTAAAAAACCCCCTTTTTTTTTTTTTTTTAAAAGGTTTTTTTTTTTTTTTTTAAAAATTTTTTTTTTAAAAAAAAATTTTTTTTTCCCCTTTTTTGGGAAATTAAAAGGCCCTTTTTTTCCCCGGTTTTTTTTTAAAAAATTTTTAATTTTTTTTTTTGGTTTTTCCCCCCTTTTTTAACCCCTTAGGGGAAAAAAAAAAACCTGCTTTCCCAAAAAACCAAAAAAAAAGGAAAAATAAAAAAAAATTTTTTTTAAAAAAAATTTTTTTTTTTTTAAAAAAAAAGGGGAAAAAAAAATTTTTTTAAAAAACCCCCCCCAAAAAAAAATTTTTTTAATTTTTAAAAAAAGAAAAAATTTTTTTTAAAATTTCCCAAAAAAAAAAAAAAAAAAATTTTTCCTTTTTTAAATTTAAAATTTTTTTTTTTTAAAAAAAAATTTTTTCCCCCCAAAAAAAAATTTAAAAAAAAAATTTTTTTTTTAAAATTTTAAATTTTTTTTCCCCCCAAAAAGGGGCCCATTTGGTTTTTTTTTCCCAAATTTTTTTTTAAAAACCTTTTTCCCTTTTTTTTCCTTTTTTTTTTCCCCCAAAAAAATTTTTTGGTTGTCCCTTTCCAAAACCCTTTTTTTAAAAAATTTTTTTTTTTAAATTTTTTTTTAAATTTTTTTTGGTTTTTTTTTTTTTATTTTTTAAAACAAAAAATTTTTTTTTTTAAAAAAAAATTTTTTTTTTTGGGGGTTTTTGGGGAAAAAAAAAAAATTTTTTTTTTCTTTTTAAAAAAAATTTGTTTGTTTATTTTTTTTTAAAAAAAATTTTTTTTTTTTAAAAATTTTTAAAGGGTTTAAAAAAATTTTTTTTGGGTTTTTTTAAAAAACCCTTTTTTTGGTTTTTAAAAAATTTTTTTTAAAAAGGGGGGGTTTTTTAAAAAAAAAAATTTTCCTTTAAAAAAATTTTTTTTTTTTTTCCCCCCGGTTTTTTTCCCCCCTTTTAATTTTTCAAATTTGGGCCCTTTTTCAAAAAATTTTAAAACCCCCCCCCCTTTTTGGGTTTTTTTAAAAAAACCAATTTTTTTAAAAAATTTTTTAATTTTTTTAAAATTTTTTTTGGTTTTTAAAATTTTACCCCCTTTTTTAAAAAAAAGGGGGGGGGTTTTTTTTTTTGGGGGTTTTTTTTTAAAGGGGTTTTTTTTGGGTTTTTTTTTTTTTAAATTTTTTTTTTTGGGGGAAAAAGGGTTTGGGGGAAGGGGGTTTTTTTGGGTGGGGGGGGGGAAATGGGGGGTTTTTTTTTGGGGGGGGGGGGGGGGTTTTTGGGGGGGAATTAAAAAATTTTATTTTTTTTTTTAAAAAAAGGGAAAATTTAATTTTAAAAAAGGGG